>JADRCH010000281.1:1056383-1087903 GCA_019843965.1 Rhynchomys soricoides
CTTCTTCTTCTTCTTCTTCTTCTTCTTCTTCTTCTTCTTCTTCTTCTTCTTCTTCTTCTTCTTCTTCTTCTTCCTGTGAACAAAACTAACTTTAGGAATCAAGGGTTTATTTCAGCTCCCAGATTTAGAGTACAGTCCATCATGTCAGAGAAGTCATGGTAGCAGGACCTTGAGACAGCCGGTCACATTACATCCTGGGGGTGGGGGTGGGGAGAATGCTGGTGCTCAGCTGGCTCTCTGCTCTTTGCTCACTTTGGGATCCCTTTCAGCACCACTCACACTTAGTGTGGGTCTTCCCGTCACAGTCACCCAAACTGGAACTCTGTTATAAATCTGCCCAGAGACTTGTTTCCTAAGTGATTCTAGATCTTGTCATGTTGACAACCAATATTAACCACTGTGGTTTGAATATACGGCCCACATATGTTCGTATATTTGAACACTTTGAAGTTAGTGGAACTGTTTGGGAAGGATTAGGAAATGTGGCATTGTTGGAGGAGGTGTGTCACTTTTGAAGTTTCAAAAGCCCACCCCATTACAGTTAGCTCTTTATCTGCCTCTTGGTTGTTATCTCAATATGCTAGCTCTCAGATACTGCTTCAGCACTGTGCCTGCCTGACTGTCGCTATGCCCCTTGCTATGATAGTCATGGACTCCCCTATGAACAGTAAGCAAAGTCCCAATTAAATGCTTTCTTTCCTAAATTGCCTCAACCATAGTGTCTCTTCAGAGCAATAGAAAAGTAAGTAAGACAACGATCACATTAAAAAGTAACAAGAAGGCTGTGGGAGTTTATTGAAATAATCTAGGTTAGCATGAATAAGAATTGGAACTAAGGCAATGGCTGCAAGGATGTGTAATTTTAAGCTGGCATATTTGTGGCAATCTGTTATGTGGTAATGGATGACTAATGCATATTTTAATTCCTGAAAATGATCTGGTGCTGAGTGACAGTAGTTGTGGAACCAAAGAAAAGGCAGAGGCTAGAAGAATTCTGAAAATACTACATGATATAATTTAAATTGTCTTGTGAGGACACTTCATAGAAACCCACTAAGGAGTGTGTTATTGGAAAGTAGATTTTAAAATCCTTACCACTCAGCAACAGACACAGCAACCTCATCAGTAGCTGTGTGGAAAGCAGAACTTGTAGGTGATGAGTGTACATATACAGCTAAGGAGGATCTCAAGCTAAGTGATGAAGGTGATATTTACATTCCTAAACTGAAATTAAACATTTCCCTTCATAAATTGAAGGGAGGTCTGATAATAGTAATAATTTAAAACAGGACCCATGCATTTAGAAATTTTCAGCCTTTCTAGGTGACCAAAGATATTGAAATTAAAAGCCTCACTGTTGGGAAAGCATGGATAAGTGAGATGCATGAGCTTGCTGTCGTATTTGCTAACATCTCATAAAGAAGCAGCAGTGGAACCGCCACCTCAGTTCCTTAAAGGCTGGAGCTCCATTAGATCAGCATGTGCAGATGCTTTCAGGAGATTCAGGATGTGTTTCTTTCAATCAAACTAGTGGGTCGTTAGGAACTTTACTGGCATTTTCCCTCAGACATTGAGGAGGATCCAAGGATGGAGAATAGATTATTTGCAGATGTCACCTTTGTATAATGGAGTAATTCCTTGTAAAAATCTACAGAAAGCCACAAAATGTTTTAGAAGATTATTTTAGCAGAAAGAATGCCAGCTTGAACCAGGAAAGATGGGGGAAGCTACAGAATTAGAGGGAGCTTCTGCATGCTCAACACTCTAACGATTGGAGGTCTGGGAGATGGCTCAGTGGGTTAAATACTTGCTCTACAAGTGTAAGAAGCAGAGTAAGCATGCCCAGCACACATGTGAATGTCAGAAAGGCATGGGATCCTGATTGTGATCCTAGAACTCAGATAGTGAGGATGGAACTCCCCAAGCAGGTTAGCTAGCTAGACTAGCCAAGTCAGTGAGCTTATAAAGGTAAGAGACTGTGCTTCGATGTATATGATGAAGAATGATTGAGAAAGAAGTCCAAGACCAACCTCTGTTCCCTACCTACACCAGTACCCACATTTGTGAACATGAATACACCATACATGGGCATACATATACACATTGCACTTTACAAAAGAATGCTTATGATGTGTCCATCTTGGTGTGATGAGTGTGTTGAGAGCAAATAATCTGTCTTTTTAGTTTTCCAGGTCCATAAATGGAGAGAAACTATGTCCCAGATGTTGTACTTTAAGTAGATGATACCCAGGAGTTTCGCTGGTACCCAGAACTGATTTAGATGATGGAATATTGGCTTTTGAACTGATGCTATAATGAAATGAGACGCTGGGCAATCTTGCAAGGCGGTGAATGCATTGCTTGTGGGCAGTGAGTGAATCACTGAGGATCAGGAGTGGAGTCTGCTATGCAGATTTTAAGATAGCGCCAAAATTTTCACCTCCTCCTATCCCCAGCTATGTGATGCGTTTCAGCAACACAACCTTTCTCTGCACCTGCACTTTTCCCTTTATCTCTGCATGGGAGCCATGGCAGACCACATCCTGCCCTCTCTTGATTTTGATCCTAAAATAAATTCTAATATCTTAATGTAGTTTACAAAACTTTCCAAATCTAATTCAGTAGCTCCCAATACTGACAAAATTCCAACAAAACAAAACAAAAAAAGCAAGCACACAAGCAAGAAAGCAAATCTGGTCTTTCCACTTTATCTTGCCTGCGCTCCAACTTTACTATATTCTCTATTTATAGAACGTGAGTTGGAGCTATGTGTGGTAAATGTTTAGCTGGTAACTTTCTGTAACAAAAAGACAGATTTGTAGGTTAGTCGATTTCCACTGTATAAATACCTCACACAAGAGTGAGCTCATATTTCCAGTGAATCCAGTGAATATCACTGAATGCAGAGTTGGTAAGATATGCTAAAAACTGGCGTCCATGAGCTGGTATGGACAAGCACCATCTGTCTAGGAAGACCGTCCCTGTATATGTTATGTATCTGACTGCTTGTTCTCAGTTCTCTCCCTGCAGCTCTTTCCAGCACTCTCACCCTCAAATGTCTTCCCACGTTTGTATTCTGTATATCTATGCTGTATAGCACATTTCTTTTGCTAGTTATATTTCACATTAGTACTTTATGTCAGTCTTTTCTGTTCATCTACCTGTGAGACCAAGGACCATGTCTTTCTTATTTAATATGCATCCATCAGCCGGCAGTACTTGGTACCTTGAAGATTTGAAGGAAATTTTGTTTCCTGTATCCCTTTCGGACCTCTACTTTGCAGAGGTAAGAGGTTTGGTCTTTGCTGAGTGAGAGTGGAGAAATTAAATGCATTGGAGTAGCCACTGTGAGAATGAGAATTAATGCAAGCTATGGACATGTAGTAGAGATTTTTCTCATTACTGTAAAATACCTAACACAAACATAGAAAGCTGTATTTTGAAAATTCAGGGTTGTCAGTCCATCAGAGCATGGAGGATCTAACAGCTGAGTAGTACATATCATGGTGACCAGGAAGCAAAGAAGAGAAACATAGGAAGACATGATGCTAAAGGCCAAAGAAGTATCATCCAATGGATACGTCATTCAGTTCGGTCTATCTCCCACTTTGCATTATCTTCCAATAATACCATCATGTTGTGAATCACTCACAGGATGAATCCACTGATTAGATCGATGTCTTTATGATCTAACCATCTCTGGAAACATCAGATAGACCCTGAGGTGTTTTTTACTAATCACCTAGGATCTCTTAAGTCATTGATGATAACACTGAAGAGTGCCAATACAGGAAGATAATGGGTTATTTGCAGACCCTTGATTCCACGCAACAGTTAAAGTTGCAAATAAACACAAAGAACATGGAATTGTATGATCACAGAACAAGTAGAAAATAGGTTTGACCACTGTTTGGGGGTGATTTGATTCACAAGAAGTCACAGGTGTAACTCACTCCTTGTCTGAAGCCCCTCCCAGGAGGGCAGAATTAGCAGATACCAACAGCCACCGGGGCTATCCACAACAGATCCTGTGTCTGGATAACCATGTTGAATGTAGCACACTGAAGGAAGGTTAGTCTAATTGGAGTTCAGTGGGTGGTAGGGAGTGCTGAAGCAATAGTCAGCTGGTACATCATTGCAGTTTTGTAGACTATGCTAAAGGCATTGTGCAAGACTTAGCATTATTGTTGGCACTGATTATGTAGGCAAGACACCACTCCTGTGAACTTCTTAGATCTACAGATGAGCCAAGCTCTCCAGGAAGTCCCTAAAGTACCCCTCTTTATGGAAACCATTAATCTTATCATTGTGCTGGCAAGTCTAAGTGAGAAAGATGAGTCCAGACTTACAGTGCTTGGCTCAGGGCCCTGCCTGAGACAAGGGCAAGACATTTGTTAGCTCGACCCATCACATCAATGCAGCAGCAGCTACAGATATATCCAGAAAATTTCACTAACAGAAGATATTTCTGGTGATTGAAATAGTTAAAGAACTTTATTTCCTACCCCAAGATACATTTTTGACAAGGAGTAGATAAAAATCTAGGGTAAATCCAGCTAATATATCTCACAGAAAACCAAGCTTGGTTGGATTAGCTATCAACTTTATAGTGAAGAGATAAAGTTATTTTATTTCCTCACCTGATGATTAATATTCAGTCTGTATAGAGGTTAGTCTTCAGCTGGAGGGTCAGCTCAAGAGTGAACCCCAGTGCAAACCAAAATGAAGTGCTAGAGAATGAGCTCTGTTAAGTCATGGGAAAAGAGTTTGCCAAGAACTAGACTGATCCAGAAATGGAGTTAGGTACCCGTGGTGTTTTGAATGAGAATAGTCTCCGTAGGCTCATATGTTTGAATGCTTGGACACCCATTAGAGAAATTGTTTGGAAAGGGTTAAGAGGTGTGGCCTTGTTGGAGGTGTGTCACTGAAGGTGGGCTCTGATGTTTTAAAAGCCTATGCTAGCCTAATCTCTTTCTGTCTCTTTCTGTTTCTCTCTGTCTCTGTCTCTCTGCCTCTGTCTGTCTGTCTCTTTGTTTCTCTGTTTCTCTGTCTCCATGTCTCTGTCTCTTTCTGTCTCTTACTTTGCCTCTCTCTCTCTCTCTCTCTCTTTCTCTCTCTCTTTCTCTCTCTGTCTGTTTGTGTGTGTGTCTGCATGGTGCATATGGATCAGTATGTAAAGCTCTCAGCTACTGCTCCAGCACCATGCTTGTCTGCTTTCCACAGTGTTAATCATGGACTATAAAACTGCAAGCAAGCCTCCGATTAAATGCTGCCCTTTATAAGGGTTACCTTGGTTCTGGTGTTTCTTCACAGCAACTGAACACTTAACTAAGACAGTATCTTAGAAAACACGTCACATTTTCAAAAATTAACCAGAAGATGACTTTGGAAATGTTCTAGATGTGGGTTGATCTATATGATCATAAACATTTCTTCTTCCTGTGAGGACTTTAGAGTCAAAATGAATGACTTGAAGCAGTTGCTATAGGATAGAAAGAGATGAGACATCAGAAGGGAAGGATGGTGCTGATAAAAAGCACTCACTACCAAGATCAAAAGGATTTAACTTCATTTGGAGTAGAATCCACTTAGGCCATTGCATTTTATCATGGGCTTGTGGACCAGGAAGTAGGTAAGAGGATTCAGATATGTCATTTCTGGAAATAATGACCTCCAGCTTGAACTTGGATTTTCATATCCAGCAAACTCTATAAGATGTGCTTTTCCAATTCGAGGGGTTGAGCTGGAGTTATCACAGTTTGGAGGGGTATTTACTTCTCTCTTGTGTTGTAGCACTTTACTTTTAGAACTTAACAGTTCAGACTAGCAGATTCTCTATCGCCCAGTTTCCCAGTGTCAGGAATCTGAGAGAGGCTCAGTAAGGGTGATTCTGTTTTATGAAGATGCAGTCAAATGCTTATGAAGGACTGGAATCATCAGTGGGTTCACAGCACTGGAGAGTTCACATTTGACCTCACGTGCTGGTGTTAGAAGGGTGACTCCTGGCAATTGTCCAGAGACTGTTCTCTGGCTTACTAGATGTAGCATAAGGCACCCCACACAGAGATTGACCTGGAATTGAGACAAATGTGAGAAAGCACAGGAAAAAATAATGTTCTAAAAGGAATCAGGACTGGAATATAGACATAGAGATCAATTACAACTAAATAATAAGCAGATAATCTATTGAGTTAAAATGGGCAACATATTTAAGCAAAACTAGAAAAACTAATGAGTTGTCAATAAATATACAGGATAATTATCAAGAGTGAGAATTTAGAGTTTGATGACATACTATTACAGAATTGTGAGGACAGCTAAAATTAAAACAAAATAAAACAAAAGCCTAAAAGCAGCAAGCACTGGAAGATGTAGAAAATAGAAAGGCCAAAATTTTCTGCTGGAAACGTGGGACAGTATAGTCATCAGAAATCAGTTTAGTTGTTAGGACCAGTGGGACATAACTCACAAGTATTCACACGGGAGAAATCGCTTCACCTGTTCCTATCTAAGTGTTCATAAGACCATCACTCAAAATAACCAAGACCTGAATCAAATCAAGAGTCAGTCCAACCGCTGTGGTATACAGTGGAATGCTACTTAACCTCTCTCACTGAAATCTTCAAAATTTAATGCATAATAAATCCCCCAAATAGCCATATATCGATTGTGTAACAATATAAATAAATCTTGTGTACATTATGCTAAAGAAGTAGCTAGAGGCAAGAGGGTACTTGTACTTGTTGTCTGTTTTTCTTCCTTTCGTATATCTTTATCTCTCTGTCTGTTTGTCTGCCTGCTTGTCTATCAAATCATCTATCTGCTATCCATCTAGTTTATCTAAAAATGAGTCCAAAGTGATAGAAATTGGGTCAATGATTTCTTGGATAGTATTTCAGGAATGGTGACTTCACAATGGTGTGAAGAATAATCTGTAATAATGAAAACATTCTGTAGCTTTGTTACGATAATTTTATGAATTTATGCACCATATGTATGCTTCATGAAAGTTGATTTTTCAAATAAGAAATATATATTGTAAAATATTAGAAATGTAAAAGATAAGGCACAAGAACAAGTGGTCACTGGAAACTTAACTGGCCCATTTTAGTTTTTGGAGATTATCTTTACAAAATAACATGTAAAACAAAGAAATTAATCACTGTAATTACATACATAGATTATACTTAGATAAATTACTCTAGTTTTAAAATTTCTACCATAGGAAAGTACTTTAAATTTCTTTAAAATATGTATGGCAAATGATCTTATTATAAGCATTACATAAGGTCTTAATAAATTTCCCAAATAAAATATTGTAGAGACAACTTTATCAAAACACAGTACCTGAAGGCATCTCTGGAAAGTTGGTGTTTGGGCAGTCTTGAAGGAAGAGAGAATATCTGGTGTCAGTCCTGTCACATTGTGCCAGTCATTCAGATGGAGTTAGCCTGCTACAGGCAGAAGGGGTGGAATACGTATTTCCAAAAAGTCCCCAAGGAAGTGGAAGTGGAAGCGGATCAAGCATTGGCAAGAAGAAAGGTGGAGGGAATGGTCTTGGGTCAGACTGTGTGCCACATAAGGCCACTGTGAGTAGAACAAGAGAGATTTAGAAAGCTTTGCATAGAGGCTATAAAAGCACTTACTTCAAAGATTTACTCCAATGTACTGGACTCCCTGTATCCATCTGCTCATGCTGTTGTAAAGAATCCCACTGGTTGAGTGGCTTAAGCAACAGACTCTAGTGTCCCATCTGAAGGCTAAGAGTCCAAAACCACACTATCCAGGTTAGTATCTGCTAAGGCTTCTTTTCCTGGATTATTGTGTCCTCATCTGGAATCTTTTCTGTGTATAAGGAGAGAGACAGAGAACATATCTCTTCTTAAAAGGATAGCAGTCCCATCAAATTGGGACCCTACTCTTGTTACTCCACTTTACCTTAATTAGATTCTAAAAGGCTACCTTCAAATGTAGTCACTGTGTTGGGTTAAGGTATGCACAGATGAACTTGAGAAAGACACAGTTTAACTTCCCAAATCTTATGAAGGACTTTTCTGTTGTCACAATAACATAAGAATGGTCAGTAGATTATGAGCATTTCTTTTTCCTGCTTGTGGGTTTGTGGGCAGTTACTAGAGGTGAACTCAAATAGTGCTGGGTGGGATTGAATCTAAGCTGAAGGTTACAATTAGCTCTTTATCTCATTTTGAATACTATAGCAAAGAATAATTTTGCAAAGCGTGAGGCTGGATGTGTTTTTTTCATGACAACAAAGAAAACTCAAGATCACAAAATTCAACTACACAAACACATTTCAAACTTCTTTTTGTCTTTAGATTACAATATTCTTTTAGCTAAGACAGGTCACATGGTCAATCCTAGAGTTCTTGAAGGGCAGAGGCATCAACTTCACCTATCCCTGAGGCCCATGGCAGGATGAGAGTACATAATAATTCTGTAGCATGGTCAACAGTTGGGAGCATTTATCCATTTAGCCACAACATATACAGTGACTGACGGTTTACTGGCATTAGAAGACCTCTCTTTCCTGTGATGGCCCGTGTAGCATGTGAAGAGTACACAGTGATGCTGCATCCACACTGAAAGCAATTGTTGCTATAGAGTGACATCATCTTCTGTGCCACTAAAATCTATTGATTCTTAGGTTTCTGAGCCACTGAGCCTGATGCTGTTTGAGGGTTCAAGTCAATCATTCTTTCACTCTGTGGACTCCTGAGCCATCTTGAAAGTATCCATAGGATTTTGGTGCGAATTCAGTGTAAGTATGAAGTAATCCTAGGTACAACACTAATTTTTTTTTGTTTTCTTTACTTTTAACTTATTACCTAATCATAGGTATCATACCTAGTATGTTCCTTGCCTTTCTATTGACCACAACTAACCAAATGGATAAGAAAGATGAAATTGGGTTGTGTGCAAACTTAAATAGTGTACAATGGCTTTAGGCAGGAAACAGAATTATGAACAAACTCATGGCCACTGAAGATTCTAGTCAATTGAAGGATTCATTGTCCAAGAGATAACTGAGGGTGTCTTGGGCAATTAAGATTGAGGAAAAACAGACCAGAATAAAGTTGAGACTTGACCAAAAGCATATTTAACTACATCACTAACTCACCAATTCAATAACTATTTGTTGAGTGCTACCTTGCTCTGGGCACACTATTCTGTATCTTGCATAAGAG
The DNA here is from genome assembly GCA_019843965.1 of Rhynchomys soricoides. NCBI lineage: Eukaryota > Metazoa > Chordata > Mammalia > Rodentia > Muridae > Rhynchomys > Rhynchomys soricoides. Next base: position 1,065,590 of record JADRCH010000281.1, read on the forward strand.
CAATTAATAAAATGGACATATCACCACTGATGTGTACCTTGTTTATGGTGAAGGGCACAAACACTAAACAAAGTAAGAAAAACTATGGTAGTTAAAAGATAAAGTGGTAAGGAGAACACCAATAAAACGGAGGTGTGCTAAGGGTGTAAGGTACAGTTTCAGAAGGATGACCTAAGTAACATTTGAGCGAAGCTAAGAAGGGGCCACTGGGTAAGTGTTCTGCAGAGGGTCACTAGCCAGTGTGAACTAACAGTGGTGAATGCTGAGGCAGAGGAGTTGAAAAATACTCAAGCCAGTGTGCAGGAGGGTAAGCTAGGCAGGTGATGGGACTGGATGTGGAAAGGGAAGTTTGAACTTTCAGGTTACTGCAATGTCTCAAGTGTTCTTCTGGAGAGATGAGTCGCTGAAGCATTTTAAACATAGGAGAGACTGTTGTTTACATTGTTTACAATGGCAGCTAGGGTACTATGTTGAATAGACCGGAGGAAGGAAGGAACATAATTCTCTATGTGCCTAAGAGAATAGTAAGTGATGGAAGGGGCTGAGTTGTCTGTGTAACTAACTCTGATTACCTGCCTTGTCTACCAGTGAGACTGGCTACCCACTTGTTTTGGGTTCCAATTAGCAACTTGCCACCAGTGGGTCCCAGCAGATACCAGGGATATTGTTATCAGCAAACTCCTACATGAAACAAAGCATCAGAAATGATGACATTCCAGCTTTCTTTGGGTAGCAAGTCTGATTCTGCAGTATGTAGCACTTCAGTCTTCCATAATGAGAATGTAAGCACCATGCAGCAGGAATTATTGTCTGGTCTGTTTTTTGTTTTTGTTGCTCAGAATTCCCAGTGCCTAGAATAGTGGCCACATATATAACAGTCAATAAGCAAATGCTTGTTAAATGTCCAAGGTCTCTCTCAGGACCTTGAGTTAGACTCTTTAATGTGTCTCACATAATATAAAGTGGGTCTAGATGGCACCGATGACCATTCTAGATTGGCTAACCTTTGGTTTCCATTTAAACAGCAAGTTACCATTTCTCAAGGTCTTTCTAGGCCAAGATGTACAAGAAAGGGACTTTTATGGGGAGAAAAGGCAAGGATGAGTAAGGGCAAACCCGAGAAATGAAGACTCATAGGGAACCTCCGGGGCTGGCAACCAGGTCACTCTCTTGCAATAAATGTGCATTGTCTTCTTTGACATAAACAGCAAATTCTAATAAGTGGATGAGGTTAATCAGAGACTCAGCTTCTAAGACAGCAAGAATCACCTAAGCACAATGCCTTTGCTTTAACAAAGTACTCACAGACACCCAAAACTCTCTTGTGAAACACAGTAAAAGTAACAACAAAGACTCTACTTGAGGATATCGAAAATACATTTGTTTTTTAATTTTGATTAAGTTTACAAGTGACAACATTAAGAGTTCTTTAAGCATATGGTTCCATTGAGTCACATTACCATGTATCCCCAGAAGACCAAGAGGCAGTGTTTCATATCCCCTTGAGGTTTAGCAACATCAACAGGATGGTTTATGGGGACCAGATTTGCTACCAGATAAGCCAGAACCATGCTGTCATGTTTATTGGATACAGATTCACATATAACACAATGCACAATAGGCAACTATAGTGAGCTTACTCTGCACTTAGATTTAGTTCCTGTCAAAGGGAGAAGGGTTTTCAATACCAAGAAGGATGCAAATATGTGTCTTCCATCAGCCTTTCTTACACATGACTTTAATTATACATGAAAAGAATTAGAGTTTATCTTTATTGTGTAACCTAGGAGGAAAAAAAGGAACAAAGTTTAGATATTGATTGCCAATCTCTTGACATTATTTCATTTAGTTTTCTATTAATACTAGGAGGTAGGTTCTGTTGATGTCCCTAGTTTATAAAGGGGAAAAATTGAGACTCAGTGAGAGTTAAGTGATTGTCCAATGGTTATATACTCAATGGAGAACCAACACAGTTTTTAAACCTATGGCTTCTCTTACATTGTAGTGTATACTAAAAGGATAATGCCAATGGCTTTCAAACCCATATGGTAGAATATTCACAATTACAGTGGTGAACATACGGGTTCTGTATCTCCTGGTCCTAGAGCACAGCATCACAGGAGAGAGCAGAAAGGCAGGGCAGGCATGCAGGGAGAAGGAAAGGTTAGGAGGATGGAGTAAAAATAGCTGTAAGACGGGATCTGATCCATGGGCCCAGTGACCTTTAGAGTATGGCTTATTTCCCTGAGATATGTGGACATCCATTTTCCTACTATTTGTACAAGGAAGTCACCTTCATTCTGGGACTATTATCTGTTCAGGCTTGAAGGTCCCTGCGGCGGCGGCCGAAGGCTTCAGAGCCCACATTGGTGGGCACAAAGTTGTCCTTCACCACACCTCCTGATCTGCTCAGCAAGCCTGCCAGCCGATGGGTCACACAGGTCGCAGTGTTGCAGGATCTCTTCTGGGCAGTGACACTGATGTTCAGGATGGGGTGGGGGAAGAGAGAGAGAGAGAAAGAGAGAGAGAAAGAGAGAGAGAGGGTCATTGAGGCTGGGGAGGTGTCTGCCCCATGAGACTATCATGGGAATATTGCTGCTCTCAGAAGCACCAATTAGCTTTAAGTGTTTCTCCCAAACATGGTTATCTGAACAGACAATCACAAGGCCATTAGGGGAAATGCTGTGATCACTTCCCTTAGACATCCCCAGAGGCATTAAAAAACCCAGATGGGGTTTGAGTTGACTGGCTATGGAACAAGGGCTGTAACAGTCAACCATGCCCATATAAATACAAATAAGCAAGGTTTATAAATCTAGAGTGAATTTTGATGCCACCTCTGAGTCCATTCACAAGGACTTATGACCCAGTCAGACACAAGTGGTCCTCCTTAGTAAAGTGAAACCACCCCAATCTTACCTGAAGGAAGAACAGAGTCTGGAGCATCCAGTCCCAGCAGTGCTTACCTGCTCCTTGTCGCCTCTCTCTCCTTACGGCTTGAGCAGAGTCATAGGCATCACTCACCAAACTATGACTGCCTAACCTTAGGGTTAGGCTACTTCTAACCACAGGTCTTGAGCTTCAAGAAGCCTGAGATGTGGGCTAGATCAATGACCACCATGGCTCAAGTCTTTTAGAAAAATAGTTTTATTTCCCAAACAACCAGCGCTTTGAGAAGCAAGACTGAGAAGCTCTACTAGGAAGCCAGATGACTGCCCTTGCTCTCTGCCATCTTCCTGGGTGATTCTCTTTTAGCCTGTGGGCCCTTTCTCCTCACCCACTGGGGATTCCAGATACCATCCTTTGCCTCAGGAAAGCAACCAGTAATAGCCTGGAGAGCAACCAGAGAGGAGCTACATGCATCAAGTTCTAGGAAGACAGCAAGAAAGGAACTAGAAAGGAGAGGAGGAACTTAGTTGCCAAAATGGGAGTGATGGTTTGTCTCCAAGCTCTTGGCCATATCCCTCTTCTTGCCAGGTGCTCCAACCCCAATTGAAGTTTGGGGGAAAGTGTGAAACTTGTTGAGGTCTTGTGTGTACGAGCCCAGCATGCAGGTACTCAGATTCCCACACCGCTTAGATCTGGGGCTGTCCAAGCTGCAGGGAAAAGACATGCGAGGCAGTGCCATGCACCAGGGCTGACCCTGGTTAAACCAGTCACAGGACTAGAAGTTGGGACAGGGGTGGTATGAGGTCAGTTCACACATACACTACTGGGAAGACTTAGGGTGCAGTGGGCCAGGAGAATGCGGGGAAGGGCAGAGGAAAAGGGTAACTTTTTCTGGCATTCCTTGTGTTCTTCAGTATTTCATGCTTGGTGGGGTGCTTCTCGGGGAGGATGTAGTCAACACATGCTTTTCCTTGGGTAATGCAGGAGCCAGGCCAGGGTTGGTCTGGTTCTAAGCTGGGGGCACATGGGCAGGCAGGGATAAGGAGGGGTGCTCTCCTTGGCCCTATAAGGACAATGACATCTCGGCAGACTTTAGGCTTTACCAGTTTTAACTCATACTATGCCAGGATTCTCCCCAATGTGAGAAGACTAACTTCCACAGTTATTCCAAACCGTCTTTTAAGTGCTCTCAGAGACAAATCTTTTAAGTGTGATTTAACCACAGTCTCACCAGATGACTTCTGTCTTCTTTGGAGCCTGAGAATAGCTGAGCCCCGTGTCCTGCTAAACGGCAACCAGGTGGCCAGTGCTTTCTCTCCTACCTTCTGGATTCTGCCTTCCTGCGGATGTGCTAGGCAGGGTAAGGGGCCTTACCTTGAGCCCTCAGCTTCCTGTTCCTCCTCCTGCTCCAGCTCCCTGGCTTTCATCTGCATATAGTCCTGCACCAGTGCAGCCAGCAGGCGAACTTCTTCTTCACTGAGAGTGGCCATGCCTGGGCTGCTTTCCAGGACTGACCTGTGGAGGGGAGGCGAGTCTAGCACCAACCCTGATTCCCTGCCTGCCGCTTGTGCTAGAGGCTGAGTCAGTGTCCTCACCAGTTTAGGAAGTTTGCAAGTTAAGTGATAAGTGTAGCCATAATTAATGGCAAAATAACTAGTTTTGAATCTGAAATGGAAGTTCATTTTAATACACACAGTTTGTACGTAGATGAGAAACAGATCAACAGATTCTATTGTTAGCAACAGTAATTTTTATTGGCAAGTTAGCAGATTATAGTAAAACTCATGCTTCATAAAGGGTAAATTGAACAAAAAGGTTTAACTATTGATACTACATATGGGGGAAAAGTGACCAAAGCATTTTGTTAGTTAAAGGGCTACTTAAAATTTATGGTGTGGAGTACTGTACATCCTGTCTTTGTTTGAAAATTGTAGATTTCCATCTTTATATCAAAAAGCATTTTAGTGAACTTACATGTGTGTACATGTATTTATTTTCTGCAAGAGAGTTGGTTTTTAAACATTGGGTACTCCGTAGTTAACAGATAGGAAGTTGGCCAGTCCCAAGACAGTAGGACTTCTGTCATTACACATACCTCAAAGGCACTGCCTGGAGGCTGCATGCCTGGTACAGGAGCAAGATGCTGACAACCAGGAAAGGGGAGAACTTCAGAAAGCCCATGATGCCTCCCTGCAAGAGAAGAATGGCTATTTATTTATTTATTTATTTATTATTTATTTACTTGCACCAGTTCAAAGTTCTATAAGCCCATGGACTTGGCTTTCTGTGTGTCTGCCTGTGACTCCCTGGCATTTTGGTTTCACACCGATAATTATATTTCTCATCACTTTTGTTCCCTCCTTGACAGAGAAAACTGTAAGGTCCAGTGGCCATGTAGCCTATACGGTTTGAAAAGAATCTTAGCCCTACAGATGGAGGAGGGTGATGGTGGTGGTGGTGGTGGGTAAATTGTTGATCAGTCTCAAGGATTCTGTGAGTCCTAGGGGTCTCCTGTCTCTACATCTATCTCCACAGGGAAGCACAGAGTTGTCTTCCCTTCATGAGGCTTTTGCAGACATCTAAGAATGTGAGAAAGAAAGTCTATGGAGAGGGAATCTTTCTGCCTTGAAATCTGTGAGAAACTGAAGGCTGCACTGCTCAGCTGCTCCACCCTCTGGCAACTCAGATGCCTACAAGAACCAGTCTAAAGTTCAGCCGGAAAACATTTCTCCGTAATCCCAGGGTCCCGAATTGGGGCTTGCAATTGCGGCAGCTGGCTCTTGTTCGCTACATATTGGCGCTCGGCGTAGTCTCTGGACCAATTTCTCAAGAAACGAGAATGCTGAAAGCACCATCTGAGGAGAGCTACTCCCGACTGCGTGCGTGATGCCTAGGAGCTCAGAGTCTCAAGATTGGCGGGTCAGGTGTGCAGAGAGAGAAAGGTGAGACAGGAGTCTGCGCTCCAGAGAAACTGGAGGAAGGCTCTGCGGACCCGTTCTGTCGGGATCTATCTGGATCGGGATCTAGCAAGAACCACTGCTAGGACTAAGGGATACTGGGATTGTCAGGAAAGACAAACTAAGGACTAACAGCGAGAGCGGGAGAGAGGAGAGGGAGGGGAAGAGAAAAGTAGAACGACACACTTGAGCAGGAATCTTAGGGCTCACCTGATGAGCGGTGGCTTGGAGCTGAGGCTGCGGGGTCCTGATGGAGCCAAGCAGTGGTTGCGAAGCGGTGACTCTTGATCTGGACAGTGACTCCTGTGCCTCCCAGCGCCTGCAGCTGCTCTTATTCCCGCCGCGGTGAGTTGGGAGGGGTCCCGGGGCTCCAGGCAGCCAATAGGTGGAAGGGCCCCGTGCCCCAGATAGATTGCGTCACCTCCGTGCTTCCAGAACTCAGTGCATCTAGCAAGATGACTCCATTTGAATTTAAATTGAGGTCATTGGTGGAAGTGGGGGGATGGTGGGGATCAATGAGAGCCACCCCTAAAATTAGCGGGAATTTGGAGGGCCTTTTGACGTCAAGGTAAAGCTCATCTTTTCTTTCCCTCTTGACTTTGACCCGAGGCTTGTTGCACCTGCCTCATTGCTGGTTATGTGACCACAGGTAAAAACAAAAATGAAAAAAAAAAAAAATCCTCCAAATCTGCCCCCCAAACCCCCAAAAGCCTGCATGAAACCTAAACATATTAAACTTTTCAGTGGGCACCCTAGTCCCCTTTGGAAGGGCCTGCTAGTAACAGAAACCTTGGTGTTTCCTGGGCTATAAAATCTCTCGTTCTCTAGTGTGAATCATCTGTATTCAGCTTGACATTCTTAATGTGATGGATAACTCACTTACATGTGTGAGAAGGGGTTGTATTCCATGGGTTCCTGCTTGGGGTACAGGGTACAAGGTAGAGGGGAAAGTACAAGGAAGGGCAGATGCCCCCAAAGTACCCATTGCAGATCTCTTCCCCCCCTGCCTGGCTATCTATCACTTCTCATTAGGCTGCCTGCCTAAGGATTTGCACAGCTGCCCCTTTGCTTTGCTTCCTGCTGCTGTTTGCCAAGATGTTCCAGTTGTATTTGATCCACCCCCCTCCTATCCCCACCCTTAGATCCCTGAGCTAAAGAGCAGGCAGGCTTGACAGTGCTGTGGAGATGCGCCCACACTAAACCTCACACTCATGACCAATCACACTTCTCCTGGCACAGAGATTCTCTATTTCCAAAAAGATATCCTTTCCAGAAAGCACAGCCACTCAGCAGTCTCTCTGGTCCACGGGAGCATCCTCAGGGGTTCATTCTCCAATTGTCTCTCCTGCAGTCCGTGCTGCATTCCTGCAGGATGTTTCTCAAAACCACTTCCCTGGTTTAGACACTCCCTCCATCTGAGTAGGGAGCTCCCGGAATACCTACAAGGGTGGAGGCCCAACTTGGGCATTTGCTGTATAGGGGCAGAGAAGCTTTTTGTTTCTGTTGTTGACGAGGTCTGAGTACGCAGTGTTACATGCAGCAGCCAGTCCAGACCCAGTCAGTGTGGTGAACACACTGGCAAATCTGGAGACCACGGGAAGGGGGAATACAAGGAACCAGGCTTCGTATTTCCCTAAACAGAGCAGAAATTAGCTACCAAGAAGACTTGATGGCATGAGCCATGGAATTAGAGGCGTAGGTCCTACCAACACCCCAGATATTTGTCCCCAGAAGCCGAGTGATGGAACACTTAACTTCCACGGTGCCATCAGTGACTTTCCAGCTTAACTTCTGGGGCAGCTACCTTGAGAGTATAAAAACTTGAGGAAAAGAGCTGCAGGGATTCCTTTCCACAAGGACTGCTCTCAGGGTGGCAACAAGACCCATCCAGGGCTGGGAAAATGGGCTTGGGAAGACAGTGACAGGCTGGAAACCAGAGCTGGAAGAATTCTATTGCCACTGGGTTTAGAATTCCCAGGCACAGTGATCCCTGCAACCTGGAGGCAGACACCCAGAATTGGCCTTCCTGGCTTTCCAGCAGTTTAGTTCTGAGACCTGGCCTGAATTTTCGTTAGCAATTATGAGACAAGTTGGAGACGAGATGACAAGGGCTGAGATTGTCAGTGGTGAGCATCACTTGGGTCATTGCCATTTGGAACTGATGCACAAAATCTTTTTTGTGTGTGCTCAGGTGCCAAGTGCACCTGGGGGGTTGGTTTCCTCTTTCAACTCCAAAGATGTCTAATATATGGGATTCTGAAATCATTTTTTAAACAAATGGATTCTATAAGCATTTCCTAAGGGGAGAAGTCATGGCTTTAACCTGTACAGTGTTGACCATTGGTTTTCTGGCAGTGTCACTGGGTGGGTTTGAGCTCTACTCCTAGGCTGTGGAGTGTTCCTTCAGACCACTGATCCCACACCATGAAACCTGTAGCTATAAGCCATCACCTCCAGAGGGCGCTGCTGTCATCTGCAGCAATTGAATAATTGAAAGGCTAGGAAGAGTGGGTCTCTAGGAAGAGAAACCTATGTTTCTCTTTGATTTTGTAGGAAGTGCATAGAAGCACAGCTTAGGGGTTGAGGAGGGTATAGTTCTCACTTTGACAACTAGGACCTTATCCTGCACTCCAGTAGGCTTTCCACCAATGTCAAACAAGTGCAAATCAATTCATTTTAGAAAATTCAGCTTTCAGTGCCTCCAAGTCACTCACAAACTGCAGGGCTCAGTTAAACCACATCCTGCAACCCTTCCAAATTTAGGAGTACGAAGTCTTCTGCCTCAGTTTCTCCATTTCCTTGATAGTGTTTCCAGAACCAAGACCAGGAAGTAAGACTCTTCCTGGTTCAAAATGGAAAACTGTCCTGCTCCCAGCTACCTGCCTTTACAGAGAGTTGAGGTGGTTAGACCTTGGCCTGGGCAGATCTTTGAGATTTTCCCCCCTTGCTTTCTAGAAAGCTGTGAGGGGAAGTGCTGCTTTCAAAATAGTAGCTTGACCAGGTAGCTCTTTTATGATTAGTCATTTTCAAACTTTAAAATGTAGAAATCATCTAGTTTTGAAACACTCTAGCTTAGAAAAGGACTTTTACAACATTCCAGTAAATACAAACTGCAATATTTTTTCTCACTCATTTAAGTCAGATTCCTGCCTGCGCTGATTTTAAAATAAAATTATAGACCACTTCTTATAGAAAAATCTTATAACAATTTGCATATGATCAAAAGGTTTACGTGTAGTACAGTAAAAGCTTAACTGAGCCATGCAGCATTGAGAACAGACGCTAAGCAGAGAAGAAATAAAGCCTGAGCACTCAGAGCCCACCTTGAAGTTACTGCTCCTCTGCAGTCTGCATGCCGTAGCAACCGTCACAGCAGAATCATGTTCTTTCTGCCCTGGCAAATGTTTGAAACTGTCAAATGACCTGGGGGATTTCTGCAGAAGTTTGGTTGTACAGGTTTAAAATAGCAGAAACCAAAACATTAGTCACTGAACTCACTAAAAGCAGAACTGATTTTGAATTTTTCCTATGGCATCTTTAGAGCATATTAAAGCAGAAGCAAGATGGAATGCCTGGCAAAGCAACAGAGACGGCCATGAAGCAGCCAGTGTCTATAAATGGATGGATGGAAAATAAAAGTATAGTTCCCCCATACACATTATATGGCACACACATGCATTTTATATATGCCAGACATACAGAATAGCATATGTATTATATAGACCACTTGGCTTTCTGGTATCTCTCAGTTATAGTAATACTGCATTGTCCAGAGCAAGAAAGAATAAGAGAAAGAAGGCAGACGCTAAAAGATGAGTGTGACATCACCTCACTTACAGGTACAGTCTATAAAAACATTGAACTCAAGTAACAGGGCATGGAATTGGACGCTGGGTGGGGGTGGAGGAAAAGGTTCAAAGACCTCTGAGGTGTAAAGTGGGTATGTTCCAGAGACCCAGCCATACAGAATAGTGACTACATAGAATAACAATAGTTATGCTTGAAATTAGCTAAGAGATTAGACCTTGGATGCTCTCAACATAAACAAACGCACACACACACACACGGGTACATACACATGTGCAGAAATCGTGGTGAGGCATAGACTTGTTAACTAGGTTAGCTGGTAATCATTTTATAATGTCTATGTATATGAAACCTCATTTTGTATATCTTTAAAAATAAAGCATTTATGGAAATGTAAAAAAAAAAAAAAAAATTAGAGGAGAAAAAGGAACCATGTTCCTGTGTGGAGATCTTCAGAGCAGATAGGTTTGTGTAAATATTAGAGAGGACGCCATCAGTGGGTTAGCAACCTAAATCTAAGTTAGCTAAACATGTTGCATGTGTGGTAAGCATGAATGCAACACCAAAAACACTGAAGTAGAAAGCAGACAAAATGTTATAAAATGTTCACACTTGAGCCAGTGGGATGGGTCATGGTGAAAAGTGACCACTGTGCCTTTCCAATGGCCTGATTTTAGTTCCCAGAACTGTGGTCAAGGGAAGACTTATTTTTGAAAATTGTCCCCTAGCTTCTATGTGTGCAGTATAACCTGTGCACACCTACACTCACTCACTAATAACAAATAAAATAAAAATATTAAAACTACATTCAATTCCATCCGAGTACCACCGACTCTAAGATCTTTCATAGGCTCAGCAGCTTTTTAAAGATGACTATTATTGGCTGTAGGCAAAGGAACAGCAAGAGTGTTTGGCTTGAATTAATTACATTTCCTAGGTTTTTCGGAGTACTTCAAATGCTAGTGCATGACTTATTAGTTCACCACAACAGGCAGGAGGTCTGGGCCCTCGGATCTAGGGACAGACTAAGAAGGAGATGCAGTTATGTCTCCCTTCCTCAGGGCTAATGTGATTTGTGGTGAGAGGTTCAATGACCAGGCATAAATCATTTATAGTTCCTGGACCAACATTTAGGAGATTGACAGTTTTACAGCAAGAAAGTAAATATTGATGCTACCACTTACGATAAATAAGTTGCTGAAGAATAAAACCCAAGTTAGAGTCATAACAATAATCACAGAATAAATTTAAATACTTCAAAGCTCACTTAACTTCCGGCGTTTAGTATGACATGTTGCTTCACCTTGTCTGAATTCTGAATGATTTCGTGGAGTGATTGGTTTGGCCAGTGGAGGTCGTGTGCTTGTTGGGGGCAAAGTTAGTAGAAAATGCTAAGAGTTAGGAGACAGGGTTCTTTATTCCTACTGCCGCTTTAAAGGAGATGATGGAGCTAGTTCAGTTTCTACAGTTGATTTATGACTGTATTGGATTAAGAGTCTCAAATTCCCATCTGATTCTGACATTGTGTAAATGAGCTAAGAGCTTCACGCCATCTTCACAGTACTTTCTTGGGTTTCTTCTGCTTGCCTCTTCTTGATGACATCGTTTTCTGAAGGGAGCTGGAGACATGGCTCAGTAGTTAAGAGCACTGGCTGCTCTTCCAGAGAACCTGGGTTCAATCTCTAACAGTTACATGGAGGCTCAGAACAGTCTGTAACTCCAGTACCATGGGGATTCAAACCCTCTTCTGGCATCCATGGGTACGGCATACACACGATTCATAGACCCACGTGCAGACAAAACACTCATATCCATACAAAATCAAACTAAGAGTACAAATAAGAAATTGTCTTGCGAAGGGCAGCTGAAGAAGGCAACACCAAAGAAGGGAATGACCTCCTGGGTATGACATAGCTAGAAAAGACGCTGTCTCTCCTCACATGAAGAATAAGTGATTTTTAGAAGAGATGAGAGGAAAAGAAACACAAATATCTTGGTCCTTGTCTTCTTGGCACTAAAAGATATAATAGTGTTTCATGATATGGATTCAGAAAGCATGCTAGCTGGACTGGCAGCACTGGGGCTCTGTCCTTCTGTAAGATGTCAGCCATGTCATGCTTTACAGAATGGCTTCCTACTGCACTCACCAAGAACCCAGTGCACACTTGTGGATCCTGAGAATGGGCTCCTAAAAGGATTCTTCAGATGACTCCCCAGTGGGGAGAAATGTAGAGTTTAACTTTCAGTCAGTCTTTCAACAAATACATAACGAATAATTTGGTTAGGAGATAAATCAATTGATGTGCACAAATAAATAAATTAGGGAATAGACATAATACCTGAAATGCATTTTGGAAGGACTGTAAAATGTAATTATGTGGTATGCATGATTGGAAATGCTCTGTATGATTTATTAGAAAAAAAGATGAAATAAATTGATGCCTTTAATCAAATATATGAGAAGTCAGATGAATTGAGAGTATATTTTGTTACCAAAGGAGTGAAGAGAAAACTACAACCAGATAACTAGAATTTAATGACCGTGAATCCTACCACATCCTTCTAGTGAGGCTCCTTTGTGTTGATTCACTATGGGAAGAAAAACCAGGTGAGTTGAAGTAAACTAAGTAGTCTTTGGTCTTAAGGATGGAGAGCAGAAATCTTGTTTTACAGAATCAACAACAAGGATCCATATGCAGAGTTTAGCCCATCTTGAGCCATTCTGTTAGTGTCCTCCTGCTACACCATGAACAAATAAATCAAAATGCATTCAAATTGCCTAGTTTACTTTGGTTACTCCTATCCTTTAACAGAAAGGACTCTGAGTTAGGAAAAACTGAGTTCATTCTCTTGGTAGCTGATGGAGTCCAGGTCTGAGGGAAAAGAGGAAATAAATTAGAACTTATTTAAAATGTGTAGTATCTTAGGGGCACAAGCCCACACAAATCAAATAAAAAAAAATAGAGAGTAATATACTTAGTGAATATGTATACTAGTTTTCTATTGCTGTTATAACAAATTAGTATAGCTTTTATAGCTTAAAACATTATGAATGTGTTATTTTATACTTCTTTAGAAGTCTGCCTGCCAGAGGTCTCACTAGAGTGAAATGTTTGAGGGACTGTGTTCTCTCTCTGGAGGTCTAGGGGAGTCTATTCCCAGCTTCTAGTGGTCATCCACAATCAACCTTTAACCTGCTTCCTCCATCATCCAAACCAGAACTGAGTGCTTTTCATATTGCCATGGCTTCTTCTCCTGCTGCTTCTCTTTTCTGTTAGTCAGAAATCTTGTGATTATATCTAGGCTCAATTCTTGAATAACCCAGTATGACCTTTCCATTACAAAGCCTTCCATTTAAATACATATTCAAAGTGCCCCCTTTCCCCTATTTTGTTCAGGAATCATGATGTGATGGAGAGGCCATTATTGTAAGTACATATTGGGCTGATTGACAAGGTCTGTGTCTGGTAGAGGCTTAAAGAACAGGATGCTTTAGGATGGAGCACTTGAAGAGGAGTCCTAGAAAAGGTGGAACTAGAGCTAGTAAATGACCAAGTAGAGGAGGAAATGGTAGTCTCTGAAGAAATGTTGCATCCACTGGGGAATGAGGCAGGTTGTGAAGAAACAACTTATATCAGGTGCTGTCTTCTTTGTCTCTTTTGAGAAGGTGACCCTCCTGAATGTGTGCTGTGTGATTGTCTTTACTTATTCTATAGGTAGACAATGTCTAGAAAAGGTTAACTGTATAGGGTTTGTTCTTTCATTAACTTCCAACTTCTTATGTGTCCTTTTGCTGTAGAATTCTGTCCTTTGGTCATGATGTGGTCATTACCATCTTGAAACTAGATCAGCTGTGCTTGATATCTGTACAAGATTGGGCCGCTTAACTGTCATTAGAGTTTAGAAGCAAGAACACCAAGTCAGGCGGGCTTGAGGATAGATCCAGGGAGGAAGAATGGGATATTGTGCCCATGAGGTTGTTATGGCCTCTCATTCTTGGAAAATGTAATGTTTAACTGGCTTTCTTGTGAAGAGGAACTATCTGCTGCTGAGGGGCTGCCCTCCCCAACCTCAAAGGCACCTTTGCTCTGCCTTCCAAACTTTCTTCCAAGGCCCAGAAGCTATTTTAAGGATGACTTCAGCTGCCAGGAAAGAGCTCAATAGAGTGGACGAGGGCCAGACTGGTCACTCAGAGAGGTGGATGGACTCAGTGCCTGACGTCAAGGAATTACTCAGGAAAGGCTCCTCTGATAGAATTAAAATCCCCCTTGCCTCAGACTCACTGGGTTGAGGATGGTTCTTTCTTTTTGGCTAGAGATACTGTTCCATAGAACACAAGAAATAGAAATAGGAGCCTTCTCACTCTGCCAGGAAGCTCATCAGAGAGATGGTGTTCTCATGAGCTTTGCCAGGGACCAATAGGCACATATGGGGATTTCCTGTATAGACTGAGAACGGAGGTGCAAGAGGTATGGCTTTGTGACCATAGGCATCTGAATTTGAGTCTTGGATCTACCATTCACTTACTGCCCTTAAGCAGACAATAATTTCCCTAAACAGTATTTTCTCAGCATGTGAGGTGAGGTTTTACAAACAACTACCTAGCAGCACCAGAGATGTTTTGTGTTAAACCCATGGACACATTGCTTGGCACGGGACAGCTACTTCAGAAGAATGGCTATTAGTAGTGTAATGAAAGCTTATTCTTTCCAGTGCCAAATTATACCAGTTTAATGCAATGGATTAAGTAAAGTCATTCCATACTTTTGGTCTTCTGAAGAAGACAATCTATAAAGTCTTTAATTCTCAAAATAAAATTAATTGCCAGGGCCACAACAGAATGGGTCTGCCTCTCCCAACCCTCTCGGATACGTGCCTGGCCATCTTGCAGTCTCACTGCCCAGAAGGATTAATGATCATATATATTAAACAGCTGGCACAGTGCCTGGTAGAGCACTGGAGAGTAGGGTTTGTGACCACCATTATAATGAAAATGCTCCCCTTTCAGGTGCCAAGTTCTATCCCCTTACAGTATGCAGCACAAAGTATTCAGTGAACTCTTTTCTACCTTCTTTTAAAAGTGTGTGAATTGTGTGTGTGTGTGTGTGTGTGTGTGTGTGTACTTGCCTGTGCATGCCATGTACACATATAGAGCTCAAAGGACAACATGCAGGAGTCTGTTCTTGTCTTCTGCCTTTTTGAAGCAGTTTCTTTTGATTCCGTTTCTGAGACTGCACTCCAGGCTAGCATACCTCCATTGATTTTCTTGCCTATCTTATCTGAAGTGCTGGGTTACCATATCCAGCTATCTTATGTGGGCTTCAGGGATCAAACTCAGGTCATCAGACTTGTGCAAAAAGCACTTTTGTTTGTTGTTGAGCTGTATTTCTGGCCCTTCCCTACCTTCTTATAAAAATAAACCAGATATAGTCTTCACTGCTTCTTATAATTCATTGTAACCATCAAAAGAACTTCATTTAGTGTGTTGGGCATAATTAATATAGCACACTCCTAGGGGAGGTACGACATGGAGGACCAATAGTACCACACACTGTGCTCCCATACTGTCTTCCTTTTTGAGGTTTATATCTATGCAATTCTGTGATTATTCCGTTTTATTTCTTCCCATCTGGTTGCCAGCTATCATTTCTTGATATTGTTATCTTAGCAACAGCCTATCCATTTCTCTTTTTTATGCGCCATGCAATGAAATCAACAACAGCAGCAGCAACACACACACGCACACACACGCACACACACGCACACACTTGCACACACACGCACACACTCACACACACACACTTGGAAAAATGGTGTGGGAACAGAGATCTTATAGGCATTGCCCAGGAACTTGTAAATGCTAGTCAAGAACTATAAAACTTGCACCTGCTTAGCCAATCAACTCAAGAGGACAGAAACAAAGCCTACCAGAATGACACATGGAGCAAATGCCAACTGAGTGTGTATCTCTCGTAATGATCAGGAACAGCATGATCTTTGCTAGTACTAGCTTTGACTACTTATGCATAGGACAACAAACAGAATAAGCAAACAGGCTGGAGCTGTGTGTGACTGAAGAGCTGAGAGACACCGAGTACAAATGTGACAACAGCTGTAATGTCATAATGGATTAAAATAACACATGCCGGTTATCTGCAGTTGTTGTTTTCTTAGTCTTCAGTTCTCAGTTATATCTTATTTAAGGGCTGTCACCATCCGAGTGACACCTGATGAATGAATGGGTGTCTTTGGAATTTCTTCCAGCAGGCGCAGTAATGGTGATGAGAAAGTACATGGTATGTGTGGGGTTGGTGACCCAAGCTAATAAGTCATATGTCTCTGGTTAACAGGGCCAAAGACACAAGTAGAAATTGTGTTTTCAGTTCCAGGCACATTTGTTTTTGCTCTTCAGAATTCAGATACTGTATCGATTTCTAAAATGCTAAGTTCCTCTTTGATACCAAAGACCCTGGATGGTCTTAAAAGGTCTTTTAGAGTTGATACTAATTATCCTAAGCACAAATTTAAGCCCATGTTTAACACGCTGTTAAATGATCAGTGCTAGATGTTTTTTTCAGCACCAGTGAGTACTATTTAAAGTCCAGGTAGGAAAGAATGTGGTAAAAGTTGTCTGCAGAGCCTTCCTTCCCCTCCTTTCTCTTGTCAGAAATCTAGGAATGATTTGAGCCTTTCTCTGTCTCAGAAGTTCCATTTTATGCCGGTCACACAACTGCTAAAACCCATTATCTTTTTTCTGTTGGGAGACAGAGATGATAGGTTCCTGATGACTGACAAGCAGGGTAAGGATAAGGAGTTTATCCCTACTCCTGCCATGAGTCAAGCACGTCAACCCTCTGGCTTTTGTATTTTCTTCTCTGTAGTCCTACTAGGTGTGGAGTAAAGGTAGACCATTCATAGTCATTTGAACAATTATAGATTATATTAAGAAATGTTATACCGTGTTGGCCTTTGTATGCATATCTAGGAAGAAGCACGTGGAACCAGTGTGAGGACTTTTGCATTTACATTTTCATTTTATAAAGGCAGGGGAGAGGAGATGCAGAAGAACAAAGAAAGAGCAGAGAGGGAATTATAAGATGGTGATTAGATTCACATGAGGTTGGTTAGGAGACCAGAGGCGCTGACTGCCTTGCCTTATTTCCTGGGGATTGCCAGCACAGTGGCTGGTAAGTGCTTCTGGAAGTAGCAGTCACCAAGAAGTTAGCCCGTGGACAGTGACCTTTTTTTCTCCCAGTTTTTTTTTTTTTTTAATTTTAATTTTTTTATTTTTCCTACTGTATTTACATTTCAAATGTTTCCCCCTTTCCAGATCTCCCCTTTGGAACCTCCCCATTTCCTCCCTTTTCCTCCCAGTTTTAAAGCTCTGTTCTTGATGAGGAATTCCCTTCCTCATTGTTACTTCGTCTTTTCTCCCAAGTCAACATGCTGGGACATGTTTATATGTACGACACCCTCATTCACCTGAGTTATACACATCCAAAAAGTCTCATTAATGCTGCTCATTGAACACTGGGTGTTTGGTGCTACTGAAGAGCTTCAATTTGACTGCTTCCCAGTAGAAAGTAAAAGAAGAAAGGGAATAGATGTGTCCCCTCCTGCCTTCGAGTCTCAGCTAGGTAGCTAACTGGTCTCCAGTTTTATGAAGCAGAGGGATAGTCTTGATTTACTTTGCCAGCTGCTGCAAGAGGATTAAATAGACCCTGAAATAGCCAAGTGCTTTGACTATGCCATGCTGAATGTAGCTCACTGGTTGAATGGTTGGCTAGTTGTATAAGCCTCAGGTTTGATTCCTGGTACCACTGTGGGTGAGAGGAGAGATGAGTAGGAGGAAAGGAGGAGGAAGAAGTGTGGAGGGGAGAAAGAAAGATAAGAACAGAGAAGAAAAGGGAGAGAGGAGACAAGGGACTTAGGGACTTGAATTGGAAATCATTGAGCTTAAAGGCATGATTGTTCCCAACCTGCCACAGACAGATTATACCAAAAGAATGAGTCTTAAGTAACGGAACTTCATCTATCAGAGGTTGAAATGCTTCTGTCTGTTCACAATGGGGTGGCACCAGGTCTGTAATACACTGATCTTCTACCAATTCCACCCCTTTCCCCAGACATGCCTCATTATAATGAATATCCAGGAGAGGGCTGAGATCTTATTTAGTCTTGTATCTCTTGATGCTCAGACAATATCACATATTTTTGTAATTATCTCATTTTATGATTGAGACAATTACTTAGGTTTTCCAGTGAGAGGTCCTCCACTTGTTATATTCTGCTGAAACAACACAGTGCAGTGAGCATCCAAGGGCCAATCTATGGCTGAAGATATCTAAAAAGTGGTAAATAGCTCATGAGACATTGCTACCTAAGGTTGCCTCTCAGGATGAGCCCCGTCCCAGAGAGACTGTTCCCGAAGGCTGGAGGACAGCATGCTCTTCTCTCTGTAACCATGACATTCTGCATGCAGGAGTGGTCAGCCCTGGACAGGGCTTCATGTTTTTCCAGGTATCAGTTCTACCTGCTGTGAATAGCCAATCCTCCACTTCCTTCACCCTTAGACAGCTCTCACAATAAAAGCTACAGACAAACATTATTGATCCCTTTCTGTCATTCAAAGACCAAATGTGAGGAAGAAAATTCAGGGAGCTCTTTATTTGCTGCAAATCGAGAGAACGTGATAAATGTCTACAGGGACACTCTGCTTTCTGAAAGACTTTTAGTTATTATTGAGACCCCCCCTCCACACTGTCCCCCTAGGGGCATTAGGGTGGAATGACATCTCATCAGTTCTGACAGCCAGACAGAGGCAGTATTAGGGGGAGTTCTGAGCTCTTCTCTGTTAATGCAGACAGGGGAAGCATGCCAAAAAAGGAACACTCTTTAATTTAAGCAAGCTGAGGATATTTACTGAATGGAAATCAATCCTTTGGAATTAAAATACAAAAACAGAAACAAAACATTTGACCAAGGTTCTCTCCTGAATAATAAAGTTCTGATGAGGAATCCAGGCAGGAATGGCCCCAGGATTGCCTTTGTTGATCCTGTTTGTATTCTGCTTCACCTCTGTCAACCTTTACAGATTTCAACCCTGGCTCCATTCTCATGGGAGCTATCTACCTATCACCTTGATTTGGCATTTTAACAATTCAAAAGGCTTTATTTTGGACTATAAGGACACATGACAAGCTGTAGAGGAATCCCCTTCTAGCATGGCTATGTAGACATCTGGTCTCCAAGCCTCCATAGCCACGTGTTGCCAAACCATTGTTAAGCATGCACCACTAGTTAGTAAATGGAAATAATCAGAACTCAAGAATGTGGTAGATATTTGCAAACATGGCTGAGGATGATTAAAACAATGGCCTAGCAAACTAAGGGAAACCTGGAAAGTCCTTGATGGCAGAGGTAGATCTAGAACTATTGAAAGATAGGAACAAAACTAATTTTGTGACCTTGGGTGCTGCCTAATGCCCCACTGGGACTGTGAGTACTCCCAGAAGAAAGACCCCAGTGTGGAATGATCTCTTCATTTACTTTTCCTACCTTTTCTACGTCTGTACCTTTTACTACATGCCCAGTGTTACACATGTGGGTAATCAGCCTAAACTCAGTGAGAGTACTCTTATCAGACAAAGGACTGGAAAGACAGACTTCCCTACAGGCAGGAAAATGAGTGAAGATAACCTTATAAGAAACTACAACCACAGATGAGCAAGATCTTTCTTTACCTGTATAGGTTAGTATGTACCCCTTGCCTGACATCTGAAAGCAGTGTGGCCCTTATGAGAGGTCTGTGAAACACTTGAAGAGTTTGTATGCATTCAGTGCTAACCAGTGTTTACTAAGTACAGTTTCTAGGCTGAAGATTAGCTCAGTCAGAAGGTGCTTTCCTGGGTCTGATCCCTAGCACCTTCCCCTTCCCCCCCCCCCCCCCACTAAATCAAGTAGTTTCTTGCCTTTGTCCTTCGGAGGTCATCAGCCTGCTTCAGTGTGCAGTTAAACAGTTTCTCCACAGTCTTGGAGTGAGTTTACATAAGCCAAAGTCACAGGAAACCCTGACTGACTCCCCAAATAATTTTCTTCAAGGAACTCTGAGATATATTTTGAAAAGTTCTTGAACAGTTGACAGAAATGCTCTATTCCTATGTGGCTGATGCCAAAGCCACTAGTCTCTTGATTAGTGAATATTAAACACTGGTTACAGCAATTGTTATATAGCCAGTATCAATTTGGGGAGCTCATGTCTTTTTTTTCCCATTGTTGTTTCTCAACTGAAATAGTCAAGGTTTTAGACTTAAGTTTTCTTTTCATTAGCTGTATATATCATATGCCTCAAAACTGAATATATCACAGTAAATAACATTTCATCAATCTTTATTTTCAACAGGAGAAATTTATTCACGCAGTCAATAGGGATTTATTGAGCATCACAGTGACAGACCTGCTTCTGCAGATCCACAGCAGGCAAGATGGATAACTCAGCAGCTCTGGTCACAGCTATCCATTGCTGCCACTACTGAAGTCTTCCCCCAGCCCCTACTGTTCTTGATCCCTTTTCTAGACAAATTTCATGAATCAAAAGTTTTTGCTTGCCTAAGCTCTAAAACAAACATAGGTCAATTTCTCTGTCATATGAAAGGGGACTCCTTTGTCCTGATATGCCATTTAGGAGCTAGAGAGGTGCTTCAACAGTTACTTCAACAGAGCACTGGCTGCTCTTCCAGAGGACCCAGGTTCAATTCCCAGCACTCACATGGCAGCTCACAATTGTCTTTAACTCCCGTCCTAGGGAATTCAACATCCTTACACAGACATACATGCAGTCAAAGCACCTATATATAAAATAAAAATAAATTATTAAAAAAGAATATGACATTTAATTTTATGTCTACTAAAGAAAAATATTGAGAGACCCATATAGAAGAGATTGAGAGGCATTTCTCAAACTTATTACTTACTACTAAGCTATTGTTTATAGACAATAAATGTAAAATTCAACAGTGAGGGAAGGATGTCATCTGTTTTCTTCCCTAATATCATCATGTTGGAAGGAACACTATGACATATTTATGGTACAGCTGTTTGTTCCTTGAAGCCATCACAGATGACTAGATTGGATTATTTAAATATGGTCATACATCTTTATGTTTTTGGTAAATCATAATTTCTATGATTTTTAAAGTATTTTAAAATATTAAGATTATAATTACATAATTTTCCCTTCCCTTCCCTTCCACCGAACACTCCCATGTACACTGCCCCCTCCTAACTCTTTCAAATTCATGGTCTCCTTTTCTTTAATTGTTGTTACACACACACACACACACACACACACACACACACACACACATAACCTGCTCAGTCTATATAATGCTACTTGTATGATCATTTGGTGTTGGTTGCCAAGTAGGGGGCTCTTCCCTGGGGAAGACTATTTCTTCAGCTGTCACTGTTCCTCAGTTGCTTGTGTTTTTTTGTTTAAGGTTGAGGCTTTGTGAGCTTTTTTCCTTCCAGGTTAGTATATGTATTGGAGCTGCCTTTGTTTAGGTCATGTTAAGGTTGTTGGGTTGGTAAGACTTCATGTGTGCTGCTTCTGACAGTTCTAGGAGACAAAATCTCGCAGCAAACTTCCTGCTTCTCTGGCTCTTACAAACTTTTCACCTCTTCCACAGTGATCCCTGAGCCTTACATGTGAGAGCTGTGCTGTAGATGTATCAGTTGGAACTGGGCTCTACAACTCTGCATTTTGATTGGTTGTAGTTTTCTGTAATGGTCTCCAATCGTTGCGAAGAGAAGTTTCTTTGATGTAGGATGAGAACTTCATTTATCTGTGGGTAAAAGGACAAATATTTAGAAAATAGGAATATAATCAGGCATTATGTTGATTAAGTAAAGTGGTGGTTGTATGTTCTCCCCCAAGATTGTGCCTTCACTAGCCCTAAGTAGTTGGCTAGGTTTCCATTTTGTTGTTGTTGTTGTTTTGTTTTATAATGTACAAAAGGTAACCAAATATCGCCAAGTGCTTTGAACTCTTGAAGCCATATTTTTATTTATTATTAAAACAAAAATAACTTAATATAATTTTCCATTTTATATAACTAAATTCTTGTCTTAGTATACCTTTATTTTTCAGTTTAATTTCGCTTGTTTCAGTTTTTTGTCATTCATATTTGTTTTTTTGTTTGTTTGTTTGTTTTTTTGAGACAGGGTTTCTCTGTATAGCCCTGGCTGTCCTGGAACTCACTCTGTAGACCAGGCTGGCCTCGAACTCAGAAATCCGCCGGCCTCTGCTTCCCAAGTGCTGGGATTAAAGGCTTGCGCCACCATTGCCCAACCGTCATTCATGTTCTCGATCCTTTGGGAGCACAAGGAATACTTGGAGGTATTATTAAAAAGTCCTGGACACTGAGTCTATTTTTTCACATTTGGGTAGTTGATTAGATAAGATTGTGAGTTGGAGAGATAGCCCAGTAGTTAAGAGCTCTTGAATATGACTAGAATTTAGTTCTTAGCACCCACTTCAGGTGGCTTCTTACTTCCTGTAATGCTGTTCCTGAGGATCCAATTTCCTTTCTGGCCCTTGCAAGCATTGGCACACATCTCTCTCTCTCTCTCTCTCTCTCTCTCTCTCTCTCTCTCTCTCTCT
>JADRCH010000281.1:1087913-1119493 GCA_019843965.1 Rhynchomys soricoides
TCTCTCTCTCTCTCTCTCTCTCTCTCTCTCTCTCTCTCTCTCTCTCTCTCACACACACACACACACACCCCACAAAAACACACTAACATTGAGAAAACAAAGAACTTAACGCAGAGTAAGAAAAATGTAGCACTGGGAAGTACTTGGTTCTAACAGATCCACGCTCTGGGGAAACTTTACTGGAAGAGACCACATTTTCCTTCAACAGTCAGTACTTCCTTAGGTGGGAGGCCAGGTAAGACCTTCATTACTCATCACAGCAGCCAGGGTGTAATATAGCTAACTTCTCTGTTGTTTTAATTAAACTAATCTTTAATCTTTAAATCTCATTTTAACTTTAAAATGTTATTTACTCAATATAGAAAATTCAAACAAGAAAGTACATGAAGGCAAAATTACCTAAAAGTTCCAAGTCTACTGTTCACATTTGGGGACTGCCCTGATATCTTTCTTTGTGTGTATGCTAACCTGTATGTAGTATCATTCATTCTCATGTTGAAAGATCATTTCAAAGTTAGGGGTATTTCATAACTCTTTGCTTCTCTTTTAATTAAAAATGATCTTGTTTGATTCTTTGCTTGTTAGTTAGCTAACAATGTGTTCTTCCAGAAATTTCTTCAGTCACAAAAAGTCACATTAGGTACAAATCTTTCTGAGTCAGAATTATTCATTGTTTTTGGAAAATGGACTTATTTAACACACGTGTATTTGAATATTGCTCTTTTAAATAATAATTAAATAGAAAAAATTTCAAGTTATTCAGAAATCATCCATTTTATTGTTTTGAATGTACAAATAGTAAAGTTAGAGATTCCCAAAGTTTCTTCATTATTGGGACTCTTAGTGGCTTCGTAATTTGTGAAAGAATCCATTGATTTAAAGAAATACCGGGGCTGGGGAGGTGGCTTGATGGCTAAGAGAGTATACTGCTCTTCCAGAGGACCTGAGCTTGGCTTCCAACACCCACATTGAGTGGCTCACACCACCTTCAACTCCAGCTCCTGGAAGACCTCCCCCCTCCAGACAGATTCAACAAGTCCTCTGGCCTCTAGTGAGCATCTGCACTACGGTGAACCCACACACACATAGATAAAGATAAAATAAATCATAATAACTTAATAATATATATGTCACAATGAAGCCTACTGTTTTGTATGATTGACATAATTAAGTTACAAAAAGGGAACACTTAACATTTCCACTTATTAAATAACTATGTTCATAGAACTTAAAATATTTGTTTCCAGACAGTTTGGTACTTTGTTGAATTAAAAAACATGTTCATTAGAAGAAATAATATCCCAATAACATTAACAAGGTCCTGTACACTTCCTCAGAAACAGTATTCATTACAAATATACGTATAACATTAGACAAGGGAGACTACATGTTACACTATCAAACAATTCTTGATGAATTTACAGTGACTGAAATGGTATGATACACTATATTCTGCTGTATCTCAATACGTTTAAAGCAATAGCAGAAATATAAATGCATCCTAGGACCATGGCAGAATTAAATTAGAAACTTATATAAGAGAAAGATTCTTGGAAAATTGTTGAGATACTGGAAGCTAATATTTGCACATATGAATAACTCATGAGTCAAAGGAGAATTACAAGATATTTTGGGTTGGATTAAATGAAAACCTGACAATTTGTGCAGTGTAACTAAAAAACTGGGAGGGAGGGAATGTATAGACTTAAGTGCATATTTTAAATGCATATAGTAGAAAACAGGTATAAAACTGTTGACCTAAAGTTTAATCTTAAAGTGTAAAAAGAGAGAGCAAATTAGGCAAAACAATCATTAGGAGTTTATTGCTACTTTTTTTTTTAAAAAATTATTGCCACTTTTTTTTTTTTTTTAAATCAGAGGTTCCTGCAGTGCTGGGTATAGGTCTCATATTGTGGACTGTGGAATGGACCTTAAGTAAAATCAGATACTGGTTGGTTAATGAATGAAAAAAGAAATAAAGAAAGAAAGGACATGATTTCTCCTAGGTATGGTGAGGAGAGAATTTACTGTAGATAAAAGGGAGAGCATAGGGGCTGGAGAGATGGCTCAGGGGTTAGGAGCACTGACTGCTCTTCCAGAGGTCCTGAGTTCAATTCCCAGCAACCACATGGTGGCTCACAACCATCTGTAATGGGATCCGATGCCCTCTTCTGGTGTGTCTGAGGACAGCTGCAGTGTACTCATAAATAAAAAATAAATCTTAAAAAAGAAAAAGGGAGAGCACAGTCAGAGGCAGGGGCATTTGGGAGAGATGGCAGTTAGGGCTCTGTCTCTCCCATTATTCGGCGATTTCAGTTAGATCACCTTCATATATGTATATATTTTAGGGATCTTCTACTATATTAGGTTTCCATACTCTCCTCAATGGCCCTTAATTTTAACTGTCTCTCCCTGGATTCCTTCCCTCATGCCCCCTTCCCCCTCTTCTCTCCCACTCCCTGTGTGGTCCTCATGGTCCAAGATGACCCCCCCCCCATGCATCCCTAACTATCTATTCTATTAGCCTTTTCTAATTTCTCCCCTCTGGTTCCGAACTCTATACCAGTGGACTCCAACTTGTGGGTTGTGATCCCCTTGGGGGGTCAAATGACCCTTTCACGGGTTCACCTAAAACCTTTGGAAAACACAGATATTTATTTACATTATAATTCACAACAGTAGCAAAATAACAGTTATTACAAAATAGAAATGAAATTAATTTTATGGTTGGGGTCACCACAACTGAAGAAATGTATTAAAGGGTCTCAGCATTAGGAAGTTGAGAACAGCTGCTCTATTCTCTGTGGTTCTACTGATCGTAACTTGGTCATCACTGACTTAACAGCTAACATCTACACACAAGTGTACGTACCATATTTCTGGTCTATGATACCTCACTCAGGATGACTGATTTCGTTTCATTTTTTTTTAATGACTGTGTAATACTCCATCGTGTAAATGTACCACATTAAAAATAAACTAGCCTTCTGTCGAGGGACATCGAGGTTACTTTCAATTTCTGGCTATTGTGAATAGAGCATCAGTGAACATGGCTGGGCAAGTGCCTCTGTGGCAGGATGAAGCATTTGGGAATAAGTGCAAGGGTGTAAGCTGAATCTTGAGGTAGATCGATCCCCATTTTTCTGAGGAATAACCACACCGATTATTTCCATAGTGATTCTCTAAGTTTGTACTCCCACCAGAAATAGATGAGTGTCCCCTACACCACATCATCACCTGGCGGGGCCCAGCCTAGACACAGAATCGGAGTTGTCAACTGGAATCAGGGATATCTGGAAGGCGCATAGTAAACACACACAGACAACTTTTCGGGTACAAGCTGACAGACAAAGGCTTAAGGTTGCCTCTCTCTCTCTCTCTCTCTCTCTCTCTCTCTCTCAGCATGAGGCTGCTTGCACTCTGCATTCTCCTGTGTACTCTGCTTTTCTCCTGTGCACTGTTCTTGAACCCCACACTCCCACACACCTCTGCGCGTTCCCCTTTCACAGACACTCTCCACACACACCTCACACACACCACGTGCACTCTCTTTCACTCACACTCACACTCACACTCTCCTCTCACACACTCCAAGTGTCTTCTCACATTCGCTCTTCACTCACTCTCTCACCTTTCTCCTGCCTCAGCCCTTTATTGTTCCTCCAAAAGCAGGTAGAAAAAAAGACATCTTAAATCATTGCCAAATCAAATTCAAGAGAATAACCACATCCCAAGAATCAAGGATTACAATCATTCCCCAAAGTTTTACATTTTCCCTATTCCTAGGCCTGTGGCCAAAATAATAATAATTGCAAACTTATCATTATTTAAACTTTAACTTTTAACTTATTGTACTTCAGAGCTCAGAGCCCTGAGGTCAGCTACTTGCATTTTCCTGTGTAGCTCTAATGATAAATGGCATGGGCAAAGCTGCCAAGCAGTGGCCAGAAAGAATCAAGTTCACCCTTAACTCAGTAGCTCCTCTAGCTTTCTGCTTCTGCACATTGCACATAATGACTCTCCTAAGAGTCAGAGGGTTTTGACTTAGGTTTACTAATATATAGTTTTATGCATTCTATACTTTCTTTTCCATACATATCCAAAGGAGATCAATACTGTGCAAAACTCATTTCATAACATGAGTAGTTTTTTCCTTTCTGAATTAAAGTATCCTGTGTTTGTGTTCCCTTATTCCATGATTATGTCTCTCATGCTAATGCTTTTTCATGATTCCTGTAAATTCCTTCACTTTCTAGTAATGGACCCTGTATGACTCTAGCAGTACGTGGCTCTGTTTCATTTTCTAATATTTCTAAACATGATTTTTTCAAACTTTCTTTGCAAGTCAAGCATTAATCTGGAACTTCCTTTGTGCAGTTATTGCATTGTTTCCAAGATGAGAGCACACAGCATGCACCTGGGCCATTGGGACTGTGCTGTGCTGTGCCCCTGTGCCTTTCATTGTTTAAGAATCATTAGATCAAGGAACATCTAGTTTCACAGAATTCACCAGAGCAGAAGGAGGAAGAAATAGAAAAGTCAGATATAATAGAATAATTATGTACACCAAAGCCAAATGAAAAGTAGTCCCACACAAATGAAATCTATACAGCTGTTGTCCAGGACTGAGGTTAGGAGAAATGGGAAGAACTGTTGTTTACAAAGAGCTGCTGTGAGCTACTGAGATGTCTCCATCATGGCCTACTGCAGGCAATCCCTTATTTGTGATGGCGGGTCCCCTGGAGGGATGTGTCTCCTGCTCTCAGGGTTCCAGACGCCATCATTTTTTACTATGAGCTGCCTCGGGCTTCTGAGATGTCTCCCTCTCAGCCTGCTATGTGTAGTCCCTGTCATGGTATGCTGTCCCCAGCAATTACCAGCAAGAGTTGTCATTTGTTTTATTGATCTTAGCTATTTTGATTGGTGTAAGGAGGAATCTCAAAGTTATTTTGATTTGCACTTCCCTGATGGGACAGGATGTTGAACATTTCTTTACGTGTTTCTCAGCCATTGACTCTCCTTTTTTGAGAATTCTCTGTTTACATCTGTACCCCATTTTTAATTGGGATATTTGTTTTCCTGATATCCTATTTTGAGATCTTTATATATTTTTATATTAGTACTCTATTGGATATGTAGTTGGTAAAAATCTTTCCCCATTCTATAGGCTGCTGGTTTGACCAAATGATGGTATCCTTTACCATGCAGAAGCTTTTGAGATTCAGAAGGTCCCATTGTTGATCTTAGTGCCTGTCTTAGTCAGGGTTTCTATTCCTGCACAAACATCATGACCAAGATGCAAGTTGGGGAGGAAAAGGTTTATTGAGCTTACACTTCCATGCTGCTGTTCATCACCAAAGGAAGCCAGGACTGGAACTCAAGCAGGTCAGGAAAAATGAAGGACTCTAACATCAGGTAATAACAGAGTAGGGTAAGGGAAGAATCAGCCTCAGTGTGTTCTAAGCAGAGGAGAAAAAGCTTCAGTAAACTCCACAGAGACACAGCAAAAGCCTCTGAATAATATACTTTAAAGTGGGATCTGTAATCCATGTAGCAAGCAGATGTTAAACTTTTGTTCCCTAGGGGAAAGAAGCCCCTACACTTTAGTGTCTCCAAGCCTCAAAGGCTTATCCTCATTGTTAGATAAATACACAACCATCCTGAGTATCAGTGATATCAGAAACAGATTGTGAGCTGAATGTAGACCTGTGTTAGGAAATTCATGTTGCATCACACAGGGAGCTACCATTCTAGAAATGGACTTAATATCTAAGAAGAAGACAAGACTAGCTGTGTGTAAATATGAACATGGTGGTTGAAGAGAAGAACCAACAGGGCTAGGGTAATCAGAATCACTCAGCACCTAGACATCACTAGTCCAGGAAAGACTGTTCTGAGTTGACTGCTTTCTACACTCTTAGAGTGGCAGAGGCAGTTAGTAGGAACACAGCCATTGCTTGAGCATTTCTCAGCAGAACTTGATTTACAAACCTCTAGTGAAAACAACCCAAAGGAAACACTAGAGATGAAAAAGACATTATTATCATATAAACCATTGGAACCCAGGTGATCACTAAGGATTCTTTTGAAAAAGTATATTCCAATAGATTTAAATATCTAGAAGAAATTGTTAACTTTCCAAAACATGACATAACCAAAACTGAATCAAAATTGAACCAAAAGTACATAAGAGTCTAAGATACATAATGACCAGCAGGCTGAGCAAGCCAGGAGAAGCAAGCAAGCCAGTAAGTTACATCCCTCCATGGCCTCTGCATCAGCTCCTGCTTCCTGACCTGCTTGAGTTCCAGTCCTGACTTCCTTTGGTGATGAACAGCAGCATGGAAGTGTAAGCTCAATAAACCCTTTCTTCTCCAACTTGCATCTTAGTCATGATGTTTGCAGGAATAGAAACCCTGACTAAGACAGTGCCTGTGCTAATGTTCTTTCCAGAAAGTCTTCTGTTCCAGTGAGTTCAAGGCTATACTGTATTTTTTTCTATCATGTTCAGAGTGTCTAGTTTTATGTCCAGGTCTTTAATCCATTTTGAGTTGAGTTTGGTGCAGAGTGGTAAATTTGGATTCTTCTACATGAAGCCATCAAATTTGATCAGCATGATTTACTGAAGATGTCACCTTTGTCCACTATGTATTTCTGGATTCTTTATAAAAGAAATCAGTTATCTATAGGTGTATAGATTTATGTCTGGGTCTTCGATTCAATTTCATTGATCAACATGTCTGTTTTTGAACCAATACCATGCTATTTTTATCACTATAGCTCTTCTTTACAACAACCTAAATTTGAGGATGGTGATACATCCTGCAGTAATTTTATTACTCAAGATTGTTTTAGCTACCCTGGACTTTGTGTGTGTGTGTGTGTGTGTGTGTGTGTGTGTGTGTGTGTGTGTGTTTAAGAAGCCGAAAATTGCTGCTTCAAGATTTGAGAAGAATTGTGTTGGGATTTTGATGGGTATTTCTTTGAATCTATAGATTCCTCTTGGTAGGATGGCCATTTTTACTATATTAATCCTACTGATCCATGAACATGGGAGGTCTATCTTCTGATATCTTCTTCAATTTCTTTTTTCAATGTCTTAAAATACTTATCATAAAAATCTTTCACTTGCTTGGTTAGAGTTACCCTAAGATATTCCATATTATTGAAGGCTCTTGTGAAAGCTGTTATTTGCCTGATTTTTTTCTTCAGACCATTGTCATTTGTATATAGGAGGGCTACTGATATATGTGAGTTAATTTCTTATCAGCTACTTTGCTGAAAGCATTTTATCCTTTGTAGCAGTTTTGCAGTAGAATTTTTAGGGTCTCTTATGTATTAATATTTATATAAATATTAATTTATATAAATATTAATATTTATATATTAATATTTATATTATATAAATTAATTATATAAATTAATATTTATATATCTATATTTATGCAAATAAAGATACTTTGCCTTCTTCCTTTCCAATTTGTATCCCCTTGATTTCTTTTAGTTGGGAAAATTTTAATTGTAGGTCCTGATATCTGGTGTTGTCTTTGTCGGTGGGTGTTTTGCTTCTTGCTTTGTTACCCTTTCTGGTTTTTAGTCTAGTGTGGTGTCTGAGTATTTCCTAATAGGGAATTTTTCTGGGATCCTGACAGGTGTAGTGACTGGGGATACCAGGTATAATGTTTCTAGGTGTTGGGAGCTGACACTTAGGAACGGAGATGAGTTGGGGTCAGGATGAGAGGTTCCAGAAGAGAGAGGAAATGCCAGGATCTGCTTAGTCCCCTGGAAAATGGGGCCAGAGGGATGAGAGGCCTCAGCAGGTAGCCTGCTACAGATCTGGGTATGAGACTAGGGCATTGGACCTGGAGAGATGGAGGGAGGGAGAGGTGAAGATCTGTAGTTGGCCTACTTTTGTTAATGGTCAGAGTGGTCTACAGATTTTTAGGAAATGGAAGCTGAGATAAAGTAATAAGTTGGGGGAAGGAAGCTTGGGGAAGTGGATCAGTGTGAGCAGGGAGGGAGGCTGCAGTTGGTGGTCTGCTGTAGAGCTGGGGATGAGACTGGGGCTGGTTTTAGAAGAGCTGAGAGACAGGTGAGATCTGCAGTTACTTACCTGCTTTTCTGGCTGTGGTGGCCTGCAGGTTCCCGAGGAGAGCCTGCTGGAGTTGCTGTCTGAGGTACTGCAGTGAGTCCAGGGAAAGAAGTTGGGAGGTAAAGACCGTGTGATCCGCTGGAGATGAGGCAGAGAGGAAGGGAAGGCCGAGGCAGGAGATCTGCTACAGAGCTAGGGATGAGTCTGGGGGACTGGATTTGTATGAGCAGAGAGGAGAAGATCTGAAGTTAGCCTACCTGCTTCCCTGGCCCGTCTTCTTTTTAAAAGTACATGTATCCCTTGGTCTTGGTAGAAATGTTGGTAGGCCATTGTCACCCTCTCTCTGAACCATTCTCATTTTCTTAATAGTTCCTATCAACTTTGAGCTTCTGATCACAATTTGAAGAAGAAAGGATGCTATCTTCGATCTAATTTTTCTTCTTCTCTCAAAAGTCTGTCTTTGCTATCAAGACCTTTTTATTTTTAGCACAGATTTTCAGCCTTGTTAACTTGTTGTTTGGTGAATAAAAGCCAATTACTGTGCAACTTTCAAAGACTCTTAAGGGAGATGTAACTGCTTTATAAACCATACAGGTGATATGACTTGCTTGCAGCATGGCTAACTGTATAAAAGTCATTGGGAAAATATTGATTTTCACAGCTAGTCTGTTTGATCCTTTCTCTTAAAGCCCTCAGCAAGTGTTAAATGACCACTTCAAAATCACTTACCTCAGGAGTGCCCTCAGAGATTCACAGACAAAACTGATCAAAAGGTCAAGATAGATGGATCAAACAAAAATCTAGAGTTCTTTTGTGGTCTTGTCTAATGACTAATGCTCATTTTATTCAGTCTTCCAAGTCTATTTTATGCAAATTCCAAAAACCACTGTCTTCACCTTTTTAGATACTTCACAGACACACACACACACACACACACACAAAACCACACACACAATCACAAACTCATGCACAAATACACACATAAACAATCACTCATACAAACACACACATATAATCACACACAGTATTTCACATATGCACACCCACACACATAATCACACACATGCACATAAACACACACATATACAACCATACACACAAATGCACACAATCACACACATATGATTATACACGCACATACACATTCACACACACATACACCACCATCTCTCTATAGAACTATGCAACTACTTTTCATTTTGTGCACACTGTCAATTATACAACATATGTGTATAAGAGAAATACATTTAAATGCTTTTAGAGACATAATCTAGAGCTGATTGAAAGCGATTTGAAAAATGCTAACTTTAATCAGGTAGAAAATTAGTTTATTGTATATGTAAGAACAGAGGGGGAATTTGACCTTCATCCTCTCAATATTAGCTGGAACAAACTGACAAATACAGATAATTAGAAGAAAGGTCAGGAAAATAAAGTGGTGCAAAAATTATAGTTTGGCAAAAGTCATAAAAGTGTGATGCCAATGCTACTCAGACGTTTATATACATCGTTTCTATAAGGTAGAACTGGAAAGATGGACAATTTTGAAAGGTATAGTAAATAAAATTTAGTAAAATGCAATTTGGAGAACTTACAGTGGCTTACAACCAAGTCTGTTTGGTAAGTACAGCAGGACAGAGGACAAAAATGTGTGACAAAGTTGGTCATGGACATATTTTAGTCTTCCAATCTGCAATGTGAGTTTAGCTACTGAAAACTCAGAGAGAAGAGCAGAAGCAATCATTTCTTCTTTGGCAGATCTAGACTTAAGTCAGATAAGGGACCTTCCCAGAAATACTCTGTCTGCTTCAGGAAGGATAAGGGGTAAGAAGGACTTTGATTTTGAAGTCAGTTGAAAGGCCTCTCACCGTTCCAAAGTACCTGGCTTTAGGTTGCTGTCTTTCAAGCCTTAGAAAGTTCAAATTGCGTAAAATGTTTGACAATAGCACCCACACAGACCATTCACTGGGGGAGAGTTCAGCATATTATACCCCAAACTAGAATTTGTTTTGAAGCAAATATCCTAAACGTATGGTAAGTTAAAAGATACTGGATAGTAAGCTTTCTTCTTAGCGTGTAGGACTTCGGGGTACCCAAATGGTCTATTTAGAATTTTTGGTACTAGTACTGATAAAACAAAGACTGCATTTAAAAATCTTTGGCAAGAGTCTGGAGAGATAGCTCAGTGGTTAAAAGCACTGGCTGCTCTTCCAGAGGTTCTGAGTTCAATTCCCAGCACCCACATGGAGGTTCACAACCATGTGTATTGGATCTGATGCTCTCTTCTGGTGTATAGACATGCATGCAGACAAAGCCCTAAAATATATGAGTAAGTAAATCTTTTAAAAAATTCCTTGGCAAATTTTTTGGCAAGTTAAATGGTTTTCAATAAAATTGAAAAGAAACCTTATCACATTATCTTAGAGATTGCTAACAATTGGTTGTAAAGCCAAATCACTTCCTGGCATTTACTCAGAAGTAGGCTAGAAAATCATGATATTGCTATGACAAAGTTTCTTCCATTTCATTCTCATTTTTTATGTGAATAATGTTGCTCAGCTTTCATATTCATTAAAACAAGTACAAAAATAGTAATAGAACTGCCGCTGAGCATTTTTCATTTTAGTAAGAAGTATTGCTCGTGGGCGGATACTGGAACTGATTAAAAAACATTCCATCCATCATTTTCCTAAGAGATGTACTTCCAGCAACAATTGACTTCTTATACTTATTTACCAAAATGTATAACAAATTTATGATGCCTTAATCATTTCTATTAATAACTTTTGTAACAATTCACTTTAAAAAGAAACTTTAGGAAGTATTATAAGTACAAGAAATCAAAACTACATTCATTTCCTTTTTCAGAAGACAGGGAAACAAGATGAGTAAAGACCCCAGACACAGAATGAACTCCATCATGGTGACAATCAAGGGGGAGAGACGATGGCCAAGAAGAACCTTCGCTCTTATTTTTAACAGATTATGTCATTACTAAAGTGCAGTGCAGTATAGGTTACAGAGGCTGTATCTGAATGAGTATGTAGGAGCTTAGACTGTGTGTATAATATTCTGGTAGTTCATATTTTATAACTCTTTAGACCTAGGAGAGATATTTGTCATGCCAGCTGAAGCGTGAGCAAGAGGACCTGATCCCTGCCTGCCGACACAGATTAACCTCACTTAGTCTCTAGTATGAAAAGTAGATAACCAAGCTCACAGGGCACTGTGAGAGTTCAGTGAAGTAACAAAGACAAAGAAAGGTTGCAGCACGACTGTGGTCTTAAATGTCCTACTGCATCAAAGTAGGATACTTAGTTGAGTAACTTGGTTTGAGAAAGGTTGGGCATGGGAACAGCTTCATCAGCAGCAAGGGGGGGGGGTACAGGAAACAGGCAGAATCCCAAGAGGTGACAGAATATTGGGTGCTAATTTATCTGGGTAAGTTCTGAGCAGGAAGCCAAGCACATCCTCACTCCTCTATGTCTTTGTGCTTTGTACCAAATCCATGACTTTCATTGTGTAACTTAATCCTATGAACAAATCTATGTGCTTTATTTATTTTTAATGTATCTGTTTATTTCAGAAATAGAGCCTATGAGAAGTTAAATACTTTTTCCCCAGGGAGGCAAGCTAGTAAGTGAGATAAGAATTAAATCCAGGTATGTTTGTCCTTAAATCCAGTCTATCTGTGTTCAAAACTGTGAACTTTATCTGACTCTACATGCTCCTTTCCAGGAAGGCTGTAGCATGAAAGACCGCTGATCTTGTAAGCTAGGTTCTAGGAATGGTCCTTTAGGTGGAGGTGGAGACTTCAAAAGCCCAGGGACCAGCAGAACTTCTCCAAGACCTATGCCACCCCACAGTAAGTGTTGGAATCTGGAGTTGGGTCCTGGGGTGATGCCAATGTGCTTGTGTCTCTGCTGTTTGTTAGTTCTCAGGGGGAATACATCCTCAAGCTGAGATAGGGTTGGATGGCTAATGTCTTGGTCCCTATGCCAAAGTAAGTCCAATCTGTAGTCTCTATGGGCAGGCTGATGAGAGAAGACAAGACAGTTCTGTTAAGTCAAGATACTTGACCTATGTCATTCTTGTAGGAAGACTTTGTTGGGAAACCATTACTATACACTGCAGCAGGCCCAGTGCCAAAGGTTCGTATAATAATGGGGAAGTGGTAATGGGAGGAGGCTTTCTGCTTAGCTCATATGAGGCCTCCTTGGATAGATAAGAAACAAGAAATGCATTACATTATAAAGGAACCCAGAAGTGAGATTCCCCCTGCTCCAACATCCCTCAGTCTCTACCTGTTATAGGACATGGCTGGCATACCCTGGTCTCCATCCTGAACTCTCCAGCTCAGGGGCTGGACTGCCCTTCCACAGAGGCTCTTCCCTATACAATATAGACATTTTGGTTACCCACCCCTTTTTAAAACCTCCTGACTGCTGCACCTGGTTCCTCTTTCTTCTCCTCTCCCTCTCCCCATGTGGCCCACCTGAGCCTGGTCATGACCACTCTGGACTCTACCAAATGTGTCTACTTCTCACTTTGCTCTCCTATGTATCTGTAATACACTTTCTCCTCCACCATACCTAGGAGAGGCCACATCTTTCCTTATTTATTTATTTATTTACATTCAGGCTCCATTTTAAGTAGAGGCAATGGGACTGGAAAGGAGGAATGAGCATTTTTCCAAGCATGAACCCCTTTGGAATAAGGAGTAGACACACTCGAAAAGAAGTGCAGCTTCCAAGGGGATTGCAACCCTATAGGAAGAACAACAATATCAACTAACCTGACCCCTCAGAGCTCGCAGGGATTACACCACCAACCAGAGAGCATACCCAGGCTGGTCCATGGCCCCCACTACAGATGTAGCAGAGGACTGCCTTGCCTGGCCTCAGTGGGAGGGGATGTGCTTGGTCCTGTGGAGGCTTGATGAACCCAGAGAAGGGTGAGGTGGGAGTGGGTGGGTGGGAGGGGGAGCACCCTCTTAGAGGAGAAGGGGAAGGGGATTTGACAGGGAGCTTGTGGAAGGAGGACTGGGAAAGGGCAACATTTGAAATGTAAATAAATAAAATAATTAATTAAAAGACGAAGTGCAGTTTCCTAGACCAACCAGAGGGATTCGTATTGGAAGATAAGGCCAGAACGTGCTTTTTTTGTTGGGAGTTTCAGGTGATCCTTAACAGGAGTACAGCTGGAGGGTGACAGGACTAGAAAGACAGCAAGAAGTAGCTTGAGCAGTTTTGGGGTTACAAATGAATCAAAATGGATTAGTAGAATTAGCGTGGGCCAGCAGTACCAGAGGGACATGCCAAGCAACAGTTCCTTAGCAAATAGTATAACAGGGATTCT
This sequence comes from Rhynchomys soricoides, assembly GCA_019843965.1. Classification (NCBI taxonomy): domain Eukaryota; kingdom Metazoa; phylum Chordata; class Mammalia; order Rodentia; family Muridae; genus Rhynchomys; species Rhynchomys soricoides. Next base: position 1,101,364 of record JADRCH010000281.1, read on the forward strand.
TCTGCTTTACTGAGAACATACTCTCAAAAGACGCTTGTTTGCAAGAATGAGGCATGCAGATAGGGATGGGAAGAAACCAACCCAAAAGGTAGATTCAGCTAAAGTGCAGCCTACGGTGTATCCCCGGTCAGCAGTGTGAACAGCAGCTGTTCTTTTCTGGTCTTGAGGCAAGAGCGCTAGCCTTTATGTCCTGTGTTGGTCAGTCCATGGCTGAGGGTTCCCAGTGAGAAATAGTTCTGTGGAGAAGGGTGTGCTGGTGAGGGAAATAAGGCAAGACACCAAAGGTGTGTCCTCCTGAGGATGGGAGATGAAGTGGCTGGCAGAGGCCAACCCTCAGCTCCGGGTGGGAACCTCTCGATGGTACATTTCTCTAGAGCACCCTGTGGGGCCAGACTGAGGCTGCTATCTAGCTGAGACATAATTACTTAGCTTTCTGCTTCTTCTTTCTGTAATGACTGACATGTATTCATTGCACAAAATGGTAGATTTCATATGACAAGTCCATGTGTGTTGCTGCTCATATTCACCCACCATTGCCTTCGTTTGGATTCCCAGCCCTGCTGACCTTCCTCTTTTCCCAAATTGCTTCCCCTTTGCTCTCAAGTCCTTCCTTCCTGTCCATCATTCTTCCTGTATTTTGTGAGAGGAAAGTTATTGTTCTTCTTGCTTTGCTTTCTTGCCCCGCCCTGTCCTGTGTCTTCACACCCTTGCGCTTGGGGGAGTAACTTTACCAATGTCATAGTTTAGCTCTTGAATGCTTCCCCTGCTACCCTGCTATGTGTTAAATCCTGGTCTCCAGCCTGTGTGCTGCTGGCTGGTGGAATCTACTTAGAGGATGGTCCATGCAGCATCTCTTGAAGGGGAGGGGCCTGTGGTCCTTCCTGTTGTGCCTATGTTTTGCTTTTGGGCCACCATAAGGGGAATAGTTCTGCCACTGCATGCTCCCTGCCCAAATGTTCTTTCTTACCACAGGCATCAAAACAACAAAACCACTGGCCACAGACTGAAGTCCTGAAACTGGGAGCGAAAGGTAAGTCTTTCTTTATAACTCAGTCAATACTTGGGTATTTCGTGATACTGATGTAAAGCTAGCACACCTACCTATAAGGTAGTTGCCTCAGTTTCCAATTCTAGAAATCCTGACGTAAATCAAGGGAAGGGAGGAGACAATACTGAAGTTTGCCTTTCCTTAAGTTGGCTTGGGGTTAAGATGTCAGATTCGTTTTGTTCTCCATCTTGTGAGAGATGCACATTTATTATTATTTCTAAGACCCATATGAAACAGAAAGAGAATTGCTGCTCTTTACCATCTCTGCTGCTACCCAGTCCTAGCTAGGGAGTCTCACAGGTGGGTGAGGCAGCTTCTCCACTGGGTTTCCTGGCCCTCTTCTTGGTGCCAGTCCCCACAGTGCCTCTTCACCATGGCAGAAGTGATACCGTAAAAATGAAGATCAGATAATGCTGCTTTCTATTTAAAATTTTTGGTCCACTCTCCTCTTTATATTTCCATAATATTGATCAGCAACTGACAATCTGTGTATCTTTCTTTGCTTTCTCTAGAATTCATGATGGTCAAATCATGTGTGCCCGCTTTGTTTGCTGAAATATATACCCAGCACCTTTCATGTTCGGCCCATACTAAGTGCTTAGTAAATGCACTCATTGCAGTACATTTATAAGTAAATATAAGAAATATGTAAGTATATATATATAATATAATATAATATAATATAAATAGTTTGAAGGCAATATTTTTGAACTCTGTGGAAACTTATGAATGGATGCCTTGATAAAAATATGGACAAATAATGGTGCTTACAGAGCATGTGTGAAGGTTGCTGACAAACTGACTTCATTTTGAAAAGCAGTGCTTTTGAGTGCTGGACAGAAAATGCTGGGCCAGGTGAATATTGATTAGTACTATTTCATACTCAAGTTCCTATTACTAACTAAGCTTGAGGAACTGTAAATCTAAACCTTCTTAGAAACTCATGATGATAAGGGTATATAATGGTTGAAAAATTTAAAAGAGAATTTAATATTAATTTTATAGAAAAGCGAACATTTGTGCAGAGTGGTTTTTTTTTTCCACTTTAAAAGCATGTTCTGTACAATATTAGTTTATGGATTTCAAGTCTTCTGATGGGATCATTGCTTGTCTTTGGAGATATTGTGCTAAATGCATTTGCCCTTAGTTGGCGCAATGAAGCTGTAGAGGCAGAAGTGAAGAGGTAGTGTAGGAGGTGGCTTCTAGGAGTGGCCAAAGCATGGGGCTAAGACAGCTTTAACCAGACAGGGCAGGCCTGTTGTTCTCTTCTGCTGAGGAGATGTGCCCTCTAGTGGAAACGGAGAGAAAAATGTCCTTCTTGCTATTGAGTCTGAGTCTGTGCTCAGCAGGAATCACTTGTGGGCATTTAATTTTTTTATTTTTTTAAAAAAATTTAAAAAAATTTTTATATTTGGATATTTATTTTATATACATTTCACATGTTTTCCCCTTTGGAAACCCCCTATCCCATTCCCTCTCCCCTTGCCTCTATGAAGGTGCTCCCCCCACCCCCTTCTTCCCTCCCTAGCATTCCCCTACACTGCGGCATCTAACACCCTCAGGCCCAAGGGCTTCTCCTCCCACTGATGGCCAACAAGGCCCTCCTCTGCCACATATGTGGCCAGCACCACGGGTCCCTCCATGTGTATTCTTTGGTTGGTGGTCCAGTTTCCGGGAACACCGCTGGGTCTGGCCAGCTGCCACTGTTGCTCCCTCCATGGGGCTGCAAACTCCCTCAGCTCCTTCAGTCCCTTCTCCAACTCCTCCATCCGGAATCCCAAGCTCAGTCCAATGGTTGGCTGTGAGCATCCACCTCTGTATTTGTCAGGATCTGTGTGAGCCTGTTGATAAACAGGGTTCTTATAAAGCTGTGCCATTGAATGAGTCAACTCAAGCACTGGCAGGCCTTATGTATTTCATCATAGTCATCAAACATTTCAAAACTGTCAAGATATATAGCATCGTTCCTTTTACCAGGAAGACGTTATTAACTTTTGCTATGTGTTTGGCTATGGTTTGAATCTATCTGTTCAGCTATGAGCAGTATGGTCCTCAGAGTGGCAATGTCAGGAGATGGTGAACTGTTAAGAAGTGAGGTCGGATGGGAAGCAATTGGTTCATTTGAGGGCTTCATTCTCTGAAGAGATAACGTTGGTCTCTCAGAGAGAACTGCGTGTCACAAGAAGTTGTTATTAGAACAGCAAGACAAGCCCTGGCTGTTTTCTGGCATCCTTGTATTGTCAACATTTCGTCTTGATGTGCTTCTATCTCTGATTTTATCTATCCTAGGATCCTCTCCAGAGGCTGAATTGATGAGGTAACTCCATTTAGAACTTTCACCTTTCCTTATTATGAGGCAAATTAAATCTTTGTTTATAAAATTCCTAGCCTCCAGTATTTTGTTATGGCAATTGGGAATAGACCAGTATAACTCTAATTTTTCTTTTCTTAATATATGTTTAATAGTTAAAAAACAAACTCATATTTGTACAGTTTAAATAAGCAGACATGTTACACTAAATGTAGTTTTCTTCTAGTATAAAAAGGCAGGTCATTTTTATTTTTTATATTATTTATTATATTATTCTTATAATATATTAAATTATTAAATTAATAAATATATTATTCTTAATAGAAAAGTATCATGTTCTACACCTGTGATGGTTATAGAGTTGTCTAGGAAACAAGCTTCCAAGCATACTTGAGGGGTAATTTAGGTTAGTCTCCAGGCGTGCCCTGGAAGGATTATCTTTACTAGGTTAAGGGAAGAGGATCCACCTTAAAAGTGAGTTGTACCAGGCCTGGGCATGGGTCAAAGTCAGCATTAAAAGGAGAAGCAGGCGGAGCATGAATGTTCACCTCCCTCTGCTTTCTCATTGTGGACAGGATGTGACCAGCTGCCTAAACTCCTGCTGCTGCTTAAACTCCATGGGTGTTCCCTGTCATGATGGATGGTGCCCCCAAACCTACGGGCCAAATAAATGTTTTCTTCCTAAATTGCTTTTGAATAGGTGGTTGCCATAGCAATAGAGAGGGGGTTCCCAAAGGGGAGACCTGGGAAGGGGAAAACATTTGAAATGTAAATAAAGTATCAAAAATAAAAGTAAAATAAAATAAAAAAGAAAGAAAAGGAAAAGTGACTAATGTAACACCTAAACAAGACTGAGCAAGTATTTAAATTCTTGGTTTAAAGTGGTGTGCTTGTTTTTAGATACTGAGTCTTTATCTCTTTCTCCAGGGCTTTCAGCTTCCTCAGTGATAGCAAGGAGTAGAAACATTACTTAGGCTTCAACCGTTTGCTATTTCTGGGAATCTAAGATGTTCCCTAAAGCAGTTTAGAGTGTTTTCTCATGTATAATCTGTGTTACTTTTTCTGGACCAAATCTGGGTAGCAGAGAAGGAAACTAAGGAGTCATTCTTATTTGGCTGATTTACACTGGCCATGATTATACAAGCAGATAAGATGAGGTAGGATCCAAGCCAAAGCCCCTGCATCCATTCAGATCTTTTATCTCTTGTTAAAATCATTCTTTTAAAAATCCCAGTCACTTTCCTCTCCTGTGCTTCTTACAAAATTTATCTTAAATATACCTGTTTTCAAATATGGCAGAGGAGGGTCTTGTTATCCGTCAGGGGGAAGAGAGGCCCTTGGGCCTGAGGGTGTTAGATCCCCCAGTATAGGAGAATGACAAGGAGGGAAGACGAGAGTGGGTGGGTGGGTGGAAGGGTGGGTTAGAGAATATCCCCATAGTGGCAGAGGGAGGGCAGAGGGAATGGGGAGTTTCCAAAGGGGAGATCTGAAAAGGGGGAAACATTTGAAATGTAAATAAAATATGACAATAAAAAAACCCCACAAAGACAAAAAATATATATATACCTTTTTTTTTAACCTAGAGAAGTATTAATATCACAGTCTTTTTCTTTCCTTTATGATTTTAATATCAAGCGTTTTGTTGGTGAGGAGACATTTTTGTATGATTCTTAATTTAAATTACCTCTTTTCACTGACTATATGCCCAATATGTTTAAGATGAAGTTTTCTTCAGTATCAGTAAGCTTGACTTTCTGTTGTATGTATTGTCTATAAAGAACTTGAGGTCTACTAGTTTGAACAACTGGACTAAACTTAGACCAGGAAAGCAGAGACTACTTTAAACAGTAGTCTCACCCCCATGACAAAGCCTGAGCAGCTGACTCTTTACCCCAGATAGATTCTCTTCCAACATCTGAAAATACTTAATCTTAGAAGTCCATCTTTGGAAATGTGGGAGATTAGACTTTCTCATTAAGTGTTTGCTAAGAAAAAAGATACCCTTTCCCAGATACCTGACTTTAGCTCAACCTTACCTATGACTATTAAATTCCAAAACTGTCATTCACATCAGCATAGATAAGTCAGTTCTCCTGATTGAGAATTGCATTTGTATGTTGCAGAGGCTGATTAAAAAGGTCCTGGTTTCAAACAGTTGTGTTTAATCATGTTGAGTAGCTTTCTTTTTTTAAATACTGACTTTGATAGGAGAAATTTAAAAAAAAAATAAAAACCAAACCAAACCAAACCAACAACAACAACAACAACAACAACAAAAACCCTCCAAAACAGTTTTGAAACTCTCAGCTTAATTCAGTTCCAAATCTGAATCTGGTTTTTATTGTATTGATCACCAGAGATTAGCTTGTACTCTGCCTATGACAAAGTATGTTGGGTCTAATGATGTACCTGTAAGTGCCTTTAAATTTTTAAACAATTGGTAAGCAGGGCAAGGAGCTGAGTGGTTGGGTGGATGGGTCAGGACGTACAGGGTGTTCTTACCGAGTGTTTGCTGTGAGCTTTGAGAGAAGGTTAAGGACAGGAAATTCTCCATCAACTACACGATTCAGAATCACGAAGAAAGTACTGCATCTTTTCTCTTAGATACAGAACCCAGATGTAAAATTGTGTGTGTGTGTGTGTGTGTGTGTGTGTGTGTGTGTGTGAAGAAACTAAAAATAGAACCATGAGGAGGGATGAGATTTTAAGGAGAGGGGAGTTGATGGTAATGGGTACAAATGATAAGAAGTTGGAAAGGGAAACTAATTGGGCGAAGGATGGACCTTCAGTGGGATCAGGACGCACAGGGGAGGGCAGTGGGAGAGTGGAATGACTGCGCACAGAGCATAATGACACATCCGTGTGAAAGTGCCAAAATAAAACCCGTGACTTTTTATGGTGACCTAAAACTTTAAAAAAAAAAAAAAAAGAAAACCAATAATAAAGAATAATAAACTTCAAGGATTGCACTGTATTTAGAGGGAGTGAAAATGATCACAAACCCACTGACTTTATATTCAGGAACAAATTAGATCGTCCAGTAGGAAAAATTCATTTCCTGGTATTGGAATTGCTACAGCTTTTTAAAATGGATTTTATTTTTTAAAAATGAAAAAGCCTTTTTGTTTGTTTCTAATGATGAAAGTAGCCGGCAATAAGAAGAGTGGTGGCGTGCACATTTGTCTCTGCCTAATAGCATTTACTGAAATACAGCAAAATAATAATAACAATAAACCAAGAAAAGTAAACTTCATTAATGCTAAAGCTAAGGATGCTTTATCTCCATAATATAATGCAAGCTCTGAGTAAAGGATGCCAAGGGCGGGCAGGCACCAATGCTGCTGCTCATGAGCACAGTGGGCTAGGGAGAGTGGGTGGGGATGGTGTTCTAGAGTCGATTGGAGCTTTTATGACCAAATACTGTCATTATGTTTGTCTGACCTAACTTCCTATGCATTAGGATCCATGAGAATCATGAATGTTGCAGCTATGGACCAGAAAAGAACAGTATCTACTCCCACATGTACTAAGCATTTCAAGAAAATGTCACTATTTAAAGCAGATTTTATATTGTATGGTAAAATGGTCTGAGTAAAGGGATGTTCCCATAGTATGGGAGGTAACAAAAAGTAGATGAAAAAGGAAGATTTTCAACACCCTTAGAAATAAAATTCCAAGTTCCATTTCCTAGACTGTAGCTGTTTGTAGATCAGCTCCATGTGCACCAACACATCAAATGTAGCAACAACTGGATGAGAGAATATTTACTGTGAGACTCACCTTCTGAGCAGTAGTGCTGGTCAGCATATGAATGATGCTTGAGGAAACCAGGAGTAGATTGAGAAGATTCAGAAACCCATTCTAATCTAGGACAAATGTTGGATTTGCACTAAGATATCACTAAGTATGCAGGAAAATATTACAGAATGGAAATTGTATAAACATTTTATAGTAGAACAGATTAGGGACATGTAATGCAAATGATGGATGAAAACAGTTTTGATACATTTACTCTAGGAAACCAAAAAATAATCAACTATAACCATCTGGATTTTCAAGGGAATTAAATAAAGCAGAGATTCAAATAGTGAATGGGGAAAAGCTACAAAAAAGGGGAGAGAAAAAGAATCATTTTTGAGACATAAACAACATTCTACAAATGTTTAATTCCCTTTAAATATACTTTTTTATGTATGATAATTTGCATACCAATTATACCTATGTATATACCATTGATAAACAATGTATTGGGAACACTGGTGTGTAGTAAGAGATACAGTTCTGAGATTTTGTTAACTGACATTTGAGTCCAAAAGATCCATTCTTTTAATGCCTTTCAGGGAAGGGCCACCCAGTGAAGTTTCCATTAATTTGAATAAACACTAGTTTACAAATTCATGGACATTCATGTGGTCTTCTGCTTCCTGCCACAATGTAGTGAAGAGTGACATGGATTCTCTGCATTCTGGAGGGCGTTATGATGGTTTTCTGCATTGCTGATCATGTTATTTGGGCTTGATGAACAGGAAGCAAATTTTAGAGTGGAAGGTAAAATTCTACTAACCAACGTTCAGGGAGCGTGGATATTGGTGATTTTTAAGATCCAGTGATTTGGAACATGCTGGCATCTCTCTTCAAGATCAAGGCCAAGTTATTGGACCTTGCACTGTATGTTAGTTACAATTGGATATTTTCCTCAATCATTTCAGTTCAAAAATGCCACCATCATATGATTCTGGAGCCAGAGGCAAAAGTAAGTGTGTGTCTTTCATTGTCACACTTAAGTGACTCGCTTGGAGAATTTGAGCTTCTTGTCCTAGTCACTTTAGGATTAGCAGGTCTTGAGTTGGAAACATTGCTTCCACTTGAAACACAGACAGGGTTCTATCTTAGGACAGAGCTACTGTCTGGGAGTTTTGTTACCTCTTGTCAGTATAACAAAGTAACTACAGTGTGGACTAACTAACCCTGGTCACCACAAGGATAGATGCTGTGTAAGGAAACAAGAGAAACAGAAATGAAATCATAGGGCACTCATTGCTTAAGAGTTCCCAACTCAGTCTTAATGTTGAAAACACCATTACAACAAAGATGGGTTACTGGACAGTGATACAGAAACCAGAGGCTCAGACCCCTCAGTGATAACAATTAGGGACACTATATCAGTAAATAATAAAAGCAAGCAGGTGTGATGGATGTGGGGTAAGGGGATCTGAAATAATAAGAGACATGGATACCAGTGATGGCCTGGAGACCAACTCTAGCAGCAGAAACGCTGTTGCTTGAATCTGTGTCACTTCAAAATTCTCATATTGGAATTTAGGCTTTTATCACCCCCAAGGTGATGGTATTGGATAATCTCAAACACTATAAGAAGTCAAGGGTAACCTTGAACTTATGCTTCTCTTGTCATTAATTACTGAGTGCTGGATTTGCAGGCATATACTGCTGCTATTCACCATTGTGTATGGGACTGGGGATTAAAACCAGGCCTAAGTGCATGCTAGGGAAGTCCTCTATTCACTGAGCAACATTACCTTGAAGAGGGAGAACTCTGAGCAAAGTGACTGTGTGAGGGCTAAGGGTTTTAATCTAGGAGATGAGACCACCTTTGAAAAGAGGGGTTTTGGAGAACTTGGTCTTTCCATCTCTGTTGCTGGGAGGGGACAGTGTTAGTCCCTTTATGATCTTCTGCCACATACAGATGACTCAGGGCATCTGGAGATTCAACAATAGTGCATTGCTTTGTGGGTAGAGACCACTACTCTCCAGACATGTAATCTGCTGGCATACTGATGTTGGACTTTCTATTCTCTAGAGATATGGGAAAGTAAATTTATATTCTTTATAAAATTACTCTGTCTGGGGTATTTGGCTAGCTTAAGCAAATTAAGATCACCAAATTTATTCTTTTATTGTACAAAAGGACTAGAGAGCACATGCCGTTGTCTGACTTGGATTCAGTTTTGTTGTTATTCTGGAAAAGAATAAGAGTTGTCATTGATTAGTATCTGTTCCAAGGAAGGGTAGTGCTCCTTTGAAAGGAAAAGACATGCACCACTATCAAAGAAAATAAGAATCCTATTAAATCATTCTCGGGGCTTCTCATTCTTACAGTGACCTGTCTCTCTTGAATCTTCAGCATCACAATGTAATACTAATTCTTTGATCGTTTTGCCATGTAGTTAACAATGGAGCTGATTATTTCTGTTAAGAAAAATCTGAGAGAGTCCTAGAACCTTTATAAAGATAGCCTCTGTGTCCTAGTGACTGAGCAAAGAAACCACCCCCACTCCAGATGACTCTGCCCTCCATTCTTACACACTGAATCATAAAGGGACCTGGCTGGGTATAGATAATGCCAACACACAAAAGAGACAGTATCATAGCTGGAGAGGGATTCATTAAAGATAGGGAGATTGAGTCTCAAAAGGGAATGGAAATTGTGAGTCAGTGGCAGAGCTGTAACTAAGACTTCTAAGTCTTTTTTGCTGGCAAATAGGAAAGCCATTAGTCTTTTATCAGATCCTTTTTAACGCTCACTCACTCGGGTTCACATTTCTTTCTCTTCTAGGCAGAAGTATACAGCACAATGACACTTTATCTCCTCACCATCTGCCCTTTCATCTTTCTTGCATTCATAAAATATTTATGATTTTGAGAAGCTGCAATGCTTGTTCCTGGTATAGTGAGAATGCCTCTAATGTTTTATAATTAAGCATAACATTTTTATGAGTAGAAATTCTTTATCAACTTAGGAAATATCTTGCTCTTAGGTGATACATTTCCTTTCCTTTTCTTACCTGTTTGATTGAAAAGGGGTGGTTGGGTTTTTTTCCCTTAATTTTTAGTATTTTTGTTTATTTTTTATTTTTCTTGATACTTTATTTACATTTCAAATGTTTCTCCCTTTCCAGATCTCCCCTTTGGAACCTCCCTATTCCCTCCCCCTCCAGCTGCCACTATGGGGGTATTCCCCGACCCACCCACCCACCCACTCTTGGCTTCCCTCCTTGGCATTCTCCTAAATTGGGGGATCTAAAACCCTCAGGCCCAAGGGCCTCTCTTCCCCCTGATGGCCAACAAGAGCCTCCTCTGCCAAATATGTGGCCAGCACCATGGATCCCTCCATGTGTATTCTTTGGTTGGTTATCCAGTCTCCGGGAGTATCGGGGGGTGGGGGTCAGACCAGTTGCCACTGTTGCTCCCTCCCTGGGGCTGCAAACTCTCTCAGCTTCTTCAGTCCTTTCTCCAACTCTTCCATCTGGGACCTCGCACTCAGCCCTACGGTTACTGTGAAGTGACTCCTGGGTATTTCAAACTTTTGGGCTAATAACCACTTATCAGTGAGTGTGTCCATTCTTTTGTGACTGTTACCTCGCTCAGGATGATATTTTCAAGTACCATCCATTTTTCTAAGAATTTCATGAAGTCATTGTTTTAATAGCTGAGTAGAATTCCATTGTGTAAATGTACCACGTTTTCTGTATCCATTCCTCTGTTGAGGGTCATCTGGGTTGTTTCCAGTTTCTGGATATTCTAAATATGGCTGCTATGAACATAGTGGAACATGTGTCTTTATTACATGTTAGAGCATCTTCTGGGTATATGCCCAGGAGTGGAATAGCTGGGTCCTCAGGTAGTATTATGTTCATTTTTCTGAGGGTCCACCATACTGACTTCCAGAGAGGTTGTACCAGCTTGCAATCCCACCAGCAATGGAGGAGTGTTCCTCTTTCTCCACATCCTCGCCAATATCTGCTGTCACCTGAGTTTTTGATCTTAGCCATTCTGACTGGTGTGAGGTGCAATCTCAGGGTTGTTTTGATTTGCATTTCCCTGATGACTAAGGATGTTGAACATTTCTTTAGGTGCTTCTCAGCCATTCAAGTTTCCTCAGTTGAAAATTCTCTGTTTAGCTCTGTTCCCCATTTTTTGATAGGGTTATTTGGATCTCTGGAGTCTAACTTCTTGAATTCTTTGTACACCTTAGATATTAGCCCTCTATTGGACGTAGGATTGGTTAAGATCTTTTCCCAATCTGTAGGTTGCCGTTTTGTCCTATTTACAGTGTCCTTTGCCTTACAGAAGTTTTGTAATTTCCTGAGGTCTCATTTGTCTATTCTTGATCTTGGAGTACAAGCCATTGGTGTTCTGTTCAGGAACATTTCCCCTGTGTCCATGTGTTCGAGACTTTTCCCCCACTTTCTCTTCTATTAGATTCAGTGTATCTGGTTTTATGTGGGGGTCCTTGATCCACTTGGCCTTGAGGCTTGTACAGGGAGATAGGAATGAACCAATTTGCATTCTTCTACATGTAGACCGCCAGTTGAACCAGCACCATTTGTTGAAGATGCTGTCTTTTTCCCACTATATGGTGGAAAAAAGCTCCTTTGTCAAAGATCAAGTGACCATAAGTGTGTGGGTTCATTTCTGGGTCTTCAATTCTATTCCATTGATCTACCTGCCTGTCACTGTACCAACACCATGCAGTTTTTATCACTACTGCTTTGTAGTATACAGCTTGAGGTCAGGGAGGCTGATTCCCTCAGAAGTCCTTTTATTGTTGAGAATAGTTTTTGCTATCCTGGGTTTTTTGTTACGCCATATGAATTTGAGAATTGCTCTTTCTAAGTCTATGAAGAATTGAGTTGGAATTTTGATAGGGATTGCATTGAATAGTAGATTGCTTTCGGCAGGATGGCCATTTTAACTATATTAATCCTGCCAATCGCTGAGCATGGGAGATCTCTCGATCTTCTGAGGTCTTCTTTGATTTCTTTCTTCAGAGACTTGATGTTCTTGTCATACAGATCTTTCACTAGTTTGGTTAGAGTCACACCAAGATACTTTATATTGCTTGTGACAATTGTGAAGGGTGTCATTTCGCTAATTTCTTTCTCAGCCTGTTTATCCTTCAAGTATAGGAAGGCTATTGATTTGCTTGAGTTAATTTTGTATCCCTCCACTTTGCTGAAGTTGTTTATTAGCTGTAGCAGATCTGTGGTGGAGTTTTTTGGATCACTTAAGTATACCATCATATCATCTGCAAATAGTGGTATTTTGATTTCTTCCTTTCCAATTTCTATCCCTTTGACCTCCTTTTGTTATCTAATTGCTCTAGCTAGAACTTCAAGTACTATATTGAGTAGATAAGGAGAGAGACAAAAACCCAACAATAAAAGAAAACTTCAGAGCAATTTCCCTTATGAATATCAATGCAAAAATATTCAATAAAATCCTCGCAAACTGATTCCAAGAACACATCAAAACAATCATTCACCATGATCAAGTAAGCTTCATGCCAGTGATGCAGGGATGGTTCAATACCCGGAAATCCATCAATGTAATCCACTTGCCTAGTCCCTGATTTTAGTGGGATTGCTTCGAGTTTCTCTCCATTTAGTTTGATGTTGGCTACTGGTTTGCTGTATATTGCTTTTACTGTGTTTAGGTATGCTCCTTAAATTTCTGATTTTTGCAAGACTTTTATCATGAAGGGATGTTGAATTTTGTCAAATGCTTTTTCAGCATCTAATGAAATGACCACGTGGTTTTTTTTCTTTGAGTTTGTTTATGTAGTGGATTACATTGATGGATTTCCGGGTATTGAACCATCCCTGCATCCCCGGGATGAAGCCTACTTAATCATGGTGAATGATTGTTTTGATGTGTTCTTGGAATCGGTTTGCGAGGATTTTATTGAATATTTTTGCATCGATATTCATAAGGGAAATTGGTCTGAAGTTTTCTTTTATTGTTGGGTTTTTGTGAGGTTTTGATATCAGTGTAACTATGACCTCATAGAATGAATTGGGTAGTGTTCCTTTCGTTTCTATTTTGTGGAATAGATTGAAGAGCATTGGTATTTGGTCTTCTATGAAGGTCTGATAGAATTCTGCACTGAACCCATCTGGTCTTGGGCTTTTTTTTTTTTTGGTTGGGAGAATTTTAATGACTGCTTCTATTTCTTTAGGGGTTATGGCACTATTTAGATGGTTTATCTGATCCTGACTTTACTTTGGTATTTGGTATCTGTCTAGAGACTTGTTCATTTCATCCAGATTTTCCAATTTTGTTGCATATTGGCTTTTGTAATAGGATCTGATGATTTTTTGAATTTTCTCAAAATCTGTTGTTATATATCCTTTTTCATTTCTAATTTTGTTAATTTGCATACTTTCTCTGTGCCCTCTGGTTAGTCTGGCTAAGGGTTTATCTAGCCTGTTGATTTTCTCAAAGAACCAGCTCCTGGTTTTGTTGATTCTTTGTATAGTTCTTTGAGTTTCTATTTGGTTGGTTTCAGCCCTTAATTTGATAATTTCCTGCCTTCTACTTCTCCTGGGTGTATTAGCTTCTTTTTATTGTAGAGCTCTCAGGTGTGCTGTTAAGCTGTTAGTATATGCTCTCTCCAGTTTCTTTTTGAGGCACTCAGAGCTATGAGTTTTCCTCTTAACACTGTTTGCATTGTGTCCTATAGGTTTGGGTATGTTGTACTTTAATTTTCATTAAATTCTAGGAAGTCTTTGATTTCTTCCTTTATTTCTTCCTTGACCAAGTTATCATTGAGTAGAGCATTGTTCAGCTTCCATGTGTATGTGTGCTTTCTTTTGTTGTTGTTCTTGCCATTGAAGACCAGCCTTATTGTGTAGTGATCTGATAGGAGGCATGGGATTATCTCAATCTTTTTAAATCTGTTGAGGTTTGTTTTGTGACCAATTATATGATCAGTTTTGGAGAAGGTACCATGAGGTGCTGAGAAGGTATATTCTTTTGATTTAGGATAAAATGTTCTATAGATATCTGTTAAATCCATTTGGTTCATAACATCTGTTAGATTCATCATATCTCTGTTTAGTTTGTGTTTCCAAGATCTGTCCATTAATGATAGTGAGGTGTTGAAGTCTCCCACTATTATTGTGTGAGGTGCAATGTGTGCTTTGAGCTTTAGTAAAGTTTCTTTTATGAATGTGGGAACCCTTGCATTTAGGGCATAGATGTTCAGAATTGACAGTTCTTCTTTGTAGATTTTTTCCTTTGATGAGTATGAAGTGTCCTTCCTTATCTTTTTTGATGTCTTTTGGCTGAAAGTTGATTTTATCCCATATTAGAATGGCTACTCCAGCCTGTTTCTTGGGGCCATTTGCCTGGAAAATTGTTTCCCAGCCCTTTACTCTGAGGTAGTGTTTGTTTTTAACATGGAGATGCATTTCCTGGATGCAGCAAAATGCTGGATCATGTTTATGGATCCAGTCCATCAGTTTATGTCTTTTTATTGGGGAATTGAGTCCATTGATGTTAAGAGATATTAAGGAATGGTGATTGTTGTTTCCTGTTATTTTTGGTGTTGTTTGTATGTTTGTGTGGCTATCTTCTGTTGGGTTTGTTGAAAGATTACTTTCTTGCTTTTTCTTGGGTGTAGTTTCCCTCCTTGAGTTGGTGTTTTCCATGTATTATTCTTTGTAGGGCTGGGTTTGTGAAACTTTGAAACTTTGGATACTGTGAAACTTTGGATTTGTCATAGAATATTTTGGCTTCATCATCTATGGTTTTTGAGAGTTTTGCTGAGTATAGCAGCTTGGGCTGGCATTTGTGTTCTCTTAGAGTCTGTATGAGATCTGCCCAGGATCTTCTAGCTTTCATAGTCTGGTGAGAAGTCTGGTGTAATTCTGATAGGTCTGCCTTTATATGTTACTTGCCTCTTTTCCCTTACTGCTTTTAATATTCTTTCCTTATTTTGTGTATTTGGTGTTTTGACTATAATGTGATGGGAGGAATTTCTTTTCTGGTACAGTCTATTTGGCATTCTATAGGCTTCTTGTATATTTATATTCATCACTTTCTTTGGATTAGGGAAGTTTTCTTCTATAATTTTGTTGAAGATATTTACTGGTCCTTTACGTTGGGAATCTTTACTCTCTTCTGTACCTATTATCCTCAGATTCTGTCTTCTTATTGAATTCTGTATCCTGGATGTTTTGGGTCAGGAGCTTTTTGCTTTTTGCATTTTCATTGACTGTTGTGTTGATGTTTTCTATGGTATCTTCCACACCTGAGATTCTCTCTTCCATCTCTTGTATTCTGTTGGTAATGCTTGCATCTATGACTCCTAATTTCTTTCATAGGTTTTCTAACTCCAGGGTTGTCTCCCTTTGTGATTTCTTTATTGTTTCTATTTCTGCTTTTAGTTCCTGGATGGTTTTGTTCATTTCCTTCATCTGTTTAATTGTGTTTTCCTATAATTCTTTAAGTGATTTTTGTGTTTCCTCTTTAAGGGCTTCTAGTGGTTTACTGGTGTTCTCTTGTATTTCTTTAAGGGATTATTTATTTCCTTCTTAAAATCTTCAATCATCCTCTTGAGATGCGATTTTAAATCTGAGTCTTCCTTTTCTGGTATTGGGGTATCCAGGGCTTGCTGTGGTGGTTGATCTGGGTTCTGATGATGCCAAGTAGTCTTGGTTTCTGTTCCTTGTGTTCTTGCCCTTGCCTTTCGCCATCTGGTTATTTCTGGTGTTAGCTGGTCTTACTCTCTCTGGCTGTGGCTTGTCTTTCCTGCAAGCCTACGTGTCAATACTCCTTGAAGACCAATTCTCTCTGAGAGGAATTTAGGTTTGGAAAGCTGTGGTGCAGGGCCAGCTCTGGGGCCCAGACAGAAACAAGAAGGATCTAATCCCGAGCTATCTCTTGTTTCTTGTGTCCTAATGGCTCTGCAAGGGTCCCTCTTGGTCCAGTGAATTTGAAAAGAAGTGATAGTCTTGCCTGTGCTTGAAGGTTCATCAGCACTCCTGGTATACCAACTCTCTCCTGGCACTATTTGAGTATGGAGTCCTGTGTCACAGGATCTGCTCTCCAGGCACCGAAAGAAACCAGAAGCCTGCTCCTCTGTCTCTGTGTCCTGGGTATTCCAGGTGGGTCCCTCTGAGCAGACAGGCTTGCCCCAACTCCTGGGAGGTTATCTTTCTCCCAGTGCTATTTGGCTATGGAGCCCTGGTGGCCCAGGCAGAGGTCTCCTGCCACAGATGGAAACGGAAGGTTCCTTCCTCCCAGCTGTTCCTCAGTCCTTGTGTACCAAGGATCAGAATGGTTGATTTTTAAATAGCATATAGTAATTGTACAAAGTAATGAATTTCATAATGACATTTTCATACATATTTTAACATATTCTGATTGATCGTATTTGCCCTCCCTACACTTCTTCCTGCACTATTCCTTCCCTTCACCTGTTACACATTAGCAATAGCACACCTTTACTTTCATGCCTTTTTCGCTCTAAAGTTCATATGTGAGAGTAAGTATATAATATTTTTCCTTGTAAATCTTGCTTACAGTGATGCACTCCAATTCCGTTTATTTTCCTGAAAATGACAATTTAATTCTTTATTGATGAATAAAACACCACTGTGTGTGTTTGTCTATCATGTTTTCTTTGCATGTTTGCCTATCGTTGAACACCTGGACCTATCTTCTAGCTTGGTTCTTATGACCAGTGCAGTGGTAAACATCCAGATGCAAACATCTCTTTGGTAAGTTGCCTTAGATTCTTTTGGATACATATGCAGAAATGCTATAGGTGGTCCATATGGTTTGCTCTTTCCTGGGGAAAACTGTTTCTCTTGCTCTCAGCTTTCCTTAGTTCCCAGTCACTCTTTGTGAAAGGTTGAAGCCTCAGGGGCTCCCCACGCCCATACCTCTGTCCATTTTGACATGTATATTGTCCTTGTTCAACTCATGCTTAGGCAGCCATGTTGGTTGTATGGGTATAGCTTTTGACAGTTCTAAGAGAAACAATCTCACAGGGAAATTCCTAACTCTCTGGCTTTTACAATCTTTCCACCCCTTCATTTTTGTGGAAACTTTAAAATTTGATGCAATTCAGTTTGTCAATACTTGCTCTTATTTTCTGAGTTTTGGGAATCCTATTCAGAATATTCTTGCTTATGTTTATACTTTGATATGTCTCCCCTGTCTTAAAGTAGTTAGTCCATTCTGAGTTGATTTTTGTACATAGTAAAAGGTAGGGATGTGGCTTCAGTCTTCTGTCTGTTGATATTGAGTTTTCCCAGAACCATTTGTTAAGGACATCATCTTTTATCCCAATGTATGTATTCAGTCTGCTTAGTAAAGATTGAGTGGATGTAGATCTTTGGGCTCGTTGAGATCTTCAATTCTATTCTTTTGGTTTGTTTTTGTGTCAGTGTCATACTGTTTGTGTTACTATGTCTCTGTAATATAGTTTGGAACCATATATTGTAACATCTCTAGCACACTCTTTTTGCTCAAGTAATTATTTTGGCTATTCAGGATATTTGAGTTTCCTTGAGTTTTTGGATAGTTTTTCTACTTTTGTAATGAATGTCATTAGAGTTTTGATAAGTATTACATTGAATCTATATATAACTATTAAAGATATGTCCATTTTATTACATTAATTCTGCTTATCCACAAACATGGGAGAGAGGCCTTTCCATCTTTTAATGTCATCTTAAATTTTAAGTTTATGCATAGGTATTCTTTAATGGATTGATTTCAACCTGTTTTTTTTTAGTGATTTTGTGGTTGCATAGAAAAGCTACAGATTTTTAAAAAATCTGATTTTTACCCTGATACACGGTAAAAATATATCTAAGCATTTTCTGGTAGATTCTTTAGGTTCTTTTATGTATAGGATACATTACTTGCAAACAAGTTATTTTTAATTTTTCATTTTTTCTTCTTCTTCTTCTTCTTCTTCTTCTTCTTCTTCTTCTTCTTCTTCTTCTTCTTCTTCTTCT
>JADRCH010000281.1:1119503-1140579 GCA_019843965.1 Rhynchomys soricoides
CTTCTTCTTCTTCTTCTTCTTCTTCTTCTTCTTCTTCTTCTTCTTCTCCTCCTCCTCCTCCTCCTCCTCCTCCTCCTCCTCCTCCTTCTCCTCCTTCTCCTTTTTCTCCTTCTCCTTCTCCTCTTCCTCCTCCTCCTCCATCATCATCTTCTTGCTAAGGCAAGATTTCAAGCACTGTATTGAGCAGGAGTAGTGAGAGCGCAAACTCTTCTTATTCCTGCTTTTGGATGAAATTCAGTTTTTTCCTATTAAGTGCAATATTGGCTATTGGCTTATCACATATATTTCTTATTATGTTGATTATGTTTATTATGGTTTTTAAATTTAAAAAGATTTATTTATTTTTTAGTATTTGTGTGGATGACTGTGTGTGTGTATGCGTGCACCAAAGGTTCCTGTAGAGACAAGGAAAGACCATGGATCTTCTGAAGCTGAAGTTGAGGTGCTTGGGAGCTGCCATGTGGGTGCTGAGAACTGAACTAGCTCTTGTCTAGAAGCAGCAAATTCTCTTAACTTTGAACCACTGCTCCAGCTCCAAGGAATATCGTTTTTATTTTTAGTTTCTTTGGTGCTATCCTCATGAAGCAGTCCTGGACTTTGTCACAGGCCTTGTCTGGATTTATTGAAATTATCATACAGTTTTTGTCTTTAAACCATTAATTTGCCCCATTAATTTATTAGTTTGCATACGTTGAATTATCCCTGTATTACTGGTATTAAACCTTGCTCTTTTGTGTGTGGTATTTTTGAGAGTTGTTGAGTTTTATTTTCAATGCTACCCACTAAGGGCATTTTCCTATAGTTTTCTTTTGCTTTTGGTATATTCTTATCTGGTTTGTTATCAGGGTAACACTATCTTTATATAATGAGTTAGGAATCCATCTGATCCTTGTGTATCATTTGTAGGGAGAATATTATTGCTTCATTCTCATTGGTCATTATATATCTTAGACTGTTATGTACTTTTAGTTCAATTTTGATTCAGTTTTGGTTATGTCATGTTTTGGAAAGTTAACAATTTCTTCTAGATTTTTAAATCTATTGGAACATACTTTTTCAAAAGAATCCTTAGTGATCACCTGGGTTCCAATGGTTTATGTGATAATAATGTCTTTTTCATCTCTAGTGTTTCCTTTGGGTTGTTTTCATTAGAGGTTTGTAAATCAAGTTCTGCTGAGAAATGCTCAAGCAATGGCTGTGTTCCTACTAACTGCCTCTGCCACTCTAAGAGTGTAGAAAGCAGTCAACTCAGAACAGTCTTTCCTGGACTAGTGATGTCTAGGTGCTGAGTGATTCTGATTACCCTAGCCCTGTTGGTTCTTCTCTTCAACCACCATGTTCATATTTACACACAGCTAGTCTTGTCTTCTTCTTAGATATTAAGTCCATTTCTAGAATGGTAGCTCCCTGTGTGATGCAACATGAATTTCCTAACACAGGTCTACATTCAGCTCACAATCTGTTTCTGATATCACTGATACTCAGGATGGTTGTGTATTTATCTAACAATGAGGATAAGCCTTTGAGGCTTGGAGACACTAAAGTGTAGGGGCTTCTTTCCCCTAGGGAACAAACGTTTAGCATCTGCTTGCTACATGGATTACAGATCCCACTTGAAAGTGTATTATTTCAGAGATTTTATTTTACTGTGTCTCTATGAAGTTTACTGAAGATTTCTCTCCTCTGCTTAGAACACACTGAGGCTGATTCTTCCCTCACCCTATTCTGTTATTACCTGATGTTAGAGTCCTTCTTTTTTTACACATGTAAAGTTCATACTCTCTTGATAGCACCTGGACTCACTCTCACTATCTACTGTTTACTGACTGTTGCCTTTCTAGTAATCATATATTTGCTGTTTTGTTTCAGATTTCTGAAGATGAAGGAACATATTTAGCAATTTTAGTTTTCATATTTTATGATTTTTAAAATTATAATCACTTCTAGAAACCAATGGCCTAGATTTGAATTCTTACTCCATTATATATGCCAGTCATGTGTCCTTAGTCTTATTACTTAAGTACTAAGTCCCTGTAGGGAATGCAATCATTAACCTAGTTGTAAGAATTAAATGAGATAGTAGATGTATAACCTGTGATGTATATCATCCTCAGGGTATGTAGGATGTTACTATTAGCAGTCTTGATTCTTATATGGTTACACATGTTTAAAGACTGTGTAGAATCATCTTTAAATTGTCATCTAGTCTACTTGTTATTAGACTTTGGACTATTAAGATTGTAAATTTCTTACCAGTAATGTCACTTCCTTTTTATTTTCCAAATAAAGTCAATAAACGAATAAACAAACAATAGCTAGAATAATTATAACCATGGTAAACGTGTACAAGTTAAATAGAATGCCATCTCAAAATAAAAAATATAGTCTTCTAAAATAAATACAAAGTGTTTTGAGTAATTAATTTTTAATCTTTCTTATTCAGCACTGAGCAGAGAAATGAAGTGTAGGTAGGTTTGGCAGCTCTGAGCGAGACACATCTTGTACCTACTATAAAACTTGGTCTTCTTTAACACCCCTCCTAGTCTTTGATGAAATGCTTCCAGAAGTAGGGCGCTTAATTTCTAAACAATGTGATTAAAAATTATTCTTTGAAATGAACTTTAAGATCTATGATTTAAACTTAAACATTCAAATCATAATGGCTTGACCTGTCACGAGCAAGAAGCACGGACTAAAGTTACTCTACATCATTATCTTTCTATGCTATATACTGTTTAATAGCTTTTGATTCCAGTATTTACCTTTGTGAAATATATTCTAGTTTGTCACACTTCTTAATTTGTGGATTGGCCTAATTTATAGCAGGATCTGGGACTATACTGCATTAGGTAGTAAAATTTGGTAAGAGTGTGGCTGCAACATGTAGCTATCTACATAGAAACTATCCTGGGTAAAAGAGAGCTGGGTAGGAAGTACACCTTATGTTGAGACTGGTGGCAATTGAAAGGAGTTGGTGCTCTAAGACACAGGCCGCCTTGGCTGGAGTCCATGATCATTGTTTACTAACTATAATCTTTGGATACATGCCTTGGCCTCTCTGAGTCCCAATAAGGTTTGAATAATTCAATTTACAAAAAATTTAGGATGATGTCTGGCATGTAGTAAATCTTAATTAATATTTCATGATGTTATTATTTTTATTATTCATTTTAGAGGACAACATTTTTACTGCAATTATTACCTGGATCTAGTCAGTCAGAAATCTACAATGTCTGGGGTTAATACTTAACTAAGATTATAAAATCACAAAAATGTGACCTGAAAATAACTGAGCTTGTGTGGTGGCACTGGGAAACACAGCTGAATTCCAGGCACAATAGAATAATTTTTATCTTAGTTCTGAGGTCGGCATTTCAACCTCTTTCTCTCCATTTTCCACTTGCTCCCTGCTACAGCAGAAGGAGAGAATTTAGGGGAACGTGGAAGCAGTTAGACTCCTTAGGTAGACTCTGGGTCACTATGATAGGAAGTATACCTGTCTTCCTCTCTTAGGCTTCTGGCTAGTAAGGAGAAAGCATAGAGCAAGCATGCTTAAATCTGGCTGGGAGGGGCTGCCTACCTTTCTGGGTCATGTCAATTCATCTTCAGTTTTGTAGAAGCCTCATTTTGGCCTCTGGTTTAAGTGATTTTCTTCAATTATTTAATAAGGATGATTGACATTTTGGGGGGTGTTGGAAATCAAATACAGGACTTTCCTTATGCATACCTGGCAAGTTCTCTATCTTTGAGATGCATCCTGCCCGCTGATGATTGACACTTTGATTTATTTCTAGTGTTAATCTACAACCCTGGCAACTGTAAAATGAAATTCTGTTATTAATTTCCATTTCTTTGGCCATTGATTGAATTATTATTTTATTTACACATTAGTTTGTACACTTATTTTGGATATTTAATATTCAAATATTTACTGAACACCTTCTGTGTGCCAGAGACTTCTTTAGGCAATGGAACCATAATAGTGCACAAAACAGACTGAGGTCTTTACTGGTATGAGACCAAGGGCAGACAAGTCAGACCATAAATAATAAAAGTAAATAAAACATGGGCGTGTTATAAACAGAAACTGTATACAGCGCTGAGGAAAATGTTGTAACAGTAGTGGCTGGTTGTATAAAGCCTCCACTTTGTGCCGAACACTGTTCAAAGAACAATCTGTTAATTTTTAAAGATTTTTACTTATTTATTTAAGTGTGTGAGAGAGAAAGATGAAAGAGACAGGGGTAAGTAAGTTGATTCTTTCCTATTACCTTGTGGGATCCAAGGATTGAACTCAGGTCATCAAGCTTGGCAACAAGTGCCTTTACTCAGTGAGCCATCTTGCCAACCCCGCAATTCTTATATCATTCCTGGTACCCTACAGTACAAGTTCTTCACAAAAGCATGGGGACGGCTGGAAGGTTGCCATACAGCTAGCCATTGGCCAATCTAGTGTTTAGTCCAGGCAGTCTGACTACAAAGCTCATAAATATAAAAATATAAATATAAAATACCAGATTGTGCTACCTCTCAAAACATATTAGCCATGGCTGCTCTTTCCCTGGCCTTTTCTTTCTTTTATGAAGGCATGACTTTTTAATCCGTTTATAGACCTGCTCAGCGTTCACTAGAGTTGATATTTATCAGAGTAGTTCTTTAAAAGAATACTGTTACCTCCATGGACTTTTCAAAGTATAATTTTGAATTGCCCCAGGAATGACCCATTTTTGCATTTTCTAGGACCTGTTGCTTCCTGTCCCTCCCTTATTAGACAGCCTGTCTTGTGTTTGAGCAACGTTCTGGTTTTGCCTAGTCACCCAGGGACTAATTTCCTGGTTGAGTGTCTAGCTGCTATGACTGCGGCCACTAGGGGGTGCTCTTGTTATACCATTTCACACCCACACTCAACACAGGTAATAGTTGCATACCTAAGTAGCAACTCAAACACCATGGTTCCTTTTCCAAACCACAGCACGTATAAATGAATTATTTCTAACAGATATGTAAACGATCACTATCTAGTACCTTGTTTGATGAAGTATTAAAAATTAAAATTAATAGGATGTTTTGATAGCCAATAATTTGTAAACATTTAAAATATGTAGATGTGGCCGGGCAGTGGTGGCGCATGCCTTTAATCCCAGCACTTGGGAGGCAGAGGCAGGCAGATTTCTGAGTTCGAGGCCAGCCTGGTCTACAGAGTGAGTTCCAGGACAGTCAGGGCTATACAGAGAAACCCGGTCTCAAAAAACAAAACAAAACAAGACAAAATAACAAAACAAGCAAAAAAGCCCCCCAAAATATGTAGATGTAATCATGATATATAGAAAATAAAAATGATAGCAATGGCTTTAGTATGGTTTTGAAAGTGACAGAATTATATTGTGTAAGGAAAACTTACTGAAAAATTAAAAGATTTTTCACTAATAACATTTTGCCACCAACTTCTGGAGGGTAATCAGGAGCAGTGGTAGTAGTCTACAATGTTTTGGGATCTTAAAGACAGAACATGGAGCTGTGAAGCTGGTAGTTACCTAGAAATTGCTTCTCTACTGGATAGCTTTTATAGTGTTGAAAGGTCCTATGCATCCTACCAAAGGAGAAAAGTCATACCGAGCTGTGGAACCTGTGAGCTCCAATAAGGACTGGGCTTCAAGACATGCCCACTGGTGCAATAATGCCACAGACAGCATGGGGGTAACCAAACCTCTTTTCATTGGAGATAAAGCCTGTTCTACAAGATAAAACCTATACCTGACACCATTATTGGAATGAGAACCCATGGCTAGATAGGCCATAGGCCCTAGGGGAGAGAACCTACTATTATTTTGCTAACTGGACAAAATGTTAAACTACTAATTACTTATTATACTCACAGATTAAGACACATCTTACCTCTCATCAGAGAAGCTTCTCTTTTCAGTAGATGGTGATCAACACAGAGACCCATAACTGGCCAAACTGAAAAGAATAAAAGACTAAAGAATGCTCAGTCCTAAGTGGAATGTATATTCTGTGCCTTCCCACATTTGGTTTGGTACGGATGCTCAGGAATCACTGCAGAAGAGGAAACAGAGAGGATATGAGAGCCAGAAAGAAACAGTATTTTCTGGATAGAGCAGGGCAGCTGCACATGTGAACATACAAGCAGTTGTGACAGCGTGTACAAGACCTGTCAAACACAAAACAAATTTGAGCATGGAAAGGAGAGGTGGGCATGAAGTTGCATCCTGAGCTGAGGAACTATTGGCAAATTTTAGCTGATGGGAAAGAAAGAATTCTGATAAGTTGATGACATTCCAACGGGAGTTCTCATGTCCAAGAATATTTGGGTAGCACAAACTGGCCCTATTGTGGAAATAAGACACAGAATTAGGTAGGAAGGGAAGGGGCATGAATCTGGGAAGAGCTGGGGGAGGGAAGGTGAAGACAACTGACAAATCTCACTGGTAAAGGTGTACTTAATGAGGGCATTAGAATCCTGGCTCCATCCTCTCCTCTCTCACTGCTTCCTTGTTGCTAAGAGGTAAGTAGTAGAAATACCACAGCCTCCCCAATGTGATAATGTTCTGCTTTGCTACAGGTCCTAAAACAACAGACTCTACCAACCATGTGCTGGAACCACCCAAACAGCCGAATCCTGTAATGCCCTTTATTTTTCTCTTAATATGCATTTGCATCCAGAGTAAGATGGTTCTTGTAAATAGTTGAATTGTTTTCCATAAACAAAAATTGTGAGTGTAGAAATGTATTTTGAACACCTAGGCAGAAGGGGTGTTTGTTTGACACAAGAAAATTATTTTACTATTGGCTTTTTTCCTTATACATTTCTGTGTGAAAATTACAAAACACAGAGAAGAGTAAATATGAAAGTAAAAAAATCACCTAAAATCTTGCTTCTCAGTGGTAACTGCATTCTGGCATCAGTTTGTCCTATGGCTTGAGAGAATGAGCTGATGCTTATTTAAATTTTAGCTTGCCATAGACAAATTGATACTGGTCTGGAATCAGTTGATAAGTGACTCTAAGGTGGGATGCTTCTTTGTTTTTAAACAGTGCAGCCTAAGCTGGACTTCAATTGATCTTCCTGCCTCATACACCACTAGATCTGGCCCAAGAGTTTTGCAGGTGTTTAAGGATCACTTGAATTCAGTGAGGTTCCAGTTACTTGATGTCTTAGTTAGGGTTTTATTACTGCAAAGAGACACCATGATATAAAGGTGAACATTTAATTGGAATTGGCTTACAGTTTCAGAGGTTCAGTCCATTATCATCATGGTAGGAAGCATGGCACTGTGCAGGCTGACTTGGTGCAGAAGGAGCCAGGAGTTCTATATCCTGATCCAAAGGCAGCCAGGAGAAGAGTGGCTGGATGCATTAGCGGTCTCAATTGGGTGCCCAAATCCTGAAGGCTTCCTGGGTTGTTGCCAGTCTTTGGTCCATGTGGAAAGGCCAAAGAAGTTGGGTTCTAATGTCAGTGAGAGATGGTAGCAGCTGTGGCATCAGGATAGATGCAGCCATCAACAAGGAGTAAAACAGTGGGCAGGCCAATCAGGCCTGTTTTTCCATTAGACTACTCTTGGCTGCTGCTGAAAAGTGCTTCTTTATAGTCTACTGTGCTCTGAGATACAGCTTGTAAGCTGTCCAATCTTTACTGGATTGTCCAACAACCTATGTGCAATTGCCTGTAATCAATGTTTTTGTTGTAAGTCTTATAATTTTTCCAGTCTATGTTGTTGTGGGAAATATTAAAAAATGAGCCAGCACATTCCTGTGCTTGTGCCTGCAACACTCTGCCCTGGCATTCTGGCCGGCCATGTGCAGGTGGGCAATGGCCAACCTGTTTTATCTCATGAAGACTCTGACTCAGAGGTCCACTATCTCTCTACCCAGCTTGCTAGGTTCCCACTGGCGGGTCACTACCACACCATCCCCATGTTTCAAAACCCTCATGGCCTTTGTGGGGCACATCAGGCAAACCCACACTTTACCACCATACTTCTCTCTGGAACCCAGACGAGCCACTGGGAGAAGAAAAACGTAACACAAACTTAGTTCAGAAACAATGGTAACTCAAGCTCTGGGTACAACAACTAAAATCCTAGTCTTGTAAGCCTAATTAAATTTAAATCCTCCAGAGGTGAATCCTGATGAATCTGCATTGAAACTGGGAGACACTAGTAGCTACATCTTGTCCTCATGCTGTCCCTGTCCAAAAAGACCTAACTCTCTCCTCCTTCCTCTTTTCCTCCATCCAACCGGGAAGTCCTGCCTACTCACCCAGTGATTGGTCTGTTTATTCATTTAGGCAGGTTCACAAGAAGCCTCCTGAGTATATGACTCATTCCTCCTGGGAGATTGGAATTAACATAAAAATACAAGCAACCCCAGGGCTATCCACAACTATGGGAGTTTGCAGAATAGTGATTGACAGACACAGGAAGAGAATCCATAGTTTGAAACCTACTACTTGAGATTCCTTCTGAATGTCCACTACAATTTCCAGATTTAAGTAAAATTCCAGAAAGTTCCAATGATCTGGAGCCTGTGGTCTGATGAATCAGATGGGCAGTGGGAACGGTTGACTATTACATGGTTCTTGATGATGCTTTTGAAGAGGCCTGCTCATTTACATCATACCTTCTTTAGTTCTATGTGAAGGACCTGAAGAGTAGTTTCTACTAGGTAGCAAGTCTACCACCTTCTCAGAAGGCACAATGACGGTCCGTACACTTTCACTGCTGTGTTTGACTTTGCAGCATCTGTTGGTGATGGAGGCACTCGTATTTCCATTCTATAGGCCCTGCCAGGTTATATCAGGACTGGTGTACTGGTTTGCTGTTTGTTCAGTAATGAGTCAGGAGGGGATACTTCAACTGGATGCACTGTAGCTGAAGGAGTGGATGGTAACCAGGCATAGCAAACTGGTGGAGGTTCAGGAATGTAATGGGCATTGACACTGTATGCTTCCTTGCCTTTCAGGCAGGCATTTTAAGAATATGCCATTTGGTGAATGTCTTCATTCTTTGGCATAACAATGAGCTCCAGTATGGTGCCACTGTTCTGAATGAGAGCAATTACTTAGGAATAGGTCTTTCCTTTCTCCATTGACTTTTATACATTTGCCACCTGTGCATAACCCAGCCTCAGAGGCCGGTCCTTCTTCCTTTGCTTGTTTACCATACATATTATCCATTGGCTCCAATCGGTTCCTTTGCTTTCCTCTTGTTTTCATTCTCTTCATCCTTATATGAAAACTGAATTGCAGACTCTGGAGGATTAAACAATGGTGTGCTTTAATGTGAAACCAAATCCTTGAGATGTTCTCTTCATTTAGGTTGCTACTTTCCTGAATAGTCTTGATCCATGCTAACACATTGTCTTTGTCTTCAGCCTCAGATAAGCAATCACAGTCAGATGTGATAAGTCAGAATACATTCCTCTTCTTGGTCTCACTGTATGAGATGTCTATCAGGCAAGCGTTGACACCGATGGGCTGCTATTCCTCTGATGTCGTTGTTTGTTCTCTTCTGTCTTTATACAAGTAAAGTGAATGGTCACTAAGGACAACAAAACATCTGTTTCCATGGCCTAATACTGCCATCAACTCAGTTGCCCTTATTGGTGACCAAGTGGTCAGAACAGGGACCATCTTGCTTTGGTTGTATCACTGAAGACCACAGAGGAAGAATCCTTTCTGAATCAAGTCTTCTGATGCCTTCTGGCTGTCTGTGATCTTGATTCCCTTCAGTCTAGACATGTGCTTAAAGGATAATATTGCAACTTCTTTATAATCATCTAGTCCTTCATCACAGGGTTTTGATCTTTCTGTATTTGAGTTGTGCTGTCTGTCCATCCAACCAGAAGGGTCCAACAGATTCTTGGTTGTGGTGATGTCAAATCAAAGAAATCATGAGGCTGGGAGGAACAGTTGCAATGGAAGAGATATAGGAGGTAGAGACTGAGATAACAGTGCAGGAATATGTGCAATCTCATGATCTCTAGGACTGGTCGGTTCGTTTATAAAATAGATGGAAGCCAGGGAATCACCAGGAGGACTGATGCTTGAAGCCTTCCTCCTCTCCATCCTTTTTATATGGACCTCTCTGTGAGTGCTGTTTGTCAGCTAGCAGGCAGTGTTACCCTACTCAGACATCAGAGAAAAACCAAATTTCAGAGATCCTTCCTATCATTATTTCCTCTACTCCTTTCTGAGGTGGGTCACCAGAGTGGGCGTCTAGTATCAGCTTCTATCTTAGGGTTTTACTGCTGTGAAGAGACACCATGACTAGACTTAGAAACTCTTATAAGGACAACATTTAATTGGGGATGGCTTGCAGGTTCAGAGGTTCAGTCTATTATCATCAAGGTGGGAGCATGGTAGCATCCAGAAAGGCATAGTGTTGGAGAAGCTGAGGGTTCTACAACCTGTTCAGAGGCAACTAGGAGAAGGAAGACTGACTTCCAGGCAGCTAGGATGAGAATCTCAAAGCCCACACCCACCAAGACACACCTACTCCACACCTACTCCGACGAGGCCAAACCTCCTAACAGTGTCATTTCCTGGGCCTAGCATATTCAAACCACCACAGTGAGGGACATTTCCAAACACCTGACATATATTAGGATATGCATAGTTGTGGAAAGGGTAAAACTCGCCACTGGTCTGTGGAAACAATCTCACATGTCAGCTCTCTCACAGGTTCCTACAGACTCATCTAAGGCTGGGTCTCCTTGATGGATTTCTGTAGAGCTGGTGATTTACAATGTGAAGCCCCTGAGAGTGGTGAACTAAAAGAGCTTTCAGGCAATATATCCACCTCAGGAATTTTAGTATGCTCTATGTTGTCCCAAACCTATTTAGTGTGGGTTAGAGATGCTGTGTCATCAATCTGAATGTAAACATAAGCCTCTTTACAAAAACCCTGGAGACAAATTACAAATCATGACCTGTAGATGAACCTAGGGCATTTATGAGTCCACTTGGATGAGTTCCAAGATGCCATTACAGAGACTTGCATTTACTCATTGGTTGATTTAAGCATAACTGTGTCCTGCCTTACTATGCTAAAGAATAGTGGTTAAGGATTGATCTGCTTGTTCCATACAGGCCAGGAAAACCCACTAAAGTCACTCAGAGAGGGTAGGCATAGCAATGAGTGTAATACTATTGCAGATGATGTCCATCGTAGTCTACTTAGACTGTATAACAAAATATCATAGTAGATAACTTAAATTATAAAAGTTTATTTTTAACGAATCCTGAAATTGAGACATCTGATCGAGATCCTGGGAAGGTGAGTCCCATTCTAGGCTTCTCTCTACTTGTAGGCACACATTATCTTGCTGTGGACTCATGTATCCACTGTTTGTATCAGGACACAGGGAGAGCGCTGATGCCTTCCCTTCTTATAAGGACACATAAACATCTTTATCATGGGTGTTTCCCTCATCAATGCTCCTAAACCTGCTTATTCCAAGGGCTCTGTTCTCAAATACTACGATATTACAGGTAAAGTTTTAATGTGTAGATGAGGGCAAGGATCCAAATATTCAATCCATAAGAACATTCAGAGTATCAGAAGATGTGGGGAAGGGAATGTGGCTACAAATGCAAAAGACACACCACTTTTTAACCTGATTGTTTATCTCTTTATTACAAAAATGAGTTGATTTTCTCATGAAACCATTTCTTTCTCCAAACACACCTAATTTAGTGTAAAGACAAGCTGAACATTGAGCTCTAAGAATTATTTCATAATTTATGCTGTTGTTCACATGTCACCTACTCATTACCAAATATTGTGATTTTGAATGAAAAATTGCTCTGCATTTTAGTCATGGCAGAGACCATAATTGTGAATCCAGAAATGGGTGTAGAAGCCTGTATATGAAAACCCTAAGATGTGATAAGCAGGGGGTTTTGTTTGTTTGTTTTTATCCATTCAATCTTCAGGCTAGACATCCATGGAGTCTTCTCACCACCAACTCCTCTAGCTCAGACATCCATTCTTCAGTCTTCTAGCTATGCCATTTTAAATATTTCCATTCCACAAACTGAACTTGTTGCAGGTGTAGTTTCTGTCTTCGTGGTAAAAATTGCTCTGAATGGAACACACCAACATGATCTTTTCACTTTCCACAGACCTTTGTCCTGAGAACAGCTGTCTCTATGAATATTTCATTAGTGAGTGTTTACTCCTAGAGCTCATTTTCCTTGACTCTTAAACACCTGCATCATCCTCATTCTGAGTTTCTAGGTTTTTTGGCTTTTCTCTTAGTAGATACCATTTTCTATTTCCTCCATGACCATGTAGGTTGACACACAGGAGTTATCTCTAAGTAGAGACAACGACTATGTGCTGCTCATGGGTTACAGTTGATGTCACAATAGTAGTGATTCATCAAATACTGGACTAGCAAAGGCAATAAAGTTCAAAGACAGGCACTAGAATTCAGGAATGTATCCACCCAAAAGACAAAAATTGGGGCCCTCCAAATGTCCTCAAATGTCAAGATGTTGACTTAAGCAAGCCTCAGTTTGCTTCCTTCCTTCCTGGATACATCGGGCTAAAGTTCTTTCTGATACCAACCCAGTTGTCTGATGGTCAATGACTTTTTTTTTTAGGAACTGTGGAGTTCTCTGGATCCTTCCAATTATCTGCTAAATGTGGTGTTCAAAGCCATGTCCAAATAATTGATCATATGCTCATAGAGCCTATTATGTATCCCTTTTCTGCTTGAAGCTAACAAGTTAGTATCTTTAGTTGTTTGTAGTTTAATGTATTGTCCTTCTTACAGTTCACATGCGTACTTCGGGGGATGATGGATACAACTTACTGGTAGGATGCTTTTCTATGTACTCTGAGAATTATTTAATAATTTATGCCATTGTTCACATGTCATCTACTCATTACCAAATATGTGAGGCTCTGAACTTGATCCCCCAAACTGTAAACACCCAAGATATTTACATTTTTGTCTGCCAGGATTCTCTGACACCCCATAGCAGAACCTGAAGTTGTAGGAACTACAAACACAAATTCCTTAAGAAGGTCACTGGGAGTGAGGAGTACCAATACCCTTTCACCTCTTAGTTGTATTTCTAGTTATCAATGACATGGCACATACAACACTCTTGGTGATATAGTAGAATTTAAACCATCTTCCTACTTAGGACATGCTCTTTGGATCTGTGTGTGGTTTTGGAGGGTTTTAGTTTTGTCATACATTCAAGAACACTCTGTTGCTCTGAATCTATACTTAATAGATATATTTTATATTTAGTTTGTGGGGAAGAATGGGGCCAGTGATGTTAAGTAAAAGAAGACTCTATGGGAATACATAGCCGTTAACTGACCTTTGGAAATTGAAAGTAATTGTTTGATCTTTTATTTCAAGCCAGGGAATCCTGTATTATAACAATCAAGATATTAAGCT
This sequence comes from Rhynchomys soricoides, assembly GCA_019843965.1. Classification (NCBI taxonomy): domain Eukaryota; kingdom Metazoa; phylum Chordata; class Mammalia; order Rodentia; family Muridae; genus Rhynchomys; species Rhynchomys soricoides. Next base: position 1,132,944 of record JADRCH010000281.1, read on the forward strand.
TAGTTATTAACCTTGATACATTCAAGGTTATTAGTATTTTAGGTGATTGAGCATCAGTTTGTGAGACTTGTCTCTTATTACTAAGAATTAATACAATAACTAAAAACTATCAGTTTACCTTCATTCAGGTATTGTTTATTAACACTTTTGAGAATATTCTCTTAAATTTTTATTTTTCAGAAAATAATTATGTAAAAAATAGGACAGCCAAGGCTCTGCTATACAGAGAAACCCTGTCTCAAACAACAACAACTATAAGAACAATGCTCAGTATGTGCTAAGATACTTAGTAAACAATGTACTAATGTACTAAATATGTTTATACATGCACTATCATACATGTATAGTACTTACCTTAGGTGTATCCAGAGTTATATAGACACATATTTCTCACTTAGCTTAAGTAATAAATGGTGCCTTACATTGTTATTATTATGTCATTAAGATTACTCCATTACAAGGAAACTGTATTCCCTGGGAAACAGTATGTTACACTGTGAGCTTCCTGTCCCACATGTTACATCTGTGCTATACTTAAAAGCTCAGGGTCAAGGGTGCTTTATTGGTAACCAGAAGAGTTGAGATTTGTGGTGGAATTGGGAACAAGATTTTATAAAACATAAACAACCTCCTGACTGCATGCATAGTTACCTAAAATTTAGCCAAGAACCTTCAGTCCTTAGGGTCTTTGGCATTTTTAGTGGGAAAGGGTTAGCTCTTTAATGATTATGAAAAGTCTTCCTGCTCTGTCTCCAAGTTTCTGTTTGCCTACCTTTAATTGTGGATCTAGAATGGTAGCGTTGTCTCAGAAAGGCAGCATATCACTTCTCTTCCCTTCTCCTCTTCCTCCCTTCCCCTCTTCTCCTCTATGTAGCTCTTCTTGCACAGAAACTCTATGTAGGAACTAGTATTCGCCAGGCAAGTGCTCTATTATGGAGTTCCATGCACATTTGGTAGCACTTTTTTTCAAAAAACAAAACAAGACAAAACAAAACAAAAAACAATCTCATCTATAGCCTTCAGGTCTTGAAACTGCCATGGTCATCTGACTACTTGCCAGCTCAGCTACAACTGGGCTCTTAGAGCTTCTCTTTGCAGACTACTGGTTGCCAATAATTACATCTGGGAACCAGGATCTTGTATATGGCTGAACATGTAGTCCAAATTTTCCATGTTTGTCTTCACTGACAAACTAGCTGCCTTTCTCTCAAGTCTACTATCAAGTCAGAGCCCCAGAATTCTACATTTAACCGTCCATATTTGGAGTGGAAAACGTGTTGCTACAATGTTTTGTTTGGTTGTTGTAGTGGGTTCTGTCATCTACTACTTGAAATGCTTCAGTTTTGGGTGGATCTTTGTCTTGTGGATTCTTGTTCTGTGTTTCTAACAGCTGATTGTTTTGGTAATTCATCATCTGAAGCAGTATCCTCTCTGACATTAGGATGGACATCCCAGCTTCCTTCTTCAGAATTCCCCCTAACTCGGAGGCTCCAGTGGAAGCCTACCAGGATTACGAAAAAAAAGTTACAAACACCATAAAGGAAGTCCTGTGGTCATGAGATGGGGCAGATGTCTTAGGAGGAAAGGCCGTCCGGCATGTCTGAGTACATCTTTGCTTACGTCATTGGTCTGCAGAGTCGACCCCGGCCAACTGTTCAAAACAGGGCAATTTGTATATACAGCAATTCTCCAACTTTCATTTTCAAAAAGGATTTATTTTTATCTCCAAAATACACTTCAATTCACTTATCTAAGGAGCCCAGCTTCTCTGGCAGCTCTCCTCTGACTACATTAGTTGGAAACCTCTCTGAACGCCTCTGCCTGGCTGCCAATCTTTGTTCAACTGACAGCATCTAAGAGATGACCTCTCTGGAAATAAGTGGAGGAATCTCTTGGGAACAACCAAAAATCTGTTTTGAAAACACAGTCTTTTCCAACCGCTTACCACTTTCCTCTGAGTTTTCAAAAAAGAGAAACAGCTTTATGGAAATCTCTCGTTATATTTTCCTTTTCAGAACCTGCAAACCATTTCTATCTGAGATATATGGACTGTTTGGGTGGAACAGTAGCTTGGAGATGTTGCCCTTGCACAGAAAGGTCCTGTCTTTAATATCCAGAGTAGGAGGTCTGTAGAATGTGACCACAATGTAAAAGGATTTCATGTTGCAGTATGAATAATGACAGTGTTTTTAATTGAGAAGAGCATTGCTGTGCATGAGCCAAGAGATTCTTTCTGCAGCTGTTGGGAACCATTTCCTCTAAGTTTCATCCAGCAAGTCCATCATCAGGTGAGTGTCTCCTGGGCTGCCTGCCAGTTCTTGGATGGCTGAAACATTTGCCTGGGCTCCCACTGCTCACCCCACAGTGCTCTCTGAACAGAATCAGCCAGAGTGACTCACACAGAAAACTGTTACCTCATTTTGTCCAATTCTGTTGTGTGGGCTGAAGGTTGAGTTTAGCTGGAAGAGAAAAGTAAGAATCAGAGATGAGGTGACTAATTGAGGATCTCAATTATGAAACAACACATGAGAACATCAGAGGTCTTTAAAAAGAAGGTAAGGTCAAGGCTGTGCCCTCTACCAGACTTTGCCAGCTGGTACTTGTGAGTCACAGGCCAAGCTGGGGCAGGTACGGTGAGTTCAAGGGGGTGTGGCAAGGATGTTTGAGTAAACAATCTGCAATGATATCTCATGTTGCCATCACTCATACTGCAGTATGAAACTTCATTACTTTATGTGTATATTTCTACAAAGTTGTATCTTATAGAAAAGTAAGAATGGCCCTTGGTTTTGCTAAATGGAAGACAGTAACCTTCAGAAATCCCTTTACTGAGTGTCTATCATGATGCTAGTGTAGTCCATATGCAAGCTAGAGTCTACCATTACCTTACAAACAAGACTCAGCTCAAACCCTTAATGCTTTGGAATCTGAGGTCTAGCTTTTGTGTGTGCTGTCCTTGGTCCTGCCTGTTGCACTCAGATGAAGCTCATTTGTGTGTTTCCATCTTTCTTCAGATGTTACCAACCAACCTTTGTGCTGGGCACTGTTCTGGGTGATGAGAAGGATACTCAGGAAAGGAGTTTACACATCCTACTGGAGGAACAAAATACCTGTCAGGGATAACACTGAAGATGGATAAGTCCTGAAGAGGAAATATTCAGATCTCATGAAGCTACTGAAGAAAATTTTCTACAGTTTCAGTAAAGGTCTTTTTAAGTTTTGGACAATGATTTCTAAGTTGACAACTGACCTTTAATGACCAGTGATTAATTGCAGACACCAAAAGGGGGCTGGTGGTGCATGGCGATGCCATGCATGTCATAGAAAGGAAGAATTGCAAGTGAGAACAATTTCGGGCCAGGGCAATGAGCAAGTGCAAAGGTTCCGGGGACAGAAAAGACATGGTGGATGACTTGAAGTACCCAAAAAACCAGAGTTGGTTTATGCATGAAGGGAGACAGGGATAGGAGGACTCCACAGATGGACAGGAGCTGGAGCAAGTAGGTCTTAAAAGCTATGAGAAAGGATATTTTTATCCTAACTGTGTAGAAAATGTCAAAATGGAAGTCACTCCAAATAATGTGTACTTTTAAAGATCCCTCTGAGAGTTAGTCAAAGCCAGGACACTCGTTAGGAGCCAAATGGGGTTGGACTTGCAGAAGGTGATGGTGGCTGTGGTAGTTTGAATAAAAATTGGCCTCATAGGCTCATAGATTTGAATGCTTAATCATCAGGAAGTGGCACTATTTGAGATGGCTTAGAATAATTAGGAGGTATGGCCCCGTTAGAGGAAACAAGTCACTGGAGCATGGGTTTGGAGGTTTAAAGCGTCCATGTCAGCCCAATCTTCTTCCCCTCCCCCTATGGATGAGGATGTAGTGCTCAACTACTGTTCCAGCACCTGCCTGAATGCCACCATCCTCCCCACCATGATGATAAGTAGACTAAACCTCTGAAACTGTAAGAAAGCTCCCAATTAATTGCTTTCTTTTATAAGAGTTGCCATGGTCATGGGGTTGGTTCACAGCAACAGAACAGTGACTAAGGCAGTGCTGTAGTCTGGGTCCCAAGTAGAGATGAGGAAAAAGTACAGATTTGGAACGTGTTTGAGGACTGAGAAGAGGAGTTATTAGTGTCTCCTGTGTAGATAGAGAGAAAGGAAAGGGATATATGCTAAGATGGATAGAAGTCAGGAACACATTTGAATAGAAAAAAATCTTTTTAGTATTTGTTTAGAGATAATCATTAAACATCCAATGAAGCACTGTGTGGCATGTTCAATGCGCACCAAAAATATCTCATAGGCCTTTTTATGAAGGTTAAAAAGAAAAGAGTCATTATTTTCCTGGGTTTTCCTTTTATTCCAGCTAGAGTCATGGGTGAAATGTAGGATCATACAGTCGGAGGCACTCATGGAGGAGGAGGCTAGCACTTGATGGTGGCAGTTACATCACAGGAGGCTACAGGTTCTGCATACCCAAAAGTCACTGAGGGCTGAAATTGCTTTAGATGGTTCCAGAGGGCTTCCTACTACAGCATTTTCATAATGAGCTTGGTTCCTCCTGAATGCATTATTCCTGGTTATATGCCATCCAGACATGATTCCTACCAGGAAACTGGCACAGTTTGAATGTGTCCCATACAAGATTCAGGTCTTGTCATCGAAATGGCATTAAAAGGTAGAGTTACTAAGAGGGAATTAGATTTATATGTGTGTATGTGTGTGTGTGTGTACATGTGTGTGTTTGTATATATGTGTGCCATGGTGTGAGTGTAATGGTCAGAGGACAACTTACAAGAATTAGATCTTTCTTTCCACCCTATGGGTCCTGGAAGTCTAACTTAGGTTATTAGGATTGAAGGCCTTTATCTGCTGAGCCATCTCCCTGTCCCAGTGAGGGCTCTTTCTTTATTAGCAGGACTATATTTCTCACAAAAGAGGTTTCCCAAAGTGATCGTTTCTCTTGCTGTTCTTCCTTTTGCAATCTGATGACTCAGTAAGATGGGCCTCTCCAGCCTTGCTTTTATGTTTCCAAGGCTCAGAAATATGACCATTTTTGCTTCTTTTAAAATTTCCCGTTCTCAGCTATTCTGACAAAATAGTACAACTAGAGCAAACACCACCCAATACCTTATATACGATCTTGTCCTATTTGAATTAGCTTAGAAGATTCTATTATATTCAACTAAGTATCCAGATTAGTACAATATTTTATAAATGTATTGTGAATGGACACACATATGTGTGCCACGATCATCCATTCTTTTAGCAGTAACTGTAAAAACTTAATTTTAACTCAAAGGAAAAAAAAAACTTCATTTTAACTCAAAGAAGATAGTTCATTAAAGAAGATACACATTAAATACATCCATTATAATTGTCTTTCTTGGCCAAAGAAAGACTTTAAAAATAGAAAGTTTGAGAAAATAGAGTCTATCCAATAAGTAATAATAGATTGATTCATGAATACCAATAAATTAGAATTGGCATTTTGTCTTATATATTTTCTATTGCTATGATAAGATACCATGTCCAAAGCAACTTACAGAAGAGTTTATTTGGGACTACAGTTAGTGTCTATGATCATCATGATGGGGAGCATGACAGCAGGCTGTAGGCATGGTGCTGGAGCAGTAGCTGAGAGCTTACATCTTAATTCACAAGGCAAAAAGAGCTAACTGGGAGTGGCATGAGTCTTTTGAAGCCCTCAGAACCCAACCCTAGTGACACACCTCTTCCAAGTAGTCCCACTAACTGGGGACCACATATTAAAATACATGAAGTTATGAGGTCTGTTATTTAGAGCATCACAGATACCCACCCTGATTAAATATTTGAACTGTATGTCCTTTTTATTTTCCTTGGAACCAAAGGCCTCTGAGTAGGCTTGATTTACTGTTGTGGGAGAATAGAAGGCTTTAATGCTTCTATGTATTTGCTTGTTGATCCAAGAGATACTGATGGGAACTAGGTCTAGGATTAAGAAGCCATTTAAAGACCTTGACACTGGGGAGAAGCCACAGCAGCCTATCACAAGCCTAGTGACTCATCTTTCACAATATAATATGGATGGAAACTTAATCCTTCCTATTTGTAGGGTGAGTCAGCCACAGCAAATGCATTGTTTAGTATTATGAGCTATGAAAGACTGTCTTGGTGCTCTGCCAGTGCCACCTACAACACAGCTCAGCCTAAAAGCACCTAAACTACCTATGTGGGGATTTTCTCGTTTGGCCATGTAGGATGCTTAAGTATGCTGGGGCAGGAATTAGTAGATAATGTATTCGATGGGTGGAGCAAATATGAGACATGTTCTTTACTGTGGCCCAAGGGATGTCCTGGGGATTAAACACCAATTGCCTATTGCAGTAATCTGCTCATCACCTCTCTGTAATGCCTGTCTTCCTTCTCTTTCCTCACTTCCTTGTACCCTTGCTGGTACAACTTCCCATGCAAGTGGTTTATCTCTAAATTCTTGTCTCAGGATTTGCTCCTGGGGAAATGCAAAGCAAGACAATGGTTAGCATTTATGCAGTACTTGCTGTTTGCTGCATACTATTTTAAGCGCTGTATATCTTACTTGATCCCCATGTCAGCCTTATAAAACAGGCGGTATTATTATCTCTGTTCTATAAAGGAAGAGCAGGAATTACACAAAAGTTTAATGATTTATCTGTGGCTACTTGCTAATAAATATGGGAGGCAGATTTTGACTACCAGGTAGTCTCACTTTGTCATCTGAGTATTTAACTCTATGCAACAGAAAGAATTATATTGCCCATTAAGCATGCCACTACTTACTTTCAGCTTCATTAACACCATATAAGATAAAAAACTTGCCCCTCAGTTGCACTAGCAATGTGCTAAAGAGTGACATGTGACTGATGGCTACCCGATTGGATACAGAACACTTTCCTAACTCAAGAAAGTTCTATTGGTGGCAGTTATAAAAGGTGCTCTTTAGCTCACAGTTTGCCTGATACTTTTGGTACTATCTAGGGATCTTGATTGGGTTCATTTTCTATTCCAGTTAAAGAATTAAAAGGCAGGAAGAATCTTGAGCTCAACAGGTAGCAGAAGAGAAAACATAAACACAGAAGACAGGGGCAGATGGAATCCTCAGTTGAAGAAAGGCTCTTATGGAGGTGAAGAAAGACATATACAGTAGGCACAGAAAAAAGACCCTGTAAGAAACAGAGAGGGGATGTGGGCAAGTGAAATTCACTCTCTCCTACAGGGCTAGGGATTTTTAAGTCTTTGAAGTGTCCCCGCTCCAATTTAGGAATGACCAGTTTGAATAAAGATAGGATGGGTGATTGGCCTACAAGTGTTTTGTAGGCATGTCCTGTCAGGTTGTCCATCAGTGGGAGACCTATAAGGGGAAGGAGGAGGAGGAGGAGGAGGAGGAGGAGGAGGAGGAGGAGGAGGAGGAGGAAAAGAACAAGAAGAACAACAACAAGAAGAAGAACAAGAACAAGAAGAACAACAAGAAGAAGACAAGGAGGAGGAGGAGGAAAAAGATGAGAAAAAGGAGGAAGAGGAAGAAGAGGAGGAAGAGGAGGAGGAGGAGGAGGAGGAGGAGGAGGAGGAAGAAGAAGAAGAAGAAGAAGAAGAAGAAGAAGAAGAAGAAGAAGA
>JADRCH010000281.1:1140589-1152675 GCA_019843965.1 Rhynchomys soricoides
GAAGAAGAAGAAGAAGAAGAAGAAGAAGAAGAAGAAGAAGAAGAAGAAGAAGAAGAATACAAAGAGGAGGAGGAAGAGGAAAAAGAGAAAGAGAGAGAGGAGCCCATCTGGCCTTTGATTTAGCTGCTAGGCTGTTGTCTGAGGTGGGGAGGGTGAGGAAGAAACAGGCTACCTTGGAGACTTATCAAGTGACAGCCCCTCTCTCTGTCTGTCCGCCTACTAGAGAGTCTAACTACTAGTCTCTTACGTTAACATCACAGAAACACTGAAGTGGTTACTTCTTTAAAGTCTCCTTCATTCAGCTCACTGTAGAGAAGTAGAGGAGATAAGAACATGGCGGTGCAGTGATTTCGTGCTAATACACTAGAGCACTGTAGAGTCATTGCAGAGACTCCCAGGAGCTTCTCTTATCTCTCCTCACTTTTGACTTGTTCTAATCACTTCTACTGAACAGGATTCTACTATTCTCCGGCTACCATTGAATTAGTATGTGAAATGTCAGCTAGACTGGAATTGGGGTTAGAGACAGATGTACTGACAGTGACTAGAAGAAACTGTTAAGACTCAAAAACACCATTTTGAGATTCTGCAATGAAGGAAAGGAATAGTCAGAAGTGATGGGGTGTTCTAGAGCAGGGCAGTCAGCAGTGCTGAGGTGAACAGGCTTGTTCACTGGGGTCAGGACATAGCACTCTGTGAGGACCATTTCTTTGGCGGTTCCTGGGAATCAGCCAGAGAACATTAAGAAGAAAATGCCCATCCATGAGGGCCTTTACAAAGTGTTCCTCCAATTAAAGTGTGTTTCAGCAACATTGGAAATTTACCTTGACAGAAACAACCAGTATCTGAGGGTGTGGGTGATTTTCCTGTGATTAGCATGTCAAGGAAGTTTAAGGACCCGTATGTCTAACCTCTTTGCATTGTGAAATGGTGTGGTCAGACCAGACTGAGAGAGGGAGAAGTCACTTTGGGTCCTTACAAGTCTGAGCCAAGAAAAAATTTTAATAATCTCAGAGGAACTAACCTGAGTAATTTCTGACGTCACTCACTCGAGACTGTCCACCTCTCAGAGTGACCAGCCTGGGTCTGAGCCACTGTGTTTTGCTCATTCTCTGGCAGACACAGAGAAATCTAAAAATATTCTCTAGAAGGGAGCTCTGTTAGTTTGATGGTGACGTCTTTATTTATTATTGGGCTTGGGGAGAGGCTTGTGATGAACAGGAGGAATCAGCTGAGGTGGAGTGCACAGGGATTGGAAGGCTCTAGGAAGAGGGTGCCTCCTGCAATCAGGCTAGCCTTGCTATCTGGTTTGGCAAAGGAGAAAACAATGCGAAGATGCCTGTTCTTGCTGTAAATCTTGTGCAGTGAGGAAAGACATGAGGAAGGAAGCACCCTGGAGAAGCCTAGGGCTTGGAGCAGTGGCTTCCTCTGTTGGCAACTACACAATGGGCTGGGAATAGAGTACCTTCGAGCCCTGGGGATGGGGTGGAGGAGTGGGTAATGGTGTTTAAGGGGCACACACAAGCTCTAAGTTTGTCTCACTTCTCCTGGGTTCTGGGTTCTAGAAATGATTGGAGGATCACCATAGCAAATGAGAGACTCCCAACTATCCATTCTGACCGACACCCTCCTGCTCCACACAGAAATTAGAAGAGTCCTCTTAAACAGATAAAGAATCCCAAACAGAATACTTTCAACAACTGATAGTTTAAGGCTTTACCCAGTAGCATGTCAAAGTTACCATCTGGTAACTCTAAACTTCAGTTTGGAAAGAACAAATGTACTTCTCTAAGAGGTGGCTTTCCCTCTTCAATTGCCCTAATCTAGAAAAACCCCTCACAGATATATCCAGGCATTTTTGATTTCATGGTGACTCTAAATCCCATCAAGTTGACAGTAGAGACAAACCATCACAGATACATTTCCAAAACTTCCAAAGCCAGACAGCCCAAATTTATTTCTCTAAAAATTCAAGACAAGCCTCCCCAAAGTTTACAACTAATGGTGTGCAAAGTATTTAAGCTGAGCATTAAAATATCGAAGAAAAAATTTAAAAGCCAGATAGGCTCCAAGGAAAAGACTTTTTATGCCAGTTAAGGTTGGTGGGAGAGAGCTCGAAGCTCAGGCCAGTTCCAGGGAAACCAAGATGTAATTTCCTCCATTTAGAAAGCAAATTACCTTATTAACTTCTTTTCTTGTTCACTCACTAATATGATTCTAAGCTGGGTTGAGAGAAAGTACCTTGTTTTGTTTTTCAAGCTGGTGGACTCTCCTGAGAAGTCTTTAGTACTTCCTCTGGCACTTGATTCCGGAAAGTTCCACCAGTACACCCATTTCTCTGATTAGGGGAAAAGTGTGTGTCTTTGGATCAGCAATGTGTGCTTCCTCCTAATGGCTCTAAATTGGGTCTACAGCCCTCTTTAATTAGGCTGTAAACTCATTGTCTGATTCTAGGTTGATGGCTTCTGGAAGTAGTCATTAGTTCACTGTTTTACTCGTTCTAACTTTACCATTTTGTTCTGTATATACTATGCAACATTCACAGGGTAAGGAAGGAATTAAAAAACTAAACCAGGTCAAATAATTCTGGATGCACATAGAGGTAAGATAACCGGTCCTGTGGCACTCCTAAGAAGATAGCCAACTTGCTGAACTGGCTGTAATTATTTTTATTGGTCAGGGTTGCTGGATGCCTTTACAGAAACTACTGCATAGTCTATCCTAGTTAGTCAGCACCAGGCTGGGAGCTGTGTGTTGAGCACATGCATATCTGTGGGCTGTGCACCTGGTTGCCCTCTGTCTGTCTTAAGACTTCTGAAAAGTCCTGGTGTTGCAGATTGTCTTTGGAGACTGTATGGACCTCTCAGTGTCTAATCTCAAAGGTTGTGTGTTCTCCCAAATAAATATTTTGAGGTTTTCTCAGCAGACCTTATCAAGATTGCTGATATATCCCTCCACTTGCTTCCTGCTTCCTCATGTATGATACTGATGACTGAGTCAGGATGGAAAGCTGGGAGTGGGGCTGTCTTCGTCCACTCTCTTCCTTTAATGATGGCTGAGTGCCCATGGAAAATGATGCTGCCTGCAATTACTGCACCAAAGCTTTGCCAGACCCCAAAGGCAGTGACAGAAATATGGGGATTGGTGGTGCAGGATACAGATACTCTTCACCTCACTCTCATTCACCTTTGCAGTCTACAGCCAATTTTCAGGCCCAAAATCCAGAAGAGGGACACAGATGTCACCCTATTATTTGTAGGACTTTTGGAGAGAAGGCCCACAAACAAAGGTCATTCTCATTATTCTCCTTCCATCCAGAAGTGAACTCAACAGTCTGGATGCAGAGAAATTTTGCATAAAGAAATTCCTTTAGAGAGCATTGGGAGGGAGCCCTACCAATTAAAAAAAAAAAAAGAAACAAAAACAAAAAACACACAAAAAAACAAAACATTACAAAGCCATCCTATACCTCTGCTCAGGCAACTTTGATCTACATCTAATTTCCTGGGGGAACTGCCTCCCATCCTCTTCACTGCATTGAGGATTGGAAGCCAGTGGGAGTTTCCCAATTGGGGCTTTTTAACTGGGGGAGGATGGTGTCATCTGCCCTTGCTCCAACAACTAGGACCTGAATCAGAAAAGTGACTCAGAGGACCTGAGCAAACATACTGAGTTCTTTTCTGATTTTCAGAAACCAAAGGCCAGGTGTGGATCTCCACAAGTCACAGGTATAGTCTTTCCCACACATTGCTGGAATTCCTAGCAAGCTGGGCACTTGGAGAGTCCTTGAGCTGCCATCAAGAAATAAAGAGGGAAAGCCTGAAGTCTTGGGAATGGGTTCACTTTCTGTCACTCCAAGCACAGAGGTATCTACTCCACACACCTGGGAACAGGGAGAATGGAAAACAGGAAATACTTAGTTCCTTTTCCTAGGTGTGCATTTATTGATGTCCATGGTTGAGGCAGAACAGTGATGTGCCCATTCCAGTGCACATAATTCATGCCTGTTTCTGAGAGCAGAAATGTGAAATTATTTTTGGCCAGAGCTCAATTGATTTGGGTTAGTGCATGCACACAGCCTTCTGCTGAATGCAAGAGAACCAGAGTATTCCTCAGTGACACGGTGTGGTGTGTTAATGCCAAAGGCAACTGCCTGTTGTCTGATGCTTGAACCTACAGTGATGTCTAACCAGCAGCTGAGCAAGTGTGAAAGTTCCCTGCTGGCCCCCTGGGTTGCCATGTCTGCTCAGGTGGTGAGTGCAGGACCCTGGCTCAGCTCTCTAGCTCTGCAGAGTGGAATGGTGGAGATGCAGGCCAGGCGAGGGAAAGGGAACTGCGACCTTGGCAGTGGTAGCGTAGCACCAGACTCTTGCTAGACAAACCTGCCAGGGGCAAGGGGAAGTGCTTTAATCTACACTGTCGTGGCGGTGTGAGATCTTGGGTTTGAATGGGGGGGGGGATGCAAAAACCATAGTGCAGGATTTGGAGGGTCTGGTACAGGAGAAGAAAGTCCAGCTCCCTGTGCAGTCTGTTAGCCAGCTGCTCCCCAATACTCTCTAGTTTCTACCCTTTACCCTTTTCAGGTGAGTGACTCGAAGCACTCACTGCTACAGTGCCCCTTTGGGAAAGGCACGTCTCAGGAGTACCCTAATGGATCCTAGGACCCGCTCCTTCCCGTGACAGTCATCTTCCTGGGTGTATCTACTGAAGTCCGTTTAGAACCCGGGAGTGCTGCTCATCCTGCCTGAGAGTCCAGCCATGAGATTCAGGCCCCCATTGGAGTGGGCAGCAAAAGGCTGTAGACTGGAGTTCAGGCATTAAAGAGGTCCTGGCGCCAAACTCCGGTTTGCTCACATTCTGGACGAATTCATCCTCTCTGTATCCTTACCCCACTCGCACCCCCACCCTCACCCCCACTCCCACCCTGTTCCTCAGCAATGACCTCAAAGACAGGGAGTGGACTGCTGCCTCCCTCCTGCAGAGGTGTAAGTAGCTCCAGCTATGACGTTATGGAAGCTCGGTCAGAGCTCTGATTGGTGGAGAGAGCTACTGCGGACCCCCCCACACCGTCAAGATCAGAGAATAAGAGACCAGGGCTCTGGGGACAGAACGCCTACACCCGTGTGTGCTGTTCTGGAGTGGACGCTCTTGCTGTTCCAACCCTCGGGCTACCAGGTGAGAAACTAACTTCTCAACGCATACAGCTCTCTCCCCTTTAGTTTGTTTCCTTTTTTTTTTTGTTGTTGTTGTTGCTCTTTTTGATACAGTATTTCATACTGTATCAAGTGCCAAGTTGGCCTGGCACTCACTATATAGCTCAGGTTGGTTTCCTCTCAAACGCACTAAGATCCTCCTTTCTCAGCATCCTAAGGATTCGGATTACAGGCGCAAGCCACCACACCCCGCTCTACTTGAGTCTCTTTGCTGTTCTGGTTCCTTATCATTCCACATTCATTTCTGCCTTCCTTCCTGCAGCTGGTGCTCCAGTCAGAAAGTACGGTCCTGACGTTTTCTCTTAACTAAAGTAAGTGCGACCCTTACGACTACTCAGCAGCACCGGAAGCTGGTGACTCTACCTAGGAGCATCTATGGTCCCCTCCTTGAGGGCAGGTGGTCTGCCGCACCCTAACCAGTTTTGGGATGGGAGCTCCTTGGATCCGGGATTGGGAGAGCACCAATCATTTCACTCAGATGGTTCCAGCTTTTAGCATCCTGGGGTTATCAGCAAGTATCTGAGTCTCACCGCGGGGAAGAGTCCAGTACCAGCTGCTAAACTGCACGTCTGCGGTTCTGAGGCAGTTTAACTGGGACGTAAAACATTCTCCCAACTCTGCAAACTGAGAGAGGGGGATTAGTTCTAAGTTACCTTTCCTCCCCAGGGCAATAGCTCAGAAAAGGTGGTTATAATAATTTCAACCTGTGAGAAGCCCATAGCAGCAGGACAGCAAGGAGCTCTGGGTGGTTCTTAGTTTCTTCACAGAAGAGAGCAAAAGAAGCAGTGTGTTCTTCTGCAAGCTGGGGGCCAATGAATGCCTGTAGCTCCTCCCATTCTTACACAGAGCAGAAAATGCAAACCACATCTCCCCTCCCCCACTAATTTCTGCTCTATCAAGCCACTCGCTACACTGCATCTTATGAGATCCAGAAGAGTAGTAGCGGTGGTGAAGAAAAAGTTACCAGGGCAGTGTGGTAGGTGAAGAACTAGAATCTGGTTCTACAGTCTGGGAGCATTTGGACCATTCTTCTCTTTTTACAGAGACACCATGGACTTCTGGAAGTTCTTTCCTTTTCTGGCTCTCAGCAGCATATGGGTCCTGTGCCTGGCCAGCAGCCTCCAGGCAGCCCCTCTCAGGTAAATTAACCTGAATCAGGAGTGCAGTTCAGCTCCCCTCCTGCTGCCCCTGGGGTGTGTCAACTCTGTGGCTGTAACCCCCTACTTGGTTATTGGTAATTCAGCGCCCTCATGTGGGCACTGGCCTAATGACCAGATCACTACACCCCTGGGGAAGAAGCAAGGGCTGGGAAGCTTGGCTTCTTATTTGGGGAGGAGAAAGGCAGGGAATCAGAACCTGCACTGGGTTTGCTACCTCCACAGGTCAGCTTTGGAGAACAGCCTAGACCTGAACACCCTCAGAGACCAGGAAAAACACCTCTTGCTTGCTGCACTGATGCAGGACTATGAGCAGAAGGCCAGGAAGTTGGAACAGGAGGAGCAGGAGACTGAGGACTCTAGGTAAGGCTCCTCCCCATCTGGTCTCCACATAGTAGAATAGAGGACCTATTCCAGAGAGGTAGAGAGACACTGGCCAGCAGTCCAAGGAACTAAACTTGAGTCTCAGCCTCCATGGAAGACTGAGGTTCCAGTGCCATGAGGGGGACTCATACTGGTTAGTCACATGGCAATGTTGTTTCTCCTGAAAACTCTTGGGAAAGGAAATGAGGAGATGGAAGGGAGTTGGACTTGTACCAATGGGGAAACATGGCTGAACCGGCTGAGAGAAGACTGGTTAAGTGTGACACCAGAAGATGGACTAGGAGTTCGGGAAGTTTTAATAGCCTCAGCGTTTATTGCTCTTTCAACTGCGCAAGGAGCCTTCATTTCACACTTGCAAGGAAAGGTTGTAGGGGTAGGAGGGGTCTGGGACAGGTAGCACAGCACGTGAGGCAGGTCTGAGGCATCTGTAGATGTGCACACGTTGTTCCAGGGTCAGCTGCCCATGTGCTCCCAGCCCTGAAATAGGCCAACCCTGGCCTGGCTCCAGCACTCCCAAGGAAAAGCATGTGTTGACCTGCATCCCCTCCCCCCAAGAAACCCTTGACAGCATGAAAGACAAACAGCACGTGTGGTGCCAGAAAGAGTCACCCCTTTTCTTTGCCCTTGCCCACACTGTCTTGGCTTCTGAAACTCCAAGCCTTCCCACTGGAGTTTGTTGTGAACTCTACCTTCTCCTGCCCCAACTTCTAGTCCCCCTGCCTAGTTTAACCTGCTGACTCTGCCCATAAGATCAGCCCCTGGTGCATAGCGCTGTTTGGCATGTCTTCCCTGCCTGCAGTCTGGACAGCCCCAGATCTAAGTGGTATGGAAATCTAAATACACGAGTTCTGGGCATGTAGGTGCAGGATTCAAACAATGTTCCAGCCTTCTCTGGTATGGACTTCAGGCCTGAACATCATGACAAGAACATAGTAGGCTGCTTGCAGAGAGTCCATTGCTTTTGGTTTGAAGTGTCCAAGGTGCCACTGGACCTCTGAGTCCTTCCTGGTTTCCTCTCTTGGTCCTCTTTTTGAATCTGTTGCATGTGCATTTCTCTCTGGTTGTTCGGCAAGCTGGCAATAGCAGATTGTGTCTGACAATGTCAGCAACTCAGAGTGGAAAGGGCAAGAACCAACCAACGTAAGGGGCAGTGAGGGAACCTTCTGGAGCCTTCAGGTAGCTGTTCATTACCTGCTCCTTAATACTGAAATGAGCACATCCTTTATTATCTCACTTATTTTCTAGAAGAATCAGATCATTGCTTTGGTCAACATCTGAAGCTTGTGAGTGGCCAGGGTCTAGAAAATAGCCTTAGTTTCATGGGAGCTGGGCACAGGGCTGGATGGGCCATCTCTGTGATACAGCTATGGCATCAAACATGCTAAGTATCAGATAAGCACTTCTGACCCGATGCTACAAACACTGTTTTCAGCTTCAGCAAGGTAAGAGGGTTTTGTTGTTGTTGTTGTTGTTGTTTTTCCCCCCTATTTGGTGATGGTTTGGGAAAGAGTTTCTGGCAAAGATTCTCAAGTCATTTCCCTGAACAGCTTCGATAAATGCACTTAGGAGAAACACTTAACTGTTAAGTGGCATGTCAAAGGGCTGCAGTTGTCCTCATGGAGTTCCCGGGGAGTAGGGACTCCCCAGATCTCACTGACAAGACTTCTCTTCTTCTTCCATCCTGAACATCAGCGTCACTGCCCAGAAGAGATCCTGCAACACTGCCACCTGTGTGACCCATCGGCTGGCAGGCTTGCTGAGCAGATCAGGAGGTGTGGTGAAGGACAGCTTTGTGCCCACCAATGTGGGCTCCAAAGCCTTCGGCCGACGCCGCAGGGACCTTCAGGCCTGAGTAAGGAAGGCTCCAGGAAGAAGGTGATTCTGTACTCTGGATTGAGAGAGGGAGGATTTGGGAGCTAAGATCCACATTATGAAGCCCACTGACTGTTGTAGGACCTTGGGGCTCTGTATCTTTAATACTAGTCTTCTTCCTGAGGTAGTGAGTTCCTTCTCAAACTGAGTTTGAAAATGAAATCGGAAAGGCAGGAGAAATTGCATAGAAGCAGTGCCCTGCTGCTGAGAACAGAGAGAAATGCTGCCTAGATTTGGACAGGGAGAGGCCTGCAAACCTTACCAGTGCCATGCCTCACAAATGGGCCCAGCTTCGACAAGGCTCTACTCTTGGTTGGTGTTCCCTAGCTCAGACCAGAGGGCTATAAGCAAGTCACTACCAGGATCTTTAGTATCTTTTCTGCTTTTGTGACAGTCTCAAGTAGCCCAGACTGGCTTCCTTCTTAGTATATGGAGCTGGCTTTGAAATTTTGACCCTCCTGCCTCAACTTCCAAGTGCTGAGATGGCATTGTGGGGTCTCCAGAACACCTAGCACCACTTCCAGTAGTAGTAGGAACAGGGTCATAAGCCTCCTCACACTCCGTATTCAGAATTCATGGATGCAGCTTAGTGGAGGAGCCATTTATGTAAGTCAGCACTGTCAGGGGTGTTTGTGTCTACTCACATGTCTGTATCCTTCCTTTTTCCTTTATTTTCATTCCCTCCCTCTCTTCTCTCCTCTCCTTTTGCCTTTTCTTCCTTCCCCCCATTTTTCTCTTTATTTCAGGCTACATAAAGTTGAACTCACCACGCCTATTAATTTATTTTATTAACAAACAACCCGATGAGAAGGCCCCATGGACGATGTGTATGTTTGCATTCCTGATAGATACTGAGGGAAACTGCCGTTGTTACTTGAGAGGAATGAAACAGAGCATAAATGAGTTAATTCTGTGTTTGTTTGCATCATTTTTATACTGAGTCTATGGCCAGTCAAGTATGATGGTGTCTCCCACTGGCATCCTTTGCAGAAAACCAAATATGTTCTCCAAGAGACATCCAGCGGATGGTAGTGGCTCTGTTGAACCTTGGGGAGATGTGATATCACTGCCTCTTGAAGCCACTGGGAACTTGTGCTAGAGGAGATGCTGTGCCTTCATGTCTCAGAGCATGATTGTAAATGTATTTAAGGAAATGTCAAAATTGTACCATTTGTGAACTTCATCAAGATTAAAACATATTTTGGATACATTTTTGGAGTCTGTGGTGGTCCATTTCAACTTGTTTTCCTATGTAATAGCAGCAGCAGCAGCAATAGAAAGTTTTTTGCGTGTTTAGTATTATTTATTATTCTAAGGAGTTGTGACATACCCGTGAATTGCCTTAGTCTTCATGACCAAGCCATGAGAAGATATCCACATTTGAGGAGATAAAGGCATGAAGAGGTGCCATTTGAGGTCACATGACTAGCCCGAGATAGAGCTGGGATGGTGTTTAAGCATACAGTACAAGCCGCCATGCCTTGTGTTTTTAGCAATGCTTCTGATATTTTCCGGATATCTGTAAACCATCCTTTGACTTTCCTGCCTGACATGGTTGACCCTTACATTCTGGAGACACATAAAAATTTAGGCATATAATGTCTTTATATATATAATAATGTCTTTCGTATTCCTTACTTGGTTTCAAGAACAATCAGTAGCAGTGCTTCTACTCGACAGTCCATCTCTTCTCCTAGCCAGTGTACTGTGGTATCTGTAAAGATTTCGCCGTGCATTTTTAAATGGCAAAGATGCTGAACATAACCAAGTACTATTTAACAAGGAAAATGAGTACATCCATTATTTCTTAACTCTTTACTCTGACACACACAGTAATGGTTTCACCCTCCCTAGATCTTTATACATCCACATATAAGATCTTGCCTGATACTAAGTCTTTGTATTGCTTCTGGTTCATCCCTTAAGACTCATTTGGTGTAGAGGTTCCTCTCTGTCTGTTTACCTCTTACAACTAATTGGCAAGAGAGATTAGATTATCTGTGCAAGAGTTTCTTCCATTGCTGTGGTGAAGCTGACATGCAGTTTCTGTAAATTGACTGGCAGACCTCGAGGGAGTGATGCAGAAGAAGCTGATGAGGCCAGAGATGAAGATGACAGATCATGTAGGGTTCTATAGGGCCTCTAAAAGACTTCAGATTTCTACTGGTTTTAGTTGGCAAAAAATTACATTGGTCATTTTAACTGGAAGTATTTAATATAGCAGTAGCACAAATATGTTCTAGAGTGCTGGAAAGGCCAAAGAGAAATGAAATGCAGAGGTTACCATCTATGGGCTAGTGAAAGGAGAACTGAGAGACTTGGAAGATCCTTAGTCCACTGAGAAGGGAAATTTGCAGATGCCAGTCTCTCTTGGTTGGGTACTAGGGTGATGCAAGACTGTTCTAAGAATGCAGATGCAGATGCAGATGCAGATGCAGATGCAGATGCAGATGCAGATGCAGATATCTCTTGGGTGGGCAGGGGAGGAGGTGCATCCAGAATGTTCTAGGAATTTAAAAAAACTAAACCAAGCTAGGAATGAGAAACAACTTCAATGCCAGAGTAAGTCAGTACATGAGTGATATTGACAGAAACAGAAATTGAGATTGGAAGGAGCCAGATCCTTCTTGGATTGGGCTTCTGAAGTTCTTTTAGGAACTCCAATTGAGAAAGTCTAAAGGGGTCTAGCTGGCAAGAGAAAATGTGTCTGGCAGAGTCCTAGCCCCAGGATCTCATTTTGGATGTGTAATTTTATACTTACACATTGAAAAGTTCGTTTATTTTGGTATGTGTTCTGGGAGCAAGTCCTTGAGCCATGGCGTCAGCACATTGAGTACATAAAGCAGTTACATCACTTGCCAAATCCTCCAGCTTCCCTTTGTGCTCAGCTGCTCCCTCAACCACAGTCTCTGCTGATCCAGATCCATGGGCTTGACTCCTCCAGAATGTCAAGTCAATGGAATTGGTGTGACAGAATGCATTTGAGAGTTTTCTGTGTCATGATATTTATCACTGAATTGCCAAGTCATTCATATATATATATATATCTCCACCCTAATCCATTTCTTTTCCCACTGAATGACACTGGGGATGCGTCTAGCTTCTGAGATTTATGAGAAGAGGTATGGTAAACATTTATGGACAGATTTTAAAGTGATGATAAACAATGTGGGCCCAATGAAGATCTTGCAAAGACACACCTCATTTTAATTACTAAAACTGATGTAAGGTTATTTTTTTTTTAAGCAAAAGGTGTTTGTAGAGGGAGTTAAGGATCCTAAGATAAGATTCTTTCGGATCGTCCCCGAAAGCTCTAAGTCCTGTGTGTCCTTAGAAGTGAAGAAAACACACAGAGACCATGATGTGAAGGAAGAGACATAGAGGGGTAAGGTAAGGAAGTGAAGGGACCCCTAGAGCCAGGGACCCCTGGAGCCAGGGACCCCTGGAGCCAGGGACCCCT
>JADRCH010000281.1:1152685-1167476 GCA_019843965.1 Rhynchomys soricoides
ACCCCTGGAGCCAGGGACCCCTGGAGCCAGGGACCCCTGGAGCCAGGAACTGTTACTAACAAAAGCTGGGAGAGTCCAGAAACCGCTCTCCCCAGCCCCAAGAAGGAGTGCAGACCTTCCTAGTACCTGCATCTTTAGACCTTTGTCCTCTAGAACTGAAAGAATGAATTGCTGTTTTGTTTTTTTTTTCTTCGTTGTTTGCTTGTTTTAGTGACTAACTTTGTGGCAACTTATTATGGCAGTCCCATGAAAATAATATAATAAGCTGGTTTATTTTAGGTGAATACATGGCAGTAGGATTTCCAGACCATGTGGCAGGTGAGTATTTAACTGAGTATGGAAATCCTGAAGTGTTAAAGTGTTCCGCATTCTCACCAGCCACACATGGAAGTCCTGGTATTTCTAAAATAGCTCTGTATATAACAGTGGGTTTCATTTGAATTCATCAGTCACTAAAGGTGTTTTTCCCCTGTGCTTACTTGACATTTGTTGATTACTTTTGTTGGAGTTTTAGTTAATGATTTAGTTTACTGTTGCCAAGCTTTGAAATATATTATATAAGTCCAGGAGTTTTGTGAGATATACAATTTCAAATATTTACCTCTAATTTTAAATTCTTATTTTCATTTTCTAAGTTTATTTCATAGAGGAAAAGGTTTTAAATTTTTATGAAGTCCATCATACTGATATTTTATTAAATTTATGAATTTTTCTTTTGAGTTCTCATCTAAGAACTCTTTGTCCAATCCAAGGTCATGATGTCATGATGACTTTGTATTTTCTCATAAAAAAGTACAATTTTCTGTTTTACATTTAGGTCTGTGATGCTTTCCGGATTAGCATAATATAAGATGAGCGATATAGGACATAGATTGCTTTGTCCCTTGTGCTTGTAAATGCGTCTCTGGATTCCCAGTCTGGGCTCCTTGATATCTGGCCACCTTGATATCTTGCCATTGCACCTACCATCTTCATCCGGCGGGACGAAGGCAGGTAGGTTTATTTAATACATAATATTTTCCAAAGTTATTTTGGTTATTTTTGGTAATTCCCTTTTGCTGATACATTTTGGAGTTAGCTTGTAAGTCTCTACAAAACCTCTGGTGAGACTTGACTATAGTTCTGTTATATTAGAAGATCAATGTAGGAAGGATTACCATATTAGTAAGATTAATTCCTTTATTATTATTAATTAGTTGATTAATTCCTGAAGTATTTAGGACTTCAGTTTTTCCCATTAATAATTTTTTTTTTTTATTTTTGGCATGAAGATCTTGCCAGATTTTTAATTATTGTATTTTGGTGCTGTGAACATGGTACTTAAATATATTTAAGTTTTCAGTTGTTTATTGCTAGTGTAAGACATTCCAAAAGACTGACCCTGAGTTATTGACCCTGCAAAGCTCATGCATACATTGCACTAGGGTTTATTGTTGTTTCTTTGTTATTTTTCTACACTTGATCCTAGTAAAAGGTCAAGAAGTAACACATTCTGTGAGGTTCTGTCAGAAGTAACACACTGTGAGGTTCGGTAAGAAGGGACACACTCTGTGAGGTTCTGTGAGAAGTGTCAAACTGAGGGTCAGTGAGCAGTGACACACTCCGTGATGTTTTTGTGCACACACTTTCTGCTAGATCTACGGGAAGTCCTTGGGTCATTAAGGCACCTGATTAGATAAAATAAGTATTTTCTTGTGGTAACCTGGTTAGTTTGTGCAAGAGAAAATTGCTATTAAAAACCTGAGCAGACTTCTAAGTTTCTCTTCTGTTTCCTAAATAGAATGTGATTTCTTGTTTTTGTTTTGCCAGGGCTATCCACCATGGTGCTTAATGCTTGTTCGGATTGCTTATTACTTGTTTCTGGAAATACGATTCAGCTTGTATAATGATCTTGTTTTCTGTAGCCTTGATAAGTTTGTTCATTTGCTCCTTAGGATTTTCTGTATATAAGATAGAAGATAAGGCTGTGGACAAGTGAACACAGTTTTAGTTCTTTCCTATTTGTCTGGATGCCGTTTATTTAGTTAATTTTTCACATTTCTTTCCTTGGCAAGAGTGTATAGTAGATCACTGGGTAGAAATCACAGAAATGAACACTCTTGCCTTGTTTCCTTTCTTAAGAAAAGAGCTGTGAATGTTTCACACTAAGTGTAATATTGGTTGCACACCCTTCATAGATGCCCTTTGTAGTTTGGGAGGTTCTTTCCAGTTCTTAGTGTTTTCATCATGAAAGGGTGTTGGAATTTAGGATTTTTTTTTTTTTTTGGTATTGATTGGATCATGTGCTTTTCCATTCATTTTATTTATTTTAAACCACTACTAATTTGGTCATGACTTACAGTACTTTTTACATTTTGTTGAATCCTGTTTGTTGGTGTTTTGTTGACGGTTTCTGTGTTCTCATTTTAAACTCCTTATTGGCTGATAGCTTTATTTTTATCTCAGTTTGAAATCTGATCTACCAAGATTTTCCCCAAATGCATCAGGAGGACGGTTCTTTGGGAGGTCAAGGATGCAGAACTTGGATGAATGGGGTTAGTGCCCTTATCCTGAAAACCCAGGCCAGACCCTTTCTCTTTTCCATCATGTAAGAACAGAGCAAAAAGGTACAAACAGTGAGAACACTGGATCTCAGTCTCTGACGTACCAGCCTAGACATCAGTGCTGAATAAATTGTTGCTTCCACCCAGAAAGCTTAAGTGATTATGTTACAGCCCAAACAGACTAGGTCAAAGGTATGTTTGTCTGTTGAGTAAGCTCTCAACCGCTGAGCCATCTCTCTAACCTAAATGAAGTTTCTTTATAAACTAATATACAGAACAAAAAATTGTATAAACTAATGGGATGCCATGTTATGTTTTAGTATAGCAGCAGACTTTATGATGTTTAAATCTGGTTAAGCATACCTGTCTCCTCAAACACTGGGCATTTCTTTGCAATGAAAATATTCAAACCCCTTTTGCTAGCTTATTGAAATGTGCATTAGAATGTTTAAAAGGCTAGAAAAAAAATACTGTCTTCTCTGATTTCTCATCATTAAGCCTCATCCAGGAGCTGGATCATCCAGTGATTTATGGGTTACCTTAGCTTTACTTTGTGCTAGGTGTAATATTTCTTATCAGGTTTGATTCTCTACCAGGCAGAGGCTGTTTCATTTGCCTCCCGGTACTCCCAAGCTCCATGCTGTCTGTGGGGCTCCATTCTATGTGATCTGGGTTATAAAAATTGGCAGAGGGTTGCAGAAGCTTGCTTCATGCCTTCCTAGGAATCCTCATAGCTGTGGGCTGTCCCCAAACCAGTCTGTGGTCACCTTGCTGGTCCCCATTCCTGCTGTCTTCTTGCCCTCTGGGTTACAATTAAGAAAGGGTGTAAACCTCAGTTCAAGGCAGGTGTGTGACATTCTTGTTCCTCAAATATTGGAGCTATGAACCAAGTGCCTACATTTTTTTTTTCAAAAACTCATGAAAATGTTTGCATTTACCAAGAGTATTTTATTGGCTTCAGAACATAAAAATGGTAAAATAGTTATGTGAGTGTTTACACATTGGTGGATTTAATTTAATCCAGATATTATGTGGCTATGTAGAATTTATATTTAATGTGAGATATAGGTAGATTTCTTTTTAAAGATACAGGGAGAAGACTTTACAAAAATGGAAGTTTTGGGGACTGGTAGCATATTAAAATAGCCTTCCCCCCCAATTCCAGCTTCGTTTCCACCAGGGGGAGCATCAGCATACCTTCAGCTTGCTTTACCAGGATCCCCTCTTCCCTGTAGGGCTGAAAACAAGTCTCCCAGATTCATCTCTAATTCTTCCTATGTCCCTTCCCAGAGGCAGTTATCTCTTAAAGACACACAGGACTCTGATGCCAGATGAGAATCCTTAGAGAATATTTCTGTTGTCTGGGAGGCTTTGCCTGAGAGGCCAGGGATAAATGAAAAGGGCAGTGGAGGTGAGACCGCTCTGTGCAGTCTTGATTATCCCCAAATGATAAAGGCTGGGGCAGGAGTGGAGGGGGGAAGATGTGGGAGCAGGGGCAGGGGTGGAGGGATACAGGAATAGGGGGCATCAGGAAACTGAGTGAGTTCCCTATATTTTGACAGGACTGAGTGCATCTTACTAAGGCTCACTATGTTAGGATGCTGCCTGAGCTCAGAGGAGACTTTAAGTGACCTCCTGGTTGGAGTTGGAGAGTGACTGAAGGCAAAAATAGGGACTTTTGTAGAAGAGTTAGTCCGAATTGAGTGTAGAAGTACCACTGAGGCTTGCTTTTTAGTAAAAAAAAAAATAAATAAAATAAAAATAAAATGTTTGACTTTCTAGTGATAAAGTAATACATATTTTATATACAAAATTGGAAAACTACAGGAAAGAAAAATAAGCTTTTGTTCTTCGGTTTTCATATCACCTATCAATCCACCATTACCAGGTGTTGGGGAAGATGTTCCTTGGTACAACCATGACAAAAGAGTGCCGAGGTTCCTTAAAATTATAAATACACTACGTCTCAGTAACCCAACTACTGTGCGCATATCCAAAAGAGATGGAGCCAGTGTGTGGGAAGGATATTTGGCCCCTGTTTACTGAAGCTGCTCCTTTAGCACAGAACACCCAAGTGTCCATCAGCAGATGAGACAGCAAAGGTTCATATACACAAAGAGGTCTGGTCATGAGTGACAGCATGGGTAAAGCTAGGGGCCATGATATATGATGAAATAAACTCACATAGACAGACAAGCGTCATATGACCCACTCATACGTGGAATCCAAAAGGGCTGATCTCATGAAGTCAAGAGCAGAACAGCGGCTGTCATCAAGGGAGAGAGAGAGAAGCCGGTCAAGGATGGAAAGTTACAGTCACACAGAAGGGTGAATTCGCCGCCATTACACAGAGTGGGCAGAGTGGGCAGTGCCACTTTGTGTGTATGAATGCCTTACCATAGAGAAGTAATAAACACTCAAGCTGATGGATGTGCTAGTTACTGTGATTTGGCATTACACATCTGGGACAGTAGCAAAACAACCATACTTGATGATGCCCTTGGACTGCGAGCCAGAATAAACCCTTTCTCCCTTGGCTGCTTCGGTTGGAATAGCCCAGCCAGCAATAGGGAAAGAACTCAAGGCACTCCCCTTCCCGGGGTATTTTTTTTCCTGTCCCATTTTGTGTTCTTCTACTATTTCATTTTTAAAATGTCTATTAAATACATGTGCCAGCATTAAGTTAATCAATCCCTTAAACACATGGAAATTGTTTCCAGACATTCATAAAGATGCTCTAATAATCATATGTGGGGCAAAATTCTTCCAAAATACTCATCTTTAATCCTCTAGGGGCTATAATTGGACACAATCCTCTTAATTTAATTTCTATCTACGGTGATACCAAGTCTTATCTTCCCTGGTAGTGGCGCTGCCTAATCAAATGGCTTATAGGTAATGCACCATTTTGCTTTCCTACTTGTATAGAGGAGGAGTTCTGGCCTGCTCCAGCTTCACTGTTTAGATATGTGGTCACATTCTGAATGAGCAGATTCAGGGAGAGAGGGAGAGAGAGCAATGTAGGTAACACGCATCACCAGCAGGCTCTCAGGTTTATGTATAGGCAGAACAGACTGGAGAGCAATGCCAGCTCAACATGGATGCACTTTCTTTTAGTCATATCTACTTAGGGTAGCACAGGGTCTCAGAAAGTGATAGTCAGCCTGTCCTTGGAGGTGTCCATCTTCAGAATGTGCTAGAAAAGGTTTCAGCATCTAGACCAAGGACCTTCAAGACAGAAGGTAAACACACAGTCATACGATTATCTCATTTTAAAATTCTTGAGTCCAAGAGCCTTAATTAGGTCTTTAGTGCTGCCTGGAAATCACATTGTCATATTGCATGCCTGTAATCATTTGCTTTTCCATTTACTTCCTTCTCCTGCTGTCTCCTCATCCCTAACCTCCTCTGCCACCTGTATTATTGCTTCCTATTTCACTGGGAGAATGGCATCCATCAGAGAGTTCTCATAAATTTTTCCCGAATACCCAGTGTCATCTGCATATGTGCTCTTCTTTCTGTGGTCGACAGTAAATCTTCTGTGCTCCTAACTGTATTTGCACCAGATCTTTCTCTATTACTGGTCTGTGAGCACCCAAAGTCCAAGACTTTGCTCTAATCACAGTTGTACCCTAAATGATGTACATAGAATCAGACCTTTGTTACTTAACTCTTGCTAGGCTGAATTTCATTCAGCAGTAGTGAAGTCACCGTGTTCTGAAGTAGCTAGTTGCTTGGGAATATTCTTACTCTTGGATGATCTTAGCATTGTGGATTGAAATGTGTATGTCTGTGAGCTTATGATGTGTGCCCATGTGTGTATGTATGTATGTGTTTGTATGTGTGGGTGCAGGCACATATGTACCTGCATATGTGGAAGGCAGAGAACAAGCTCAGGTGCTGGTCCTTGCTCCCACCTTGTTTGAGCTTGGTCTCTATAGTTGTTTGCCACTGTGTATACCAGGCTAGCTGGCCCCAGAGCTTCTTGAGATTCTCCTGTCTCCTCCTCCCATCTCACTGTAGGAGCATTAGGATTACAGAATTGCTACTTTACCTGGCTTTATATGAGTTCTGGGGATTTGAACTCAGGTCCTTACACTTGTGCAGAAAGTTCTAAGCCATATACCCAGGCCTCTTCCACATTCTTATGGAGATATGGCATGAGAAAATTCTGGAGGGTAGACCTTTCAAACTGTGGATAGTGCTAATTTCATAGAATTTAAAATAGATCAATCTTTTTTCCTTCTTTTTTCCTTCCTTCCTTCCTTTCTTCCCCACAAACTCCTAGGCTGGGTGTTTTTTTCTTTGAGAGAGATCATTTCTGGGCAATCACCCATCCATTCCTAATAATGAATCATAGGGTTAGCATTAAGGCTTTTGAAGTATTCAAATTGTCAGATTTTTCATCCTCCTGTCAAACTTTTCTGGACATTCCCATCGCGGCTGTTAATATAGACAGTAGTATATAGCTCCTGACTCCTTGTAGGACAGGCCCTTACCCACAAGCTATAAATCCGGGCCTCTCAGGACCACTATAGCAAGTTTAGAAGCTTTCTGGAAGGCTGTATGCTTTAGTTGAGTGATTTCAAGGAAATGGAGACTGGGGATTTAGAGAGACTGAAGGTTTTGCTTTTTCTCTGGATTCTAGCTGTTCCTCATCCATATTGTATACCCTCTCCATAGCTTCCAGCTCGGATCTATGTCTGAGGAGCTTGTCACTGGACCACATTAGCCAGACTCGCTTGCTCCTGGTTGGGGTCAGGTAACAGGACTGGAATGTTAGCTTTAATTGTGTCAGCTGGACACAACCTATAGCCACTTGGGAAGAGAGTCTCACTGAGGGGTTGTCAGTCAACATTGGGTTGACATGTTTTAGCAGGATTGTCCTAATTGTCTGAAAGTGAGTAGCTATTTCCAGATATGAAGTTCTTGACTACGTGCGAACAGAGAAAGTTGGCTGAGTACTAAACATGCATGAATTCAGTTCTTTGTTCTTTTTAATGACTGGTTTTATTATTTGTGTGTCTCTGTGTCTCTGTATACCTGGAGGAATCTACAAAGATCAGAAGGGTATTGAGGTTCCCTAGAGCTGGAGTAAGGCAGGGTGGGTGCTAGGAACCAGAAACTGAACTCTATTCCTCTGCAAGAGCAGCAAGCACTCCTAACTTCTGAACCATCTTTCCTGTCTCCCTTTTCTATTCTTGACTATGGGTATGATGTGAGCAGCTATCTCAAGCTCTTGCCACTATGACTCCCCTGCAGTGATAGACTGGTCTGGAATTGTAAGCTAAAACTAACCCTTTATTCCCTAAGCTGCCTTTTGTTCAGATAGTTTATCAACAGTAATAGAAACAAAACTAAAATAGGGCACTGGAGGTATGGATTTGTTTGAGGAGAGTGAGCTTTGAAGTCTCAAAAGACCATACCAGTCGTAGTGTCTCTCTCTGTGTCTGCTGCCTGCTCTCTGCCTGCTGCCTGCTGCCTGCTGCCTGCTGCCTGCTGCCTGCTGCCCACTGGATCAGGGTGTAAAGCTCCCAGCTACTGCGCCAGAGCCAAACCTTTCTGCCTGCTGTGATGATCATGGACTCACCCTCTAAAACTGTAAACAAGTTCCCAATTAAATGTTTTCTTTCATAAGAGTCACCTTGGTCGTGATGTCTCTTCAGAACAATAGGGCAGTAACTCAGAGTGTAGCTATTGGGTCTAATGAATGAGGAGTACAAATGAACCTCCCAGAGAATGCCCTAGAGAACCCATGTCTTCTGGATGGGTTTTCTGCAGCTCCCCTTTTCTATTTTCATGTTGTTCACAGATGATCTTAACCCTCCTCTGTTCTGCCACATGGGGAAGATCCTTGCCATGCTTGAATGATTTCACAGGTGTTTTTTGGTTGTCTATTGTATGTCAGAAGCTGGGGCCTCTGTGTTTGGGATACAGAAACC
Source organism: Rhynchomys soricoides (assembly GCA_019843965.1). Taxonomy (NCBI): domain Eukaryota; kingdom Metazoa; phylum Chordata; class Mammalia; order Rodentia; family Muridae; genus Rhynchomys; species Rhynchomys soricoides. Next base: position 1,161,171 of record JADRCH010000281.1, read on the forward strand.
TGGAGAGACAGATAAGAATGAAACATATAAATAAGGGCATCTCAAAGACTAGTAAAGAGTGTTCAAAGAGTGACAGGGAGTACTCACTACAGGGCAGGGAGACAGTGTGGCCTGAGATCCTAATAGAGACAGAACTCATGTAGTTTCATGAGTCAGAGAAATGGTTTGCTGTTTCAACTCTACATACAATGATAAAAGTTGCTAAAGAATGCTGGCTTGGGGAAGACAAGAGTTCATTCTCTTTGTTAAAGGTTAACCTAGAGCACTGTGGGGCTAATGGAGAACAGAGAGCAGAAATGGAAGTGAGAAGCCAGGGAAAGACCCTAAACAGGAGATTTAAGGTGATGGCATGGGCCAGAATGGCGGCAACAAGGACCAGATATAGTGGTAGGATGAGGGAGTCAGCTCACTGGTTGGGGTAGAGGAAATGGGACTATAAGGTGAAGGGTGATCAAAGATGATCAGGTCTTTGTTTTGTCTGTTGGATGGAGGTGGGGACATTTAATAGGCAGTTTGACTCTAATTCACTGGCAGTGTCAGAGCCACCCAACAGTCTAGGTAGGGAATACGGCTCCCTTGCTAGGCTCTACAGCTTCCTTGCTGGATCCTCAGTGCCCATACTAATCAAGAATCAGCAACTCAGGTCTCTCTGGGATAACCTTTGCCTCCTTCTGATTAGCATGTACTGTCTTCACAACTTCAAGTGTGTGTTTTACAATCCTATTCTGCCCCCCTTTTCATTTTCTTTTTGTTGAAAATAGATTTGTTTTCATATAATATATGCTAACTACAGTTTCCCTTCCCCAGATTCCTCTCGCCATTCTTTCCCACCTTTGGATGCACCCTCTCTCTGTCTCTTGTTAGAAAACAAATAGGTATTTATGGGATAATTATATAGAATAGAATAGAATACAATACAGTATATAATATGATAAAACAAACCAGTTAGACTAGGACAAAACAAGGAGAAAGAAAAGGGCCAAAGAGAAACACAAGAAACATATGCAGACACAGAGACACATACATTGGCACCCACAGGAATCCTGTAAAAACTTAAAACAGGAAGCCATAATATGTACACAAAGGCCTGTAGGGTTAAAAACAGTGCCCCGACACATTATAAAGTGCTGTTGAGTTCATTTCTATTGGCTGTCTATAGCAGGGCATGGGGCCTCTCCTTAGGGATAGTTTGCTCCCCCAGTCAGACTGATTCCCTTGGAGAACACTTTCATTTGCAAGCAGTTATCAGTTGGAGATGGCTTCTGGGTTAGGGATGAGGACATGTGTCTCCTCCTCCTTTCAGCTCCAGGACCCTATCTGGTGTAGACCCCTGCAGGCCCTTGCACAATGCCACTGTCTCATGTGTGCCAGCTCTGCTGTGTTGAGAGGGCTTGTTTCCTGGTGTCCTCCATCCCCTCTGGCTCTTACACCCTTTCTGCCTTCTTTTCCATGGGGTTCCCTGAGCCCTGAGGAGAGGGATTGGATGGAGGCATCCTATTTAGGGCTGAGTGTTCTGAGGCATCTCACTCTCCGCATATCGTCTGGCTGTGCATCTCTGTATTTGTTCACATCTGCTGTAGGAGGAAGCTTCTTGGATGACAGTTGAGCAAGGCGCTGGTCTGTGCATGCAGCAAGCAGAATGTCTTTAGGAGTCATTTTATTTCTACGCTCTAGATCCTGACTACTTAGTCTCAGGTTCTTGGTCACCCAAATAGGACTGGATATAGGTCCATCTCATGGAGTGTGCCTTAAGCCAAATCAGATATTAGTTGGTTCCTCCTACAAGCTTTTCCTTTTGCCATTCTTAATCTGATTCTTTCTCTGTTAGGTCAGGGAGAGAAGCCTATCTCTCTGACCTAACTTCTCAAGCCCAATACCTCCTTCTGCCCCTTCATTTCCCAAGTTCTCCCAGGTCTTCCTCATCAAGGAAATGCAAGTCAACCCAACTTTGAAATTTCATCTCTCCCACTCAAGATGGCTGCCATGGAGAAAACAAACAGCAGATGATGGAGAGGATATGGGAGGTGGTTATGAGGGAATCATGTAGTGTTTCTATGAACATCTAGTCTACTCTAGTCACATAGTCTAAGGAAATCAGCACATCGGTTTCTCTAAAAGCTAAAAGTGGAACTGGAGTACAACCAATTTAAGGTTATCCTGATTAGCTTACACATAAATGAGACTCAGACTATAGTTATTTTATTTGGCTTTGATAATTAGTGGGAGGTAACCCCTAACGTACTTTTCTAACTGCTGGCCTGGCTACCTCCCTAGCAGTTTACCACAAATACCTGCTGCTGTCTCTCCTGGCCACGCGCTCACGGTCCATCTCCCCTCATGGTGGCTTTTTCTCTCCTCTTCATTCTTCCCCTTTCCCATGCTCAACCCTGTAACTCAAAACCTACCTCTAATCCCTCCAGTAATTGGCTGTAGCCATTTTAATTAACCAATAGTATTAAATTAAGGAACAAGGATTGCACAACAAATGCTGGTAAACTTAAGAATTCACTCCTAGGCCTTGACTTTCCAGTACAGAATTTGGCTTTACAATATATAGCAACAGACCAAACCTCAGCAAGAACTATCACTTGGTCTAGCTGTACCTCTCCTGGACATATACCCAAAGAAATCCATGCCAGTACATGATAGAGACACCTGCACATGCATCTTTATCATTGTTCTATTCATGATAGCCAGATTATGAAACTGGCCTAGTGACCATCCAGAAAATATGATGTAAAGCCCAACCAACTCTGTTTTTGAGAAAAAGCTCCATTGGTGTGAGGTTTGACCAGGGCTAAACTCGAATTTCAGAAAGAAAACCACAAAGTCCACTTGAGCAAACATCCTATGGAAACTCCCTCCACCCCTTAGCAACAGCTAGTCAGGCTACCACAGCAGGGTCAAAGTATGCATAGGTAATCTAAGACATCCCACAGAATATAGATAACCTAGCCATCCTGTTTGTCAGGTGGTTTTACCCACATGTTTGGTTCCTGTAGATTACACCAGAAATGCAGTTTTTAAAATTTTAACTTGCTGATCCATATGGAAATTCCCCAAGCTTGCTGTAACCACAATAAATGCCCCATACCCCTAGACTAGCAGCTTTCACTCTGACCCACTGTGATGGTGACAGTGTGAGAGAGTCTTTGCTCATGAGCTCATAATAAAGACCCTTGTGTGTTTGCATCGGAATTGGCTCCTCTTTGGCCCTTGGGGTCCCTGCAACTTGGGCATAACTTATGACATACATGTACAATGGAGAATCATTCAGCTTTGAGGAAGAACAAAATCATGTCTTACATTGAAAAATGAATGGAATTGTAGATCATCACATTAAGCAAAATAACCCAGGTTTAGAACTGCAAAACTGATTGTTTCCTCTCGTTTTCAAAACTCTAGGAGGAAAAAACCCAGAAACTAAAAGGGAAGCTATTGAGGGACAAGTATGGGGAGCTGGAATGTGTAAGAAAGAGTTCTGGGGACAAATAGGAACAAAATATGCGGCATTTGTGAACGAAAACGCCACAGAGACCCAGTGTTTTGCAGTTTATGTCCACTTACAGAAACACTAAACAAAACAGATCAGTCTCCTTCCACTCTTCCTAGGTCATCTTTTCCTTCCCATCATCAAGTGCATGACCACCTGTCCCTAGCAAACTTGGCATCTGTCCTGAAACACACAGGACCCCGAAGTAGGCAGACCTGGGTCTGAATCACTGATCTTCCACATACTGGCTTTGTGATCTTGGAACAGTAAGTTAATTTCTTCAGACTGGTTCCTTCTCTCTAATGTGGAGCTAGCAATACTTTCTTTTCTTTTTAAAAAAGATTTATTTATTTTATGTATGTGAGTACACTGTAGCTCTCTTCAGACACACCAGAAGAGGGCATCAGATCCCGTCAAAGATGGTTGTGAACCACCATGTGGTTGCTGGGCATCGAACTCAGGATATCTGGAAGAACAGCCAATGCTCTTAACTGCTGAGCCATCTCTCCAGCCCCTAGCAATACTTTCATAATTAGATTTTGTGAATGTCTAGCTCAAATCTATTTCTATCTATCTATCTATCTATCTATCTATCTATCTATCTATCTATCTTTCTACATACATACACATTCAATGAGCTGAAGTACAGAAAGTGTATTACAGCTGAGGCTAGTCTACAGGAAAAAGTTAGTACATGTCAGGGTGATGGTTGTTGAAAGGAAAACATAAACCCCATTTGTCTCCATGTAAGGACCAGGCCTGATTTCTAAAAGAAGGCCATAGGCATCAGCTCTAGGAATAGACCACAAGTCCCACGAACTAGGCCAAAGCACCAGCTCCAGGAACATGACCATAAAATCCAGAAACAAGGTCATAGAACCCCCTCCCGAAGAATAGCCTGGGGATAGCCATAAAATAGGGAAATATCTTATCTCTGAGTGGGCCATCTGTGCTGGACAGCCCTATCTCATTCTATGGTTAAACATTTATGACTTAGGGATGCAGACCACTGACCACCTGTGATTCTCCCCCCAGAACCCACCAATGAAATTTTAGATTACCTAATCCTTCTAGAGAGTTTCCCCTGTTCCCTACAAGAAGGCCTACATGTCTTTGTCTGGGGTCACCATTTTGGAGTATGGTTGACCCCCACATATTGGTTATTTCTGCAGAATAAACGTTCTTTGTCTTTGTATGCTATGAGTCTGGGGTCTTCAGCAATTTTCAGCTCCTTACAGTTGTTATCTTTATTATTTTTTCCCATCCCCAAGCAGACCTCATTAGCTCAGCTGCCATTATCCCATCTTTCCCCTGGATGAGGAGAACATGCAAAGCAGAGGAAATGCTGGACTTAGTGTTCCTGAGACCAAAGTAACTTCTAGAATTAGGACACCTGAAGCTATCCCCAGACCAAACAGATCAAGTAAAGAGCCAGGAAGGTCCACCTAGCTGCCCCTCACTAAGCATCAAGACAGTCAGAAATAGCATGTCCTCTGCTCCTGGTGGCTGACGTGGTCCTACTGTTTCCTGAATGGAGCTTTGGATTCCTGGCCACCGTGGGATTTCCATGGGAACATGGGGTTAAAGAGTCTACAAAGGAAGAACTGGGACTGGTTGTATGTGCTGGCCTTGCACTCTGCAGGTTTTCTCTGACCTGAACTGTCTTTGATCCATTATTTATGAGGTGGAAGCTACAGTCCATCCTGCTACAGCAGAGTCCCTCAAAATTTAGTGGGCATTGGAATTATCTGGAAGGCTTGTTAAAGCACACCTTCATTCTTTAATCTGCAGACACAGACCCAGTTGGTGAAAAGAAGAATCCAAGATGCCTGCCATTTTCATTTTCCCTCCACTATGCCCTGTCCTCAGACAGGATGCCAAATGGGGGAATAATCACTCAAGTATGCAACTTTGTAGTGGTGGTTTTCTAAGTGTGGCCTGCATTCCATTAGATAGGCAGATTCTCAGGCCTCCCTCCAGAGCTAAGGAGTCAGACACCCAGGGACCACCATCAGCCAGACCACCCTGATCACACAAAGGGTGACCTCAGCCAAGACATTTCCTCTCACCAAGCCTCAGTTTCCCTATCTGTCAAATGAGGGTTTGAGATAGAATGTCTTTGTAGATCCTTGTCTCTTAAAGTAAATCTACATCAATTGTATGGGATGCTTAAAAACCAAGACCTGCAGGCCCCTGTGGAGCCAGTAAGTGGTTAATAACAGGTTTTCCAAAGCATAACGGTGCAGAGTGAGTGAGACTAAGCAGTATTTGCCCAGATCTGTGGTGTAAATAAATACCCCTACCATGGCCAAGTTCAAGCTAAGAATGTGAAATCCTGGCAGGAAGTTAAGGCATAGGGAGGGGGTGGGAAGGAGAAAGAGAAGAAGAGAGGGAGCTGGAGAGATTGGGGAGAGGAACAGGGGGAACAAGGAGAGGAAGAGAGATAGGGGAGAGGGGGAGAGGGAAGGAGGGAGGGAGGGAGGGAGGGAGGGAGGGAGGAGAACAAAGATTTAAAATTCATCACCACCAGGGTTCTCTATAACAAAGCAGTTTGGGAGAGGTAATTCCCCAGAGAAAGCAGGCAGTATGTAAATGACCCATTTAAAGGCTACAAGCCTATGAAGCTCTTGTTCCAGCTCCAAGGTCTTTCTTCTTTCTCAGGAGAATCCTTCCTTCCTCCCTTCCTTCTTCCCTCCCCCATCCCTCCCTTTCTCCCTCCCTCTTTCCCTCCCTCCTTTCCCTCCTTCCCTCCCTCCCTCTGTTCCTCCTTCTTTCCTTCCTTTCTTCTTCCCTTTCTTCTTTCTTCCCTCTTG
>JADRCH010000281.1:1172373-1373901 GCA_019843965.1 Rhynchomys soricoides
TGTGAGTGATGTGCATATGTGTATGTTGAAACTTAAAACACATGTTCCTCAAGAGTACATGTAGCAAACCTTACTCCCAAATATAGGTACAAGATTAGACTCAGATTCAGAAATAAAAGCCCTCTGAGGCCTCCTGCTAACAGAGATGCTGATTAAGACGCAAGGCTCACTTCTAACATGCTATAAACCATCTTAAGCTTCCTGGTCATTTACCCAGCTTTCACATGCCTTATGAGTAGGCAGACATGTTATGATCCCATTATATGTATGGAAAAAGTAAAGCACAAAGTAGTTGGGTGACATGACGCAAATACAGCTGGAAAGAAGGTAGTGGAGGAAGGACAGAGTCTAGGTTATTTGCGTACCCCTTCACCCACCAGTAGCACATGGAGTGACGATTGATTTTGCAGCCTGCCGACTTGAGGAAGGTGTGATGTAATGCCAGCACCCGGCCAATGTTGCCTAGAGGCCCCAGCCCTGTTCCAGGAAGGGAGACAGACCGGCAGATACTGGGCTGAAGTCCTCTCACACAACTGGGGGCAAAGTCATGCTGTCTGGATGGAAGCCGGCTGGAATTGAAACTGGCTTTTTCTGGGAATGACTGGGCCACCTGCAGCCCCAACCCCCTAGAGAGCCAAGGTGGATGATTTGCCATCAAAGCTGTGGTATGCCCAAGGCCAGGCAGCAGCAGTGCCAGCCAGAGCCTGAAGCAAGGAATAGGGAGGTTTAGCGTTAAGAGCTCAGTAAGGACATTGTACTATAAAGGTGGTACTGAACCTCCTTTCCCTGAACATGAAATGAAAGCAGACCTCCTGCCAGGGCCCCAGGTGCTGGAGAACTGTCTTTTCTTGGCAATCTACCAAGGTAGAGAGTTTTCAGGCCCTGGGGATTCATGGCAGAGTGGAAGGCATTGGATGGAATGAACTAGAAGCTTCCTTTTGGTCTAAAAATGTAGCATTCCAGAGCTTTTGGGCCTGGACCAGACTTCTGTGGACTTAGCCATCTGACACGGAGCCCAGGGGTGAGGGTGAGATGGCAAGGTTTCTCATCAACATCCCCTGTCATTTTTGGCAAATCTGTGATTTGGAGGTGACTTAAGTGGATAACTGAGTTTCCAAAGGGAAGCACCTGCAGTGGACAAATCCAGTCTCATTCCTGGGGCTGTTCAGCAAGGCAGCTCCCTCCTCAGGGATGTAAATTGGGCCCAAATCTCTCCTTGTTTTCTTTCAGCTCCAGAAAACCTCTCGTGGCAGCATAGTCTCTTTCCCACTCCAGATGTTGGCATGCAGGACACATGTGGGCGCCCTCGCCTGGCCGGCTCTGGAGCCTCCGGGTGATGGCCCAGCCCAGGGGTGAGCCGGGTCTCTAATTAGACCCGACCACGTTCTCATTCCAGAGCTCCCACAGATGACAGCGCGCGGTCTCCACCGTGGCCAGGGGCTCCGAAATAGTCCTCTCGACCCAGCGGAGCCTTGCAGGCCACGGTGCCTGGCGCGGGGACAAACGTTTGGCTGGGTGCGCGCCTCCAGGGAAGAGCCTGGGATTGGGGGTGGGGGAAGCGGCGGGGGCTTGCGGCAGTGCAGTCCCCAGCGCCCCCGCGGCCACTTTGCGCCTAGCCTCTGGAGTTCCAGCTGCTGTGAGCTGCCACCCATCGCTGGACTCTGTACACACTGCTTTTTGCCTTGTAAGATCAGCGTAAGTAAGCAGAGGGGATGGCTAGCTCCTTTGGCTGGATCCAGGGACTAGGGCTGGAACTGTTAGCATGATTGTGACTTCTAGGACAGCAGGTGTGATTGTGTCAGTGTAGGAGTTTGTGAGTAGGAGTGGGTGTCAGTGGGAGGAAGTGTGTCGAGCATGGGATGTCATCATGTGGAATTTTGTACCGTGTGTGTGTGTGTGTGTGTGTGTGTGTCCTTAAGCATGCCCACAGGTGTGGCACATAGGTGGGTCTAGCTATGACAGTGGAAGTGAAGCCTCTGTGTAGGGGACAGGAAGGTGTCAAAAGGGATAGAACCTGCCAGGGCCCTGCAGGATGAAGTGTGAAGGTGAGAGGCAGGTTACAGGTAGAGGGTGGGGATAAAGAGCAATAGATATCTGAACTCACACTTTCTGGGGTGACCTGACTTGTCCCCAGCTGTTGTCCTCAACTAGAGTGTCTTGCTTGTAGGTCATACAGCTTTGGTTTCTCAGAGTTTTGGGCTACACTGGAGAGCAAAGCTCTAAACCAGTATTAGAGTGAATGGGATTCAGACTGATAGTACTCCACAAGGCCAGGGGTGGAACTCCAGTTTTGAAACCAGAGAGATAGGGGGACAGGGGACACTCATTCATACACACACACACAGAGAGAGAGAGAGAGAGAGAGAGAGAGAGAGAGAGAGAGAGAGAAAGAGAGTGCAGCCACACTCCGCACAGATTGTTCACCCATGACAAATGACATGTATGCAGTATGCACTCCTGTGGTAAATGCATATGCAAAACCACACAGCCGGAATTGACCCTACACACCCTCTACCTTCACCCCTTTTGCTTCTTGTACCCCTCATTGGTCTTCTCTGAAAAATGGTTTCAGAAACCTGGTCTCAGTAGGGAAATACTTTCCACTGAGAGCTTTGGCTGGGAATTAAGACAGGAGTTGATACCTTTGGTTATCTCATCTTATCTACACAAGGGCGGTCCATAGAGGAGCCCAGCCTTGGAGCACTCTTTGGCCGCCGTAAGGCCTGGATCTGAAACACAGCCCTTGCTCTTTTAGAGGTGAGAAGGCCAATCTCAGCAGGGGAGATGGGCTAAGGGAGGGTGTGAGTAAGCCTCTGCTCCTGTAGCTTCCTCCAGACTCAAGTTCATGACTTCAGTTCGTCCTGCTGCAGAAGAGCAATGAGACTGACCATGGGTCTGGGCTGGGTTGGTGTGCTGAGTGGGACTGGACCCACTCTTTCTGTTCTTGGGCTTCAGTCACCCTGACTCAGCTGCTGAGGGACAGACTTTTCAACACCCCATTCTCTCCTTCAGCAGTTATGCGGAGACCATTGAGGGCACTAATAACAGTGCTTGGAACACTGAGTGTCCCCCACATGCTAGGGGCTGGTACTTACATTTACGGTTATCTCATTATGACTTCTAGACCTCTTCTGCCCTGGGCATCCCCCTCCTCATGGGTTTCTGTGATGTGTCCATGTTCCTTGTGCTTCTTTGGTTGGGAAGTTAGGAAAGACAGTGTTTGTAAGTTGGCCTAAAGGCTCCTAGTCTGTTGAAATGGGAAATGATCCAGGTTCAATTGGTCCACTAGGGTGGGTGTCTTTCCTTTGGTCTAGTCCTAGACCCAACCTTTAGAGATGGTTAAATAAGGCCTGGCTGTGATGAGCCTAGCAGGCTTACTGCAGAGAGAAGGAAGTATTTTCCCTTTGCACTTTGGTTTCCCAGTACTTCATGCTGCTCCAGTTTACTAAGTTGCGAAGAGTCATCACTTGAGTTTGATTTCTACTTTAATAACGTTATAGGCTACATTTCTTTAATTGTAAAAACTCTCTTATCCTTTATAGAAGAAATGAGAATAAAAAAAATTAAAAAGAATAAGAATTAGCAGTAGTCAAGCCTTCTGTTGGTCTCTGAAAATTGAAGCTAATGTTTGGATTTTTTTCTTTTTTTTCCTTTTCTTTTTCCTTTCTTTCTTTCTTTCTTTGGTTCTTTGTTTCTTTCTTTCTTTCTTTTTTTTTTGAGACATCCCAAGTTGCAAATATTTCATCTAATTTTTAATTCACATCTCTCAGTTGTGACTTCTGTCCCTGAGCTCTGATTGGTAACCATGTCTTGGGCTTTTCTCCTTAGTGGCTGGTGGAGATAATGGCAATCTCTGTGCTGGTTCAGACAATGGGGATTGTCTAGAATGAATTGGGGCATTGATCAGCTCCCCTGCTCTGAGGGCTTCAGCTGTCAGCCCCTCTGTGTCTCAAAAGCCCTAGTGTGTGGGTGCCCTAAGGGATTTGATCCTTGCCCTGAACCTGGCCATGGTCCCATGACTGCCCCTTGCCCATGTGACCCTGCCTTGCCCAGGGCTTTGCTGTGAGGTCTGTATCTCTTGGATCTGAGCCCGGCTTCCCTCTGTATGATTGAGGCCTTGTGGAGACAAAGCTTAGAATGAAGAATGTGGGAGTTCAGGCTGTGCAAGGGCCCATGAAAAGTTATCTTGACTCCTCCCTTTGGTCTGGAGGCCACAGGGTGGTGTTCAGTGCCATCTCTACTGAAGGGATAAGTCTGTCAGATAGTCGGAAAGTCATTTGTTAGCTCTCACAGACTAGGGCAGTGCTGAGGCTAGCACAAAGCTGGTGAGAACTCTAATTTCTACTGAGAGATTTGTTTTACCTGCAGAGGCTGCTGTGTTTGGGAAAGACCCCATGGCAGGGCTATGCTTGCACAGGGCAGTCAGTCATTAGAGTGCCTAATGGTGGCCTTTCAAGCCCTGTGCGGGTGACTGCTTCTTAGGCATGCTAAGCTAACCGTGTTGGTGGCCATTGCTCATATTCAAGGCTAACTGTATGAGAAGAGTTTCACCACAGACGGGAAAGTGGAAATGCCTGGGCCAGTTACTAGGTAAGGCTTAGTGGCTTTGGTCCTTTCTAGATGAATATAACCCCAAAGAGGAGACTGTACCTCTGCTGAGGATTTGTTCTGGTTATGCTCTGTTAGCTTCCCGACACTGAAACTTGACCTGGGAAGCAGGCTTAAAAACAGCAAGAGAGTATCATAGAATATCAAACAGGATGCCAGAGTGTTCAAATGGGAAGGCCACTTGAAATTTCCTAGTTCTCTGGCTTTGGCTCTTTGAATCTTTTGTGAAACCTCTTTATCACCTTTTGAGCATTTTAGACACAAGGAGACAGAAGTATAGCAAAATCAAATGAGCCCAAGGATAGAGTCAGATATCCTTTCTTCCCGGATCTGCCACTCTGGAGTCTGCAGTGGATGGCTACTGGCCACAGAGTGGGCAGAGAAGTCCTCCTTTTTGGAAACCCGAAAGTAGGAAAAACTGCCGATTCAGGTAAACTAGGGGAGGTGCTAAGGGCTTGTCTCTATCTGGTACCAGGAAGTGACTATCACCAGCATTGTGGCTGAGCAGCATCCCTGGCCTTCCCAGCCTCAGTTGGGGATAGTCACTCCCTGGGACACAGAGGTGCATGGTGAGGGAAGGCCTCACAGGCCAGGTGAGGATCTCCCACCCAACATCATAGGATGGGGGAATACTGGGCTTCTGTGGTTTTATTCCTCCCTGGAATAATCTCTGTTATTGGAATGTAGCCTCCACCAATGCTCCATGATCCAGCCAATCCAAGCTCCCCTCCTCCAGCTCTAGGTACCCCCAGTGCCAAACTCTGGGGTGTCCCAGATCCCCTGAGGCTGTCTTTGGGCAGACAGGACTCTGCCAGGCGTGATGCAGTGTCTGTAGGCGTCAGCGGTTTGGCTGAGTAATTGTGTACAGTGTTCAGTTTGCATTGGAAAAATAGAAGGCTAGTCTTACAAACCAAATATCTGGGTTTGGAAAACCCGGGAAGTGAGGCTTGTGGTCTGAGAGTGTGAGCTGCGTTTGTGGGCTTGTATGCCCTGCCGATTTAACAGAGGCCCTGTGGGCTAGAACATTTCATCCCGGCCATCTATCCTAATGGAGTCAGAGGTGGGTAGCATACACTAGAGATGTGAGAAGAAAAGCATATAAGCATTGCAGGCAGAAAGATCTGATGTTCAGTCTCAGTTTGCTGATCTATAAAATGGATGTGTTTTATTATAGCAGTGATTATGGAGACAGGAAAGCTATTAGAAACCTAGCATCTCTCATAGAATAAACAAACCCTGAAAGACAATCTCCCTGCTTCCTGTCCCATCCACTTTCATGAGAGAATGCTGGTGGATGCCAGTTGTCCTCAGCCTCTGAGCTTGCTATGTTCTTACCTTCCCTGTAGTTCCCCCCTCTTCTAGGTAAAACAAAAGACAAGCACCCTTTCTCTTGGCCCTCCTCATTATTTTGTGAATAATGAAGAACTCAGGGGCAAATCTAGAAGTTCAGTTAATGCTGAGTCCCTGCTTCATGTCTGACATATTGAGATCCTTGCTATGCTAGGGTCCAGGTAAAACATGAGATAGAGGGACAAAGGAGCATCCCAGTCACCAAGGCACCAACTGACCACGTGACAAGACAGACCGGCACACCGAAGCCAATCTGTGGGTATGACCCATACAGGCTGGGTCCTTTGCAACTGTGCATATTGGAGAGGCCTTTCCAGAGATGATACCTGTGCTGTGCACACTGAAACATAGTAAGTTTTAGTAAGTGAAGAGGAGGACATTGTAGCAGAGAGACCAGACCAGCATGTGCTAAGGTGCTAGGGTGTGTGTGTGTGTGTGTGTGTGTGTGTGTGTGTGTGTGTGTGTTGTGTTCTCATGTGCATGGACACATATATGGGCAGATGTGTGTACACATGTGTGTTTTGGGATGCCTTCCTCAAACTTTCCACAGTTTTTGCTAAGTTGCTGAACCCAGAGCTTACCCATTTGGCTAGTTTAGCTAGTAAGCTTGCCCTAGAGCACTGATCACTACTGGGCTGCTGTCTACATCTGGCTTTCATGTGCTGGATATCCAAACCCCAGACTGAATGGCAAGTGGTTATCCTCTGAACCATCTCCCCAGACCCCACTAAGTGTTTCTTGGTGGTAAGCTTCAGGAATTTGAGTGACTGTGACTGGGAGGGTGTTCATTAACATGGAAATGAGACAGGAGACATTGCAGGGAGCTTAGAAAGGGTATTGAACCTTGATGCTATGCTCAGTGATCCAGACAGTATTTATAGGCAAGACAGTGAACATTTTCAATGGTTGTATATAGAAAGGTTAAAATCCTAGTTAAGAAATCCCTCTTTATCCATGGTTTGCATCTGATTATATAATATACCTTATTTTCTTTTATACCATTCTGCTTTTCTTTCTTTCCAATAACATGAAAATAAATCTTTCACTTAAATATTCCCTTTGATTGCTTGCATAATTTATATCTCATGGTTATAAACATGTTACCATAATATATCTTTTATTAAATGAGTGAACACATTTAAAATTTTCACATTTCTTATTAATCTCAAAATGAATTAAAGACACAATCCCTCTTTATCTCTAAATCCTTCAGTATATTTAGAGAAAGGCAGGCTCCTGTCTCAGTACAGTCTGTGTTGTGTTAGTCACTTTTCTCATCACTGTGGCCATCCTGACAAAAGCAACTTAAGGAACAAGAGGAAATTTTTGGCTTGTGATTTGAGGGGGTATATTTTATTGGTGAAGACATGAACATAGTGGCAGAAAAAGTGGGGTGCTTGTTCTCATCTGTCTTCCTATTTCCTCCTTCATAGTCAGGGTAGTCTCCATTCTTCAGTCAAGTCTTGCTGGAAACATCTACAAAGACATGCCCAGAAGTGTGTCTCCTGGCTGATTTCTGTTTCAGTACAGTTGACAATAAAGATCACAGCCTTGACATCATCTTTGTGGCTATACCATCTTCCTCCGGGATCTAGTCTGTGGACCCTGCTAGTTACCATGTCTCTTTAGTCTCCTCTGCTTTCTTTTTCTTGACCCTTTGGTTTTGAATAGTGCAGGTAGTCATTACATTGAATATCCTCTAATTTGAGTGTTTGGTGTTCTGCATGGCTGGAGTCAGGATGTATGTTTTGGGCAGGCAAATGTGTTCTCCAGAGTCTTCATTTCAGCAAACCACAGAAAGGGACTTCTCTGGCTCCTGGTGACCCAGGCTGTCATTGCTCACTTCAGGTGATATCTGTAGTTGATGAGTGACTTTGTGGAGAGATAATTGAAAATATAGATGTACCATATTTGCCATCAAACTTGCGTTTATATACCAGTCATAATTTTGAATTCATTATTTCTTTTATGTTTATTTATTGTTATTCTACGATCAGATTACTCACTTTCTCCATCTCTGTCACTAGGGTCTCATATATTCTTAATTCATTGGATGAGTCAAGTGCTGTATTTGCTTTAGTTTGATGGTCACATGATCTCAGAATCAGTCAGTGGGTAGCTGTTATAAGCTGGCTTCTGTTTCTTTTCAGTTTGTTTCCATGATTCTCTGAATGCTTCCTTATTATCTAATGGAGCAGGAAGTTAGGGTTCATTATGATCCGTGCTTATTCCAGCCTTGGAATTAGCCATTCGTCTGGAAGAGCCCAGGCTTCTTTTATGGGGGAATGGCATTTAGAAACCCAATTGGAGGCGACCTGTGCCCTTGTTGTTGGTGAATATGTTCTCTTGGCAGAGCTGGGAAGTGCATGTCTGTTTTCTTCTACAGTGAACTAACACAGAATGTTGCTATCGTAGAAGCAATACCCCTGTGAGCCTGATGTAGAGAGTAACAGGGGGAGGGTAGGTCGGGGTGGGGGAGTTCAGAGAGGGCCTCTTTCAGGAGATGGTATCTCAAAAGACTTCTATGTGAAGAGGAGTTGGAAGGGGAGAGGATCAGGGGCTATTTTAGTCGCACAGGGAATAATTACAGAGGTCAAGGCAGAGCCAGTACGACACAGTAATTGACGAATACACAGAGTGGCCCAGATGCAGACAAGGGGTCTCCCAGGTTGCAGTCTTCAAGGCCTGTCAAGCACAACATATTCAGAGTGGAATTCCTGTCATTTCCCCCCTGCACTGTCAGTCTTAGGCATATGTGACACTCACCAGGTTTTGCAGATCTCACCGAATGAACTTTCCATCCCTACAGCTTCACAAGCCAGAGAGATGAAGCCACCACCCTCAGCACCCCCATACCTGCTGTGTTAGTGTGTATTGCTCAAGTCCATCAATTTCTCCATCTTCATCAGCATCCCCTCGTTCAAGGTCCCACTCTTACCGGAGTGACTCAATCATGTCTATACAGGCTGCCCCCCAGTTCATCTTCACAGAGCATCCAAAGGAGACTTCAGAACAATTCTGGTCTTGTCATTTCTCTACTTCCAACTGAACTTGAGATAAAGATCAAATTCCTACATAAACTCTACAAGTCTCACCTGTCTGGTCCCACCCTAATCTGCAAGGGTTGCTTCTCTGCCTAGAATATTCTTCTTTTCATCACCTGACCAATTTCTACTTATCTCTCAATTCAGTTCACTTTTCATATCCACGACTAGATCAAATCCATCCCATTTTATAAAGTTTTAAGACACATTGTACCTCCTTCAAAGCCTCACCCAGTAAGAATTTCTGTTTTCCTGTAATCATACTTTTTTTTTTTTTTTTTTTTTAAATTATGGTATCTGGGACACTCCACTTTTGTACACTGCTTTATCCTGGTTGGTAGACATTACTGACACATGCCACAGGGACACACTTAATGAGTGGATAGATGGCTGAGTGACTGGATGAATGAATGAAGTGTTATGGAACAATCAGACAGACGATGATATTCTTTAACAGAAAGAAAAGTTGAGTGAAATTTTTATTTGAAGGTGAAGATAAAACATTCATCTTGGAACATGTACCATATTTTGGGCCAGTGACTTGGACTATCACTCAGGAGATTTGTGGAGACGGTAGTGATCAAATTCCTGTATAATCCCAAGGAGCTCTCTGGAGAAGGCAGCTGACCTCCAGCGGTATTCCTGAGCTCTGAATCTCTGTTTTCCCCACCTCTGGTTTGTTGAGCACATACAACATAGAAGTGGTGTGAAAGGTCGTTACCATGGAAGGAAGGCTCCCTGGAGCAGCCCACATGAGTCTCCTGAATGATTATGAGGATCAGCAGCTGCCAGCATGCAATCCTGCTGGATATAATTCCAAGGGGAATACAGAGAATGGGGGCTTACAGACCCAGCCACCCCTCCCCCCCTCCCCCCTAGTAAAGAAGTCAAGCACTAGAACAGGCCATGTGGTCCCTCTGGCTCACTCATTCCTGCATTCCTCATTCTCCTGTCATTCATCAATCTGTTTCCTCTTCTTTTGGTCATTTCCCCACCCACCCATCTGTCACCTACCCAGCCATCCACAAACAAGAATGGATGCTGGGTTTATAGGCAACACTCAAAGCTGAGGATCCCCTCCTCTCCTACATTATTTTAATCCATTGTTTTCTCAGCCCAGAGGCTCAGGTAAGGAAACCTCAGGGTTGGGGCCACCATGCTGACTGGGAACTGCTGATTAATGTGGCATCTTTCTCTCTCTCTATCTCTTTTCCTGCTGACCGGCTCTCTTTCCTTGCTCCCACACCTGGGTCCCATCTTACTCTCCACTTCCCTGACCTCCCTTCCATGATAAGCTTAAGGAACTGACTCCTCAATGCAATAACTAAGTAGACATTACAGGGCTCTACAGAGGAGGTCAGGGCTCAGGCCTCAAAGAGTAAGACAAGCAACCCCTTCTGGGGTACCCTATCTTTATTTTCATTTATTGCTCTTCAGTCCTGTATCATTTGTTGAAAGGCTAAAGGTGTAGGGAGAACAAGCTCTAAAATACAGCACTTAAAGCCAGGCAGTGGTAACCCTGGACAGGCTTCTATAGATTTCATTTCAGTTTTCTGAGGACTGTCGTTTACAAAGCTCTCCAAATGCATGCCGTCCATCTGGTGTCTCAGACAGGGCCGGAACTGAGCAGAAGAGGACAATAGTAGCCCCATCAGATAGCAACATCTTGGAACAATGCCCAGGGTGCCAAGGGTCTAAATTACAAACTGCTTTACTCACTCACATCTATTCAAGCATCTACTTAGCATCTGCTATGGGTTGTGCATTGCTCTAGACACCCGAGAAGCAAGAGTGGGCAAAAGCCAGTGTCAAGTCCTTACAGGACTTGCTTTTTGGTTTGGGAGGACAGTCAACAGGTCATGTGCAGGATGCAAACACAGTTCTCAGTGCTATGTAGAAATGTAAGAGATAGTGAAGGAGCTCCAAGAGCAGGGGAGGTCTGGTTAAGCAGACATTTCAGCAGAGGCCAGTATCATCTCTGCCTTTTGGTTAAGATCAAGCAGAGGCCTGGAGGAGGGAAAGGTGCAGGCTATGTGAGCATTTTGGAGAGGAAAGGCAAGGGTGAAGGCCCAGGAGGCATTTGTGAAGAAGGTCAATATGACAGAGTGATGTGAGGAAAGAGTCCAAAGGAGGCGAGGTGTGGCAGCCAGATTCGGAAGTTTCCTGCATGTTATTCATACAGCAGTCTGAGTGATTGTGACGTCGGAAGGGTTACGCAGAGTGCTGCCATGCTTTGGCTGCTGTGAATAGAATGGATTGTGGAAGCTAGAAAAGAGAGAAGACTTAGGAGCTTCTTTTAGAAACTTAAGGGACAGAGGGTGGTCTTCACTGAGCGTCTATTCTCTCTATCCCATAGGATCTCTCCACCAGGCCTCATGGGTTTTCTAATGTGAATTAATTTTAACTATGTGCAAATATGTGTCTGCATGTGGGTGTGAGCTCGTGAGTATGGGTGCTGGAAGACGCCAGGCCTGTCAAGTCCTTTGGAGCTGAGTGACAGATTGTTGTTAGCTGCCTGATTGTAGGTGCTGGGAACCAAACTGATGTCCTCTAGAGGACCAACAAGTCTTCTCTATGACTGAGCCATCTCTCCAGCCCCAGGCCTGGTGGTTTCTAACACATGGAACACTATGCCAGATACTGGCTGTCATGGGCATATATTTGTGGGACATTGGCCTTAACAGGAAAACAACATGTGTTATAGGAGATCATTGGACAGTTAGGAAGCCAAGCATTCTCAGCAAATCTAGCATAAATAGAGCCAATACTGCAGTCTTGCAGTAGCCCCGTTGTGCAGGCTAGAGTAAGCTTCAAGTCATGGCCATGTTTATACCAAGTATTGATTGATAGGTAGGCAGTTCAGTCCGGAGGACAATAGGACAGTGTTCTTGAGGCTGGGTCCTAAGGGAGTACATGATGGTGATACGAATAGATTTGGGGAGAGCTAGGGCCAGGGTCTGATTGCTGGGAGGAGGATGCAGAACTTAGGTCCACACGGGACATGAGGCTGATGGAAGTATAGCAGATTTCCAGGGTGTTACTAGGGGAATTGTGTTTTGAAGAGATTGAGACTGACATTAGCTCATGCAGGTTAGACTGGGGTTGGAAGCCAGCAAGACTGTCCCCTTGGGCGAGGGAGCAGGAATGCTGTTGGGATGGTCCCTGGAGGTACAGTAGCTGGAAAGGCTGTGATGTGGGGGCTCCGGTGGCTAACGAGGTCAGCAAGAGATATGAACATCCATCATTGGCATAAGCTCCTGATGTCTCTTGTCACTTGAAGTCACCTTTGAACAAAGAACATAAAATGGCTTGGATTCTGGGGTCTAGTCTCTGGTTGTGAGTGATTTTCACAAGCTTCTAGTGTGGGGGGGATTAGACTATATAGATATTAGGTAGGCAGGAGGTCCTCATCAGTCCCAGCCTCTCCTCTTACATAGGGGAAATTGAAGGCCTGGAGAAGAGGCATACATGGCCCTAAGCCATTATATCTTATGGAGGTTGTTAAGACTGGAGTCTGGGCCCTGGCAGAACTAACAATCTACACTACCTTCTATCCTCAATAGGCTTCAGTTAAAACAACAAGTAGCACTGCAAAGCAGAGAAAGATAGGCCATTGTGGTCACACTGGGAAGAAGAACAGACAAAGAGGGCCAGTGATGACCCAAAGCCCATCTTCTGGGTCCTGATGGAAGGTTTACTTTTAAATAGACAGGAACTGGCAACATAACTAACTAGTCCTGGTCAAAGTGTGGTCCTGCCTATTTTCTTTGTCTCAGCTCCAGTCTCTCCTGCAAAGTCGAATGACAAGTTGTCAGAATTGTGTAAGTTTTTTCTGGGGACAACCTCTCCTGGCCAGCACCAGGCTTCAGCTCATCCTTCTCAGCTCTTGGGTGAACTCCCACTTCTTGGAGACAGTTGTTCAATAGTCTGATAGTCAAGCCACATGAGTTTCTTTAGAGTATGTCCATTCCTTCCAGGATGTCTGCATATAGAGTGCCCATACCCATGGCAAGTAAAAGCTAAGCATCTCATTGAAACTATGCTACCAGAATTACTGTGCTTTACCTAATTATGCAATTGCATATCTCTAAACGAAAGAGTAAATCCTATAAAAAAGGACAATTCATCCATCTTTATCTTTAGCATAAAACTGGGGCTTGAAGCAGAGAGGATGCTGTATTGTCTCTCTCTTGACCTTGACTAAGATGGGAATGAGACTGCTCTCAGAAAAGGTTGACTAGAAAGTCCTGCCTGTGGGTGGAACCAAGTGCATACATGTAGCTTTCTTTAAGAACAGTTTCTGACAGTTTTCATTCACAGCAAGTTGCAAAATCTCACTAGCTTTTGCTGTGAAATTGCCTGGTACCATGACAAGAAAAACCTTCCCTTTCAGAGGGACATCAGCACAGGAAGACCCATAGCCTCCAGCAGGCACTTGGAATGTGTGTGTGCAGGGGTGGGGCTTAGGCCCATTGCTTAGCCTAGCCTAAGGCTTGGTCTCTGGAGACTGGACAGACCTGCTGTCTCAATGACCCAAAAGCCACTTCTTTAAGAATGGTCTAGAAGACTTGTCATAGTCTTGGTGCTGGAGCTGGGGCTCATTCCTTATCAGTGTAGAAGAGGCTCCAAAAGCGTACTCTGACTGTTTGTCTGACCCAGGCCATCTGCACTGCTGCTCTGGAGCAAAGGTAGGTTCAGGAGCAACAATATGAGGGCAGGCAGGAGCAACAGTGCAGCTGTCTGCCTCCCCAGTTCCATTCACTTTCTTCTTGGGATATGTGTGAGTTCTGAATCCATCACCCTCTGTCTCCTTCTCATTGATGTTAATCAAGCTTTAATATTCCTTGGGTAAATCCTGAGACTATTGTTCAACTTCTTAAATTCATTCTAGGATCAAAACTCCTTTGTATTTACTAGTTTAAAAGAATCTTACCAATAGGAAAAGTCCTCTATTTTCAATATATCTTGGCTATACATTTCAGATTCATATTGTCAGATTCTAAGGAAGAATCCTGTTGGGGTTTATCTTGAATTCTTCTGACTCTATACAATAAATCTTTTAGTGGAGGATTGACATTTCTTAGCATTTGCAAGCTATCTGAATGATCTCTTGATTTACCTTGGCCTTTCTTAATATCTTTTAGTAGTATTTTATAATTTTCCCAATTAAGGGCTTATACAGAAGAGTCATTTTCATCGTTAATGGCCAGGCTGTATTATTCTTCCCATCAGTGTTGGATTTTGCTGTCTAATTTAGCATATTTTATTTTATTTTATTTTCTGTTATATGTAGGATTGGTTTATATATCTTCATTCTTGTGCTGTTCTTTTTTTAAAAATGTATTGTGGTGTGTGTGTGGGGTGTGTGTGTGTGTGTGTGTGTGTGTGTGTGTTGTGCATGTGGTGGGTGTGTAGTATGTACGTTGTGTGTGTGTGTGTGTGTGTGTGGTATGTGTATGTGTGCAGGTACACATACTTCTGTACATACCCATGGATGCTTAACAGTTCTGTTCATTTAATTCCTGTTTTTCCCCAGATGTGTCCAGCATGCTAATCATTGTGCAGTGGCATTTGCTTACCTTTGGATATTTCTAAAATCCTCTTTGTCTTTGGTTTTCTTCAGTCTTTTTTAATTTTCTAGGATGCATGCACCTTTTGTATTTATTTTGCTTGATACTTATTGTTATTTCTGAAAGCTACCCTCTTTGAACACTGCTTCATACATGTGCTTTCTTACCTTCTTTGGAACAGTGATGAAATGCTCACTAGACTACACCACTTTTTGCCCTTAGCCTTAGTTTTCTCATTTTTAAAAGTATATCCTCCGAGCTGCATTTTGGACAATTCCTTTGTTCTATCATTTGACTCAACATTACATCTTTTGATTCTTTTTGATTCTTTCTTGGAGCTGCATGACTATAATTTATAGCCTTTGTTTCTTGAATCTGTTTCCAAGAACTCTATTTTGTTTCTTGGAATGAAATTTTCTAATTGAGCTCTGTCATCAATTCCCTAACAGGGGATGCAAAGCCAACCCACAACTTCTATGAGGGTCATGTCACGGTGATTAATTCTCAGCTTTTACGGCTGACATTTTGCAGTAAAAAATGCTGACATTTTTCTATGCACTGAGTTTCATCTCTTCTGGACTTGTATTTGATTCTTCCTCTTGGGGAATCCCCAGGCTTTAGTACCTGCAGCCTTTCTCCCCCCTACACACACACACACACACACACACACACACACACACACACACACACAAGAAATACATGCTTGATGGCTGTTACATCTCATAGATGCTATCAGTGGAAAACTCCTTTGATACCCCATCCTATTTTTGCCTCTCCAGATTTATTTTTATTTATTTTTGCCAGATCAGTGATATATTTTTAAGGCTATAAAGTGGTTCATCTTCATTGTCAGCTTTGTTGTATTCAGAAGATTCCGGATGATACTTGTCCATGATGCACTTCCAAAGTAGTTTAATTGAGGAGCCAAGACTCATCCTAAATGTTGGTAGCAGCATCCTTTGGTGTAGGGTCTGGGTCTAAATAAGAAAGGAAAGAAGGAGAAAGCCAGCTGAGCGCTTGTGTCTATCATTCTGCTTCCTGATTGTGGACACATGAGCCTTATCCTCCTGCAGCTGTGACCTCTTACCATGATGGTAGCACAGCCATGCATGAGCCACGATCAACCTTTCAATTCCTTAAGTTGCTTTGTCTCAAACAAGAGTAGTAACTGACACCTGTAACTATCTCCACACTTAGAGCAATTTTCATGGGGAACTATTTAGACTATCTGATCTATCATTTTACTGGAATTAAAAAAAAATAATGTTACTTTTCTGTGTAAGAAAGGTGTTCGAAAATAAACAAATAGAAAGAAAGAGAGAGAGAAGGATAGGCAGATAGGTAGGCAGATAGATAGATAGATAGATAGATAGATAGATAGATAAATGGGCTCTGTTGCCAACTAAAAAATAGCTGCTGAAAAACAATGATATACTGTGGAGGATTGGCAGAGAAGGTAGTGTTTTTATTCCCACTCAACTTTTTAACCATGTAAGCTGTCAAATTAAGGGAGTTCTTTTTAACTTTCTACCTCTCTGAAGTAGAGATAGCAGTGACACTGATTGTTTTAGATGTTTGGGGGTGTAAGCGTGCTTATTTATTCAAAACACTTAGAAGACATCTTGGCATATAGTTAAGTGCCAGATAGAACAATTAATTGCATTTAACGTATAATAAAACGAAAGACACCCCAATGCTTCATAAAAGTAAGAAAGGTTCAAGTTAAACTATGACAAGGTACCATTGGCTGGAGTATGACAAAATGCATGCTAGCAATACTGGCTATAGCAATATTCACTGTTACTGTGCATAGATGTGAGAGCAGAGATGGCTACCTTCGAGACAGATTCAAAGTCTTGATTCAAGCACAACTCTGTTCAAGTGTTGCTGTGATGTGTGGTGTGCTAGAGATAGTGACAAGTCTTGTTAATGCAGCATTCTACAGAGTTCTGGCCTTCATGTTTGAGGTCTATATAGTTAACTTGAGTAGGCAGATGCAGACAGTGTATATGACACCCCCTTAAAAGGGGGCTTTTAAAGGGTCCCCTTAAAGGATATTTTAGCTATGCACATTATGGCAATTTCAATAGTGTGTTGAGAATGATTTGCTTGCACATACTCTGGCTTACTCTGTTTATAAACTTGGAATGAGTCAAGCCTCAGAGTTGGTTACATCTTGTCTATGATTTTTTTTCAACGAATAAGCTGGTGTGAACACATTACCATTGTGACTGAGCCAAGATTCTGATTCAGATTTACTTCTCTGTTGAATTTCCCATAATCCTTTGGTCACATAGAGTGTGAGCTGGGACAGTAGTTGTTTCTTTAGAGCTAACACAGAAATATCTTATTGTTTGCACTCATTCAAAGCATGCTTTCTGTCCTATGCTACTATCCTCAGATGCCAAGACTGTAATTATAATGTGTAGAAACTGTGTGAGGTTAGAAAATCTAGTGTCAAGAACCCCCCAGCTTTGTATCTGGAGAGGTACTTCTTTTCTTTCAAGATGATCCCTGAATGCTGTGTCCTACAGAAGGGAGAAAGGACTGGTCCCCATGTGGCAGAAGATGGAAAGACCAGGATAACAGACCCGTTTTTGTAAGCCTTGTATATAATAGTGCTCATCCATTTTCAGGTATTTTACTCTCATTTTGCTCCCTGAACTCTACCTTCTAGTGCTAACACATTGGCTATTAGATTTCCATGAATTCTGATGGGAACTTGACTTTTCAAACAATAGCAATTTCTATGTACTAATTTTTCTTTATATTCAAATTTCCCTTTGCTTCTTTCCAATACATTTACTAAAGTCTGCCTTTTAGCCTTTTGGGAGAGAGCAGATCTTTGACATTTCAGTAAGAAATCTGGCACTTGGAGGGATGCCATGAAACTTCTCATGTAGTATCCCATTAATTGGCTTTTGGGGTCAAGATAGATTCTTAGATTACTATTAGCTTCTGAAGTGTCAGACAGGCACTATGCTCTTGGGATTATCTAACAACACAGAATGGGTTCCAATCTGATTTTACAGATGAAAAAAAAAAAACCCAAAGATCAGAGGGGCTGAAGTGGAAGCAGTCATGGATTTCTATGGCTTCTGTGTTTTGCCGTACCAAGGCTGCATAGTCAACTCCAGTGCAGAGGGTTGGAGGGGACAGAGTCAGAGGAGCCTGGCTTGTTCTGGTTGTTGGTGTTGTGCTATCTTCCTTTTATAGACTAAGAGGAAAGAAAAATGCATCTATGAAGATATAAGGTGCTGTAAATTCTCCTTCCTATGTCCTCCCTCTCAAGAGTATATAGATCCCGTCAACTTGGGTCTTCAGTATGACTCAGACAGAGAAATAGCTTGCCCAGTGTGACCTCTGAATGTGATTTATGAAATAAGATGTATCCAAATTTTCACCACATTGGAGCTATTCAATTTTCTCTAATGGCCTTTATCTGAGAGTTATGTCTATTCATGGCAGTAACAACCTGTAAGTCATTAGCTTAGAACATGGTGATGGTTGATTTTAACACCCTGGGATCTGGGCCCAGTGGGGCAGGTCTCTCTCCCCTGAAAATCAAAGATAAGCAGCATTTAAGCAGTTAGATAATATTCATATCAGGGAAAGTTAGAAAGTAAGAAGTAATCATTTAAAGTTTGAAGATGAAAAGGCCTTTGAATACTTAGAGTTGAATTTGCAGAATGGCCTCTAGCTTCTTTCTGTGTTTATGTGCTTTTGCCAAAAGAGACATGGCACAATCTTTATACCAAATAACCACTAAAATATATATATATATATATATATATATATATATATATATATATATATATTCACATGATTTTACTGGTATATACAGAATTCTCATTTTATGAATTCTGTCTTAAAGAAAAAATATAACCTGATGTCCAAGGTCACACACTAGTGATCTTGAAAGTCCTACCCCTGAATGTATATTCTTAGTTCACAGAGCTCTGGTAGGTGAGACTCAAAAGCCCAGGCAAGCCCCTTTGCAGGGAATACTCCAAGTCTCAGAGATCAGGCTGTCAGTCCTCAGTTATAACCTTTGGCAAGAATCCCCACCTTAATTAACTGCCAAGAACAATAGGTTCCTGGGAAGCTTTTAAAGCACAGGGAAGCTGGGTAATCATTTCCCTGGAACTAGGCAGGCTGTATTTCTAGACTTGTCATGGAGGTAGCTATGGGTTTCCTGATTCTAAATAAAACATTTGGTGGAGGCCGCATGGTGGTTTGCTTGGATGTATGATACCATTTAGAGAATGGGTGGCATCTAAATCAGGTACTGGGAAACATGGGTTCCAGTAGGGACATCTTGTTGATGCCATGTGTCTTAGTTAGAATTACTGTTGCTGTGATGAAATACCATGACCAAAACAACCTAGGGAGGATTCTATTTTACCCACAGTTCCATATAACAGTTCATTATCAAAAGCAGTGAGGACAGGGATTCGGAGGCAGGAGCTGATGCAAAGGCCATGGAGGGATGCTGCTCACTGACTTGCTCCCTATGGTTTGCTCAGCCTGATTTTTTAATAAACCCTAGGATCACAAGCCCAGAGATGGCACCACCCACAACATGCTGGGCCAGCTCCCATTGATCACTAATTAAGAAACTGACTTATAGCTGGATCTTATTGAGACATGTTCTCAGATGGGGCTACCTCATCTCTGATGACTAGCTTGTGTCAAGTTAACATCAAACTATCAAGTATACAGTGTTTTTCTCTTTCTGACTCTCTAGAGACTCACACACATCCCTGAGCTAACTTACCCGATCTATCTCACTCTAAAGAACAGTATGCAATCAGGACCTTCGCATTTATTTTCCTCACTACTCTGCTTCCCTGTCTTTGATAACCACAGCAAATATTAAAGCAGGCATGGTTATATCGGATTTATAACTAGGCACCAAAGCTCCATTGATTTTCTCCTGCAGACACTGTGAGGCCTCAGTTGGTTTTCCTATAGCTCTCTCCTAGGCAAAGGTTTACTGGGATTTTTCTAAGAGATAACAAGCAGTTTATGGGACTTGTGTGCATGTCTGAAGCATAGCTGTGCTCTTTAGCAATCTTGATCTTCCTTCCGTGAACCTGTCTCTCTATATGTGTATCACACAGGGCTGTGGAGGCCTAGAGGAGGTAACACTTGTTTTGTGAGTCCTGAGGTCTGGTCTGCTTGCTTCTTGGCCCCTATGGCCTAACAGCTGTGAGGAGCCACCACAGCCTTCTCCAGGGAGCCAGAGTGTTCTATATTTCATGAAGCTCAGTCTGTTAGGCACAGCCAGATGGCAGCTTGCTTGGTTTCTTGCACCTCCCCTGGGAATGAGAGTCCTTGAAGTATCTGATTGCTGCAGGATGCTCAGCATCCCAGCTAGTGACTCAGGGATAGCTCCAATGACTATCTTCATTCTTACCCCAGATCTGAAGCTCCAAGTTCAGATGTTGAAGGAGATTCATTGTTAGCTGAAAAAGCTTTTCTCTATTCTTTACTTTTCTCCCATGTTTGCAGGACTCTAGTGATCTCTCTGGAAGCTTCCATTGACTTATGAATCAAGCTCTTGATGATGTTCTTCCTTGCTGGAGTCCATCCACGGCTCTGAAGCTCCATTCTAATCATTCCACTTCCTTACCCAAATATCTCCAGTCGTTGATTGGTATTTGTTACTGCAGTAAAAGCTTCAGGATACAAATGCCCAGTCTTTTGTTTGTATATTGTCTCATGAAAATTCATAATGGTAGGGTTATTTCTCAGATGTAGGAAGAAGGGGCTTATGTTAAAGACCAAATGAACAATGTTTTTCCATGGGTTATCTTAATGCCTACAATATTACAAGGTTCCTGTTCTGCAGATAGCAAACAGATATGGAGGCACTAGAAAAATTCCTATTTGCTTCCTGAATGAAGCCATATTCTCTAAGAGACTTTTTAGCTCTAAAGGTGGACTGACAGAAAGAGAGGTTGTCAAGATGGTTCCATTACTTTTAGCCTGTGCACTCTGAAGTCTTGGAGAAAGAGGGACCAGGGCGTATCTGATAGTCCTCCTCCCCCAAGCAGCCTCCTAGCATACTTCCAGAACTGTTTTCCACAGTATTTACTGTCTCTTCCATGTGGTCAGTTGTACGGAACTCACCAGATTAAACAATCCCAGCTGTGCTGTGAGCTTTCCCCAGATTGTCCCATTAGACAAGAGCAGAAACACCCTTTGCTGCTGGTTCTGGTGGAATTCTTTACTGTAAATAGTCTCAACTTCCTGCAGGAGACCAGTCACCTTAGCCAAATGGAGATGAGCAAAAGCTGCTTCTAATGGGAACTGGGAACAGAACTTAACCCCCTAAAGTGATCTATTGACTTAATTAAGTCAGAGATACTCAAGGCCTCAAGTCCTCATGAACAGACACTTGTGGTATGGGAGACACAGAGCCCAGGAAAACACAGTGACTGAAAGTATAAGACAGAGAATCCACGCAGTGATGTAGTAGGGGATAGAGGACTCCTTCTTCCTGTTTACATCTACATGTGCCCTTTCCACCTCACCCACATTTCTCAGTTCTACTTCTTAAGAAAAAGGACACTCCCTCGTTCACCTACCCAAGCCCAGTATCAGAGCCCTTTGCCTGTACTTAATCCTCAAGTAGCTTCAGTGTAGGTATAGTTACGGGAACCACTGTCACAGAGGGGTGTTGATTTCCCAAAGTCACATGATCATTAAGTAGAGTCAAGGTTTGAATTTCTCACCCACTTTCTTTAAACTCTCTCTTTAACAACTAGTAAGACATAGGGTGTCCCTTTGAATCTGTTCTTGGGTTTCTGATAGATAATGTAGCTTTGCATTGCTCTTAACCCTGAACCTTTGCTTTCAGGATGGGTGGAACTTAGAGCAGTGCGACACTGGAAATGTAGGCATCAGAAAGAGGTGAAGAAATTGGTGGGGAAATTCTGTGAGAGCTGCATTCTGAGCAGTTCTCACTACAAAGATGAGGGTGGCAGCCATACTTGATTCTTTAGCTGGTGCTTTTGGTGAAGGCCTTTGGAGATGGGCCTAACCTTTGGGGAATGGAGCCCCCGCTGCTCATCCTCTCCATGTGCTCAGCACTGGACTTCTAGTCTCAGATGGGAATTTTAGTGTTCGGTCTTCAGTACACACTTCTTTCCTCGATAACACGATGATAACATACCATGAGTCAATCATATATGAAGCATTTAAAAGGGCACCTGGAACACAGTTCATGCTCCATGAATATTAGCTATTAAAATTGTTATGGGATCTTCATCAATATCATCCTGGTTGAATGTCTGTGTTTACCATCTGGTCTACCAGATAGTCTTCCTCATTTGTTTGTCATCCCTATGAGTGAAAGCTATGGTTCTACAGAGACCTCTGACTACATGGTGGTCATGGTTCAGGGTCCTGTGCCTACTCCCACCCTGAAAATGAAGAGTCTTAAAATAGAGCCTCTGACAAGGTTATTGATACATAAGAATTTCAGATGTCTCTAAGGGATATCCCAGCCTGTGGAAAGATACAGGGTGCAAGAGAACACCCTAACAAAGGTTGTTGGCTTGTGGGCCCCACCTGCATCACTGCTGGGCAGCTGTGAATGAAACACCCACTACTCTTGTCTGAAGACACGCAGATAATAGATTAGAAATGGCTGCCAGAATGTTACAGTCTCCGAGCCATGTTTCTGGAATCTTGTCAGAGAAACTCAAACATTTATCTACATTTAGGTTTCTGCTCATAACTACTTTCCTTCCTTGGGGTTCCTCAGATTCAATAGAATCAGATCTAGGGCTTCCTCTAGTGTTCTGTGGCCTCCTTTTCCTTGGCTTGCAGAATCCTTCACTTTACACTGTGAAGGACCTTGATGCTTGTCAACCATCTTCCTTCTAGTCTTCTATCCTACCATAGGCTTTAATTCTCTGTGCGTCTGAGTTTTGCCTCGCCTCTGGGGTATCAGGCTCCTGGGACACCAACAGGATGCTCAGAGGAGGTGAAACACAGTCTAAGATAGGGGTCCCAGCCCATGTTTCTCCAGGTGAGAAATGATGGGTGCTGGGACTGAGGTTGTGGTTCTCAAACTCCTGGGCACCCAGACGCTGTTGGGAACCATGATGTCTTGAGAATGGGGGCTATCATTCTCCTGTGCACCTAGACACTGCTGGGAACCTCAAGGATTTGGGAATGGGGGCCTGAGGATCTGCAATGAACTCAGGGCTCTGGCTTAGTTTTATGCTATGTGACTGGTTGTCATGGTCTTCTTAATGGGATGTCACTGTTCACATGTTCCAGGACTCTTATGGGGAACTAGTCTGAACACCTGCTGTTCTCAATGATGAGTTTTATCAGAGTTCTGAACTTTGCTACTTTCTTACTAGTTCTTCTGTCTGGTGGCATGGGCCACTGCCAAACAATTCCCTCCTCAATGTGTTTGTTTGTTTGTTTTTGCCTCTTTTCCTCTTCATGATAAAGATAGAAGATAGAATGCCCTCATGCTGTCATCTCATCACAGTTAGATTTTACCCTGGGAAACTGGGCCCTTTGTATTCTCTGTGTTCTTGGGTCTTCCAAGAGCCTCCTTGACCCAGAACATTATAGGGGATTGCCAATGCTCTTGGTTGCCCACCAGAATGAGATTGTAAAACCCTAATGCTGAAGACACCATACATATCTGTGCTGGAATTTCCTTCCTGCCGTTCGTTTTCATAGCGTTGGAAGGTACTATTTAAGCTGCTATAGGAGGACAAAAAATCATCAATGTTCCTACACAGTTGTGCATCCATGAGCTACAGTGAGGACCGGCCTGGTAAGATATGTCTATTAAAACAGTAGTCATCCACTCTCTGCTTGGATTAGAGGTCCACCCTACAGGGAGAAAATGAAAAGGAAATGTGGAGACAATTCCTTCTGAATCACTGTAGGGGAGATTTCAGAGGAGATCAACAGCTGAACAGTTAGTTTTATGAGGGAGGAGGACTGGCCCTGTAACATGTTAGTGTGAGGTTCAAGAAAGCCAAGTGCACTCTCAGCTCCAGGACTGGAAGTCTCTAAACCAGTCATTCTTTCCATTGGTGTACTATTGGCTGAACAGAACAGAGACCTTTATGTCCAATAACTTAACCAACAAGAATTGATATGATCTGTGATGTAGGAAGTGTAGAGGTGGGCCAGACTACAGAGAGTCTGTGATCAGGGACCCAGACAGTTTTTCTCTGCACAGCAGCTCTGTTCTGCAGTTAGCTCCTCTCATGACTGTATAATGCTTTTATTGGAGTAGAAGTGAGTTATCTTCTGGGTCTAACGGGAGACTGTCTCTCTCACCCGGTGGTTCTGTTTAGAGAAAGAAAACTTTTCCTAAGATCTATTCTGTCATGACTCAATGGCCTGAACTGAGCTTGAGGTCATATCCTGAGCTTTGTACTTGCTGTTCAACTGAAATGACGTCATTTAAAGTGGAGTGCATTGTCTGCTTTTTAAGTATGCATATGTCCTGTACAATATTTTCTGGCCTGTGTGTCCCAGTGTCAGTTACACACCAAAATGGTAAATATTTGACAACAGGACAAAGGGAAAGATCATAGGGAGTTACAGTAAGCCAGGGATTTAAAAAGAAGGTCACATCTGAGTCCTGCCTTACCTGTGTGAGGACATCAGAGTGTGAATCAGCTCAGAAGAGGAGGCCCAGTAGACCTTCTCTCTCACCTGCTTTGGATTCTTATAACACAAATTTGAGAAGTGCAGAGACTATACCTCCTCTCTTAACAGACCCATCCTGGCCTGTCTTTATAGGGTCCGGATCGCTGTGGGCAGGCATTGCTGCAGATTGGGATTAACATGATGGCACTGCCTGGAGGCCGCCACTTGGATTCCATCCCTCTGCAAGAGCAGAGGTAAGTCATGCAACTTAGCCTACCCAGAAGAGAACTGTTAGGAGATCTCTGGTCCTTGGGAGGCCCTTGGGTTGCTTTGAACGGACTGGTGTGGGCTAAGGTAGTGGGGTGGTAAAGCATCGTATAAAGACAGAAGGTTTGAGTGGATTTAGTCTGGAGGAGAGATGTGGGACCACCAGAAGTGCCGGCATCCATTGGAAAGTCCACACAAAGCTGCCATTGCATGTTTGACTTGGCAGGCCATGGAGGTCTGAACCTGAGCAGGGGTGGAAGTTCAGGGTGCCAGATCTATGCCTGATGAGCCTTTTCTGTGACTTCCCTGATTGATTGATGTGAAGACCACATGTGTCTAGACTTTCTTTAGGTTCAGGCACTGGGACGGTTAGTGACTCTGATGAATGTAGGCTTGGTCTCTAGAGGAGCTGTGTTCCAGACTTCTGACAGCTGGGCTAGCCTTGGATCCTTTATGCATTCCATCATCATAGGGGCTTTGTCTTTAGCCCTATTAGCTAGCAATAATTAAAATACTGTTTCTTTTCTGATTTTTTTGAGACATTTTGATAGACTGTTTAAAGAAAATATAATCCTGTTGAGTCCTATTGTGTTCCTTTTTGTCATGTTTTGTTTTGTTTCACTTGTATCTCACCTTTCCTGTATCTGAACTTTCTCCCAGAGCTGTCAGGGATGCTGACTTACTTCACATTCATTTCCATGTTGCTCATTTGATTTTTGAATAGATGTGTGTGTGTGTGTGTGTGTGTGTGTGTGTGTGTATTGTATAGATAGATGTAGTAATAGATAGATGATGGATGGTAGGTGGGTACACAGGAGATATTTTGAGCCAGGTGGTGGTGGCACACACCTTTGATCCTTTGGGAGGCAGAGGCAGGTGGATCTCTGAGTTCAGGGTCAGCCTGGTCTACAAAGCAGGTTTCAGGACAGCCAAGGCTACATAGGAAAATCCTGTCTCAAAATAAATAAAAATAAAAATAAACAAATAAAAGGAATGAATTGTTTGCTAAAATTCCCTAGTAGGGCAGAGTCAATTCCTCTCTCTGAAGGTGTGATTGGCTCTTCTAAAGCAATCATTAGAAGAGGTGTACAGATTTGACACACAGTTCTTGCATGTCCCTTAGGACACAGAACACCATTAGAAGTATAATTTAAATTTTTCTGTACATCCAGAAGCAGAAAATAAGAGGCCACATCTTTGTAGTCTGTATGGTGAAACTCAAACATAGTATGGTATGGCTGTCAGGATGCCTGAGAGATGGGGCTGCTTCAGCTTGGGATAGCTGGTGGTAGAGCTTTCCTGAGATGATCGTGTGTGGTCATCTGTGGTATGTGGCTACCTGGCTTTAGAGCTGGGTATTACTCCTTATCCACCATGTGGCAGGTGAAAATTCTGGAGCCCCATCTGTCCTCCAGTCCCTTCATGTTTCAGAAGGGCATAATGACAGTACGTATCATGCAGGGCTGATGTAGGGCTAATCAAATTAATATATGCAAAATATTTAGAGCTATGTAAGAGACTACTATTTAACAAATGTCTGCTAATGCCAGGGCCACCCTGTGTAGGTGTTGTTAGAGAATTCTTCTGGAATCCTCCCTTCTGACCCTCTCTCCCACTACTGAGTGACAGAAATTTAAACCTGAAACAGTTGGAGTCCTGGTGGAGAGGGTACAGTCTGCCTGCTGCTGAGCTGCCCATCCCTGCCATGTGTGATATTAAATTGGGCTGAAAAACAGCAGCATTTCCGGCAGTGGGGTCCTGAGCTGGTCAGACAAAGCTTGTCCTAGGATTGGAGAAGTGTTTGGGACAATGGAGAGGAGGCCAGACTGCCCCAGCTTGGCTCTGGTCTCTGCCATAACTGACCTTCAGTTTCTTCATCTGTGAACTATCAATAGTTTATACTTATATCAGTAGGTTTTTTATAAGACAATAAATTTTCTGTGTGTGTCTCTGTATCACTCTCTCTGTCTGTCTGTCACACACACACACACACACACACACACACACACACACACACACAAATGGGATGCAAGGTAAAGCTTGCTGGCACATAGAAACTCCTCAATTGGTTAGCTTCTTCAGTGAGGAATAGGCTCCCCTGAATAAAGGATCTATCAGAGAAATTATGTCTTGAAATAAAAACACAAAAACTGAAACAGAAAGAAAAGAAAATACTTAGAGATTAAAAAACAAAACAAAACACTGGGCCTGGAGACCCATCATGTTTGTTCTGGGCTGTACTTTTGGGCTTTGCTTACAGAGAAAGCTAGTTCATGCTTACAGGATATTAGACGTGCTTAGTTTATTCCGTTAGATACTATATTGTTGGCAGACAGTAGCAGAGTCTACTGTTACGTGCAGCAGAGGCCTCTCTAGTGGCAAACTGCACTATGGTTCTCACAGCTAGATAAAGGGCTGGCCTTAACTATGGCCCATCACCTCATTGGCTCACATACACAGCACTTTCTATGGCATGTTGCTGCTCATGGAGCTTTCACTGTGGCCTATGCAATCATTGTTATCTCTGTGAAGCAGTCTTTGAGGGGGTGTTCAAAGTCCAGGATAGATGCTGGGAGGTCCCATGGAGGTCAATGTTTGTGCAAGGGAGAGTGCTTAAACTGGATTTCCATGCTGGCTCTGTGGTGGCAGCTCATCAGACCTCACAGGAAGCTTTGGAATCAGAGTGGTTCTTAGGTCCAAGTGACTAGGACTTTAGGTTCCACCTTGCTTTGTCACTGGGGAGTAATATAGAAGCCAGGAGGCTGGGACTGCTCTTCTGCTTCACACCAGGCAAAGTGAAGTTAGGGGAAAAAGTAGAATGAAGCTAAGGATTTCATGGATCAGAAGCCACCAGCCACTCTCTGACTGGAGTCTTTCCATTCTGACTAGCCAGGGAGATTTTCTGTCTCCCTGTGTGTTCAGCATGTAAGAGCTCACAGCCCATGCTGCCTCAGTACAGCCCTGTGACCTCTTCTGTTTCAGAGTGTTGCCCTGTGAGAGAGCTATGCTTTGCTCAAATAAACTCTCTGCATCAGTTACTTCCTCATTACTGTGGCAAAATAATGCAACTGTTGGTGGTCATCACAACGTGAGGAACTGAATGTTGCAGCAGGAGGAAGGTTGGGAACCACTGCTCTAGGCCCAGACAAGCAGGCAACCATCCCATTCTATGAAATACATTTTGTCCAGTTTCTCTCTGAATAAAGGGCAGTTATAGGAGGGGTTCTGAGGACATGCACAGATGGTTTCACAGCTAAAGACATCGGAATGTGAGGCTTCCAACAACTCAGTAACAAATCTTTCTATAAAGAAGAAGGCTGGGAAAACTGGTAAGCCTGCATTCCATAGGGAAACTGAGGATTGAGAGGATGCCGGAGCTGCTGAGTAGCATAACCAGGATGTTCTTAGTCTGGTCAGACTCAAACCAGTCTGTGTTTCCAGTTTTCTTGGGCCAATACATCACATATTCAACCACACAAACACTCCTGTGTTTATTAGCCTCCTGTGAAATTATTGTACTTATATTTATTGAATATGCAAGGTCTGTGATGGTGCAGTGTATGGTACTGTGTAGCTGAGGACTAGCAATAACCTCAGCGGATATGGTCTCTGCCAGCAAGAAACTCACACTCTATCCAGTGACTTCCCTTTAATCTGATTTAGCTTGATTTGTAGCTCTTGGGACCTTTCACTGAGCATGAATCTCTTTGTCTTGAGAATTCTGTTTAACCAGAAACCTGAGATGACCAAGGCTCTGGGTCCTCTGTAGCTAGTGATGAGTGTTCCTCTGGTTGTCCAGTGTACTATGGAGACCCAGTGGGGGCCACTGTAGTCAGCCTGTCTCTGAGTCAGTAATGGCTTACATGTGTGCATGTCTGCTCTGTGGCTGTTGTTCTGCTGTTGAGGGTCATTTTCTGTGACTGTGGTGAAGAGTGAAGACTGTAATTGTCAATGGGATAATTGTATGTTTTTCTGTTTAAGCCAAAGACAGACCAATCAAAGCTAGCATTAAGTTCCCTCCCTTCTCCCGTTTCTCATGAGAAATCCACAACAACATGGTGTGTGACCTTGAAAAGGCAGACAGGAGTGATTCAGGAGTTATTTTTAAGATGAGGTTGAATATATAGCATATTCCTATATGCTTCTGGTAACTGGGGCTATGGAGGCATTGAATGTTGTTGCTTCAAGTTCCCTCTGAGTTTATCCTTCCAGTGCAAGCCTGGGAAACTGAGGCCCAGAGCTGGTTCATCTTCAGGTGCCTCCCCTACTGAGGAATCAGTTCTTCCCTGGCTTATATTTCATAAGCTCATTTTCCCACCCTTCCTCCAACAGTTATCTATGGCAGGGATCTGTTAGAGAGAAGCGATTTCATTCTTTTTCTTCCTTTACTCAAGTGAGATTAAGAGTTTACTTGATTGGGGACATGACACCTCATCCTATTGTGAGTGTCTTCAGAACCCAGGACTAAATGGATGTCTCATTTATATTGGTTCTCCTGCCTATGACTACAATGTATGCTCTAGGAGCTCAGTAAGTGGTTGGTGGATGATTAAGTATTTATCAACTGTTTAGTGGCCTGGGGAGAGGGCTAAGTGGGTGTGAACACTCGCTCTGCACATGTGAGGACCTTAGGCAGAACTCTCATCACCCATATAAAGTTCCAGGTACAGCCACATAGTGCCTGTAACCCTAGCATTGGGAGAGTGTTTGTGTGTGTGGGGGTGCACAGGCACATCCTGGGCTGTCCAGCCTATCAAAACAGCAACCTTCTAGTTCAGGTCATTGCCCTGTCTCAGGGCAATAAGGTGAAGAGTGATAAAGTTCTTGGTCAGCATATGCACTCACGTGCATGGGCACACACAACCAGACTCTTGTGTATACATCCCCCATCCCAAATCCCCAGAGATATTTAATGAATGAACAAGCTCTTCTCTAGGGAGCTTCATGTAAGAGAAATTAAACATGCATAGCTTAGCAGTGGGACTTAGCTCTTTCCCTTGGACTTTTTTTTTTTTTTTTTGGTCTTCAGCATGTTAGTGTTTCTTCTTCTCTCCCTCCGTCCTACTCCTTTTCCTTCCTTTCTTCTCTCCTTTTCTCCCTCCCTCCCCATATTCTTCCCTCTTTCTATCCCTTCCTTCTCTCTTTATTTTCTTCTTTCAGAGAAAATGTTGTTTGGCAGGAAAGGATAAGCTATTTATCTCGAGATCTCGGAGTGGGAGCCAAGG
Organism: Rhynchomys soricoides; assembly: GCA_019843965.1. NCBI lineage: Eukaryota > Metazoa > Chordata > Mammalia > Rodentia > Muridae > Rhynchomys > Rhynchomys soricoides. Next base: position 1,202,077 of record JADRCH010000281.1, read on the forward strand.
GTTTACTTGGTTGAAAGAGTAAGAGTTGAGAGAGACCCCTTTTTTTCCATCTAAAGAAGAATGAGTCAGAAATACTTCTAGCCTTTGCTTTTAAGTTCATTGGAAAAGAGACAGTCTATAATTTGCTCATCAAATCTCTTGTGGGAGAGCACTGTGCATCTGCAAGGATGGGTTGGGAGCCTGAGGCAAGCCTACCGCCAACTTGTTGCGTGTTCTTGGGCAAAGCTTCTCCTCCAAGATTCAGGTTTTTCATCCATGGATGGGAGATGGTGCAAACTCCCCCGAGGCTTCCCTAGATTTAAAGTTCTGAGAGTACAGTGCTGGGTTTGGCTGGTTTTGTCCCCTTTTGAACAAAATGATCTTTAGTGCCACGAACTGGGAAAGCAGTTCATTGACTAGCAGGAGGCCTGCTCAGTCTCTCCTGTGAGATGTTCAATGGAGCTTAGCATCTGCCTTGTAGCTGGGGTGAAACTGTAGAATACACCAGTTCTGTACTCCTTTCAGCCTCTGCGGGTGGGCTCTATTTAGTTGTATGGAACTACTTGGTACTCCTAGATGCATGCTAAGGAAGAATGTTTTGCCCTGATTTGTTGATAAGGCCACAGGCAAAAGCATTCTAGCAGGCTTCTGAGTTCTACTCAGTCATTTTCAAACTCACCTCTACCCCTCTGTCTACACTTGGCAACTCACCACCTCAGCAGTACATGATCCTATGCCTCTCCTTCTTGGCACATGATACTCCTTCTGTCTGGAGCTATCTTTTCCCAAATTCCATTGACCTGAGAGTGTGCTTTACGGATAGGAAACTTACAGGGATTCCACAGCTCTCATAAAGCACCCCTTTTCTTTTCTCCCATAACTCTCTGCTGACTCCCATATGACGTGTATAGCACACATTTGGGGTGGAAGGATCATGTCTGCATAATTAAAGGGTCCTCCTCATGGAACTCATACTTTGGTATTGTCTTAGTTACTTTTCTGTTGCTGTAATAAAACAGTGTGTCCAAGGCAACTTATGAAAGGAAGGGCTTATTTTGGGTTTATGATTCCATCAGAGGGATAGGGCCCATCATACCAGCAACAGCGTGGCAGTATGTCACACACATGGTGGTTGGAGCTGGAAGCTGAGAGCTGACCCTTCACACATCTTGAACCTCAAGCAGTTAGAAAAGAGAGTGAACTTGGAATTGTTCAGAGCTTTGAAATCTCAAATTCTGCCTCTAGTGACACACCTCCTTCAACAAGGCTGTACATTTTAAGCCTCCACAAACAGCCATCTACTTGAGATAATATTCAAGCACCTGAGCCTATAGGGGCAGACATTTTCATTTGAACCATCACGGGTATCTCCTCTGCAGAATCCTAGAATACCTAGTCGAGTGTGCATGGTAAATTATGCACACTATTTATTGATGTTTTTTATGTAGAAAAGCATTTATTTACAGAGAACACACTTTGCACTGTAAGTAGGAAAGGGGGGATCCAAATTCTACACTTGGAAGGCTTTGAATTGAAAAGTCCACGTTAAATATGAAGAAATTAAAATAAGCCAAGCAGAGAACAGGTGTAAGGGTTCCACTAACTGCTGATGCTAGAATTCCGGAGAACACTATACACAAGACCAATAGGAAAAGCTAGGAATGAGGAACTGGTTGGTGCCAGGAGCTGGAGGGCAGGGTACAGGTCTGCCAAGATGAGAATAGCATTCCTTTTGGTATGGAAAAGCTAAGCCCTAGAGACTTTTCCCCAGTACTGGACTTCAAAGAATGAAGGGAGAAATCCAAGATGGGGGTGAGGATGGTGAAGAGGTAGGGAGACCCCAAGGCTCTCGAATTCTGATGGAGTGACATTCTCAGTTTTACTATTGATGCAATCTCCCACATTCCCTGCTCTGCTACAGAATCATTAGAGATACAGTATAGTGGGATTAAGCCACACTCCATTGCTTCTCAGGAAGAACTGAGTGAAGGATTTGAGAAGTAATTAGCACACCATGGGCTATAGATGGTCCCAAGCTTTACAAGGGCATCAGTATGCAAAATAAGAACAGTTTTGCATAGTGGAATGAGGTGACTTCAGGTCCTAAGGGTTGAACCATCAGCTGAATTGCAGGACACCATCTAAGGGTACAGCATAAGAGAACATCAAGATGTTGGTCTTACAGTTTCTGAGATTTGTTCCCATTTCTCTCTCTCTCTCTCTCTCTCTCTCTCTCTCTCTCTCTCTCTCTCTCTCTTGGTTTTTTGAGACAGGGTTTCTCTGTATAGCCCTGGCTGTCCTGGAACTCACTCTGTAGACCAGGCTGGCCTCGAACTCAGAAATCTGCCTGCCTCTGCCTCCCAAGTGCTAGGATTAAAGGAATGCACCACCACTGCCCTGCTTTGTTCTCATTTCTCTGTGTGACATTGGTCAAATCAGTTTCAGTGATGGTAGTTTCAAAGGCCTGCTTTGAGGGTTACAGTGAGCAACTGAGATTGAGAGAAACGCTTAGCACAGTGACCAGAATGTTTATTAAAACAGTTGGCCAGGAGGGGTGTGTCTTAGACAAATTACACAATGCCCCTAAATCCCCATTTCTACATCTGTAAGGTAGAATGGCCATCTCTGATCACCAAACTACCTTGAGGACTAATATAATAGAGGGTGCTCTGTAATTGGCAATCCTTCACTTGTTGGGGGGGGGGAGTCCCTCTAGCCTAGAGAAGTTCTGGAGAAATGTTAGGAGTGAATTGCTTGGCTCTGGAGTTCCTTAAGATAAATTCTGTAACTTCCTTCGACCCCACCCTGCATAATTCCAGGCTAAACAGCATCATCTGGCTTGGAGTCTGGTGTGTGGAGAAGATTGTGGTTGCATCTGGAGTTGTGTTTGCAGTCTGCGAGACTCCAGAAGATCCAGATTTAGGGGTTTAGTCACCTCATTCTAGATGTCTAGGAAAGCCTCTGTCTGAGGAGTAGAGAAACAACATGGGGAGCAGGATTTCTTCAGGGACATGGCAGAACCCCTAGAAACCCCAACCCTGGGAGAAGCCCTCTCCTGCTCTCAGGCACAGGAATGACCTTTATAGCATCAGGTCCAGGTTTCTGATCATCATGGATATGACAAAAACTGAACCCCAGTCCCAGCTCGGCTCCTCTGACTCTTTGAGCAGAGACCCCAACAGGCTCCTGACTGGTGATTTTCCACCATGAAGAAAAGTGACTCATTGCCAGGCCCTCTGCCTTGACCTCAATTTTCAATTCTCCTCTGTGTGAGTAATCAGATCAGTAGTCTGAACTTGCAAAGGACAGATTTCATGCATAGCTTAAAGTTTATGGCTGAGGACAGTTGAACCACGAGCAGTTAGGGTGGGCAAGGGCAGCAGGAGCCCTCACCGCATAGCCGGAGTTGCCCAGGTTAACTAGACATTTTATGTTGGGGTCAGTCAGCAAATCCAATAGTGAGGTGGGGCTCAGAGATTCAGAGAGCTAATGATAGAGCATCAGGCAAGCTCTGCAATTATGGGATGTTTAGTGCTAACATAGTCCAAACCTTAATGAGCCACAGTCCTTAGACTCTAAAATTGAGGAGAGCAGCATATTTTGTGGTGGCACAGTGACCACGACTGGGCATGGATGAGTGGGTGCTGGGGCTGAATCTAGGGGAGAGGATGTATTAACTTGCCTGGTCTCTTCCCTGGAAGACTCTGAGGACTCTCAGATGTACAGCTCTACAAGGCTTGGTTCCCCCACTCTGCAATGACCCATGACCCCTACTTATTATGGTACCTCCTCACACTGCAACCAAACAAAATGAAAACCAGCTCTTGCTTGGCTGTGTTTCCTGTCCCAAGCAGGGGAGCTTCAGCCACTGGGACCAGACATCCAGGGATCAATTTTGATCTTTTCCCCCACTTCCCTCCTGGGTCAGTCGCTTTTGTCCAGGCAATGTTTTTTAGGCTCTGTTTTCTCTCTTCCATCAGCACAGTCTCTCAGGCAACCTCCTGACTGGTATTGAACCCCACGTTTCTCCTCCTCACTGGTATTTAACTCTATTTTTCTCTTCCTCCTTCTGACTCATTTCACCACATGTCACTCCTCTGCCTGAAAACACCATCAGTGGCTCCAAATGTGCTCAGGGCTAAATCAAATTTCTAAACTTACTTCATTCAAGGTCTTTGATCAGGGGCCAGTCAGTCTTTTCAGACCCCTTCCTTGCCATGTCACAGGTCCCCTGCATCAGTCAGTGCAGCTCCTGCTGGGGTACTAATTTCATCCACTTGGCCTTTGAACATCATGTCCCCTTCTGCATAGAAATCTTCTGACTCTTGACATTTTGGCCAGCTCCTCTTCTCTGAGAACAGAGTAAATGCTATTTCCTTTGTGTAAATATTTCCAGGCGAGGTCAGGCTTCATCTTCCATGATCATGGGCTACTGTTTCACAGCTTCTTGATGACAGCCTGGTGTTTTGTGAAAACTTTGGGCCCTGGAGGCCTGGGTTTGAGTGACAGCTCTGCTGTGTACTTACCATGTGTTTTCCCCTGGCAGAAGTTTCCTCATCTGGAAGTAGTAATGGTCTTTCTCTCATCCCGCTGTGGGCAGGATGAAAGGAGACAGGGTAGACAGGGGCTTAGGGCCCCAGTTGGCTTCTTGCTGGATCTTAATATTTTGGCTACCTTTAGGGTCATTTCCAGACTCGCTTATTGGTGTTACCTCAGCTGTTTCAGGTGTTAATGAGCTTTGTTAGGGATGAGTTTCTCTTGTTCAGTTTTGGAACCTTTTGTGGTATAAGGCCAGTATATAGAAAACATCTGACTATAGCTTGGGCCTGGCACATAAACATCTGACTATAGCTTGGGCCTGTCATATCCTGGCTAGGGGACTTGGTAGGATGGATGACTTCTCATAGTTGTATCTGGGGACCTGTTGGAGGATAGAGCCAGCTGTGTGACTCAAAGGAAGATTTTCTGCTCTTTAAGTCTTCCCATAACTGGGAGCAGGAAACTTGTTCCAGAGCCTGAGGCTTGCATGGTAGATGAAGTGCGATCCATTCATTGGGAGGGTGGAGGGTAAGGGAACATCAGAAATCTGGCAGGTGGTAGAGTGGCTGGTGCCTCTAGAGATGGCACCTATTTTCTTTCTTGCCTTTCACAGAATGACACAGTGGTCTTAGGATGGCTACTGTCATGCTAGATCTGTGAGGACTCCTATAAGGGCCATGTTGGTAAAAGAAAACCTTCTTTGAGGCAGGGAAGAGAATAGAGCAAGGAAGAGTAGCCCATCCCTGTTTAAAGTTCACTTGGAGCTCCACAATGCTGCCATGAAGCTGATCCTGAACACAGGGGCAGCTGAACCTATGTTCCTCTGTGTGTAGATGTATTTGTAGTTTTTACTTGAGGACCCTGCCTGGTCTGCACTGGAACAGAGAACAGCCATTCATAAGATCCTTTAATATAGCATAATATAGCATTTAAGAACAGGCCTCTAGAATCTGGAGTGTTGGGTTTAGCACCTAACACTGCGACTTCTGAGCTGTGTGATGGGTTACTCAGCCTCACTAAGCTCCAGTTTCCAAATTTGTAAGAAATCCTCAGAGAACCCGTTCCAGGGTCATGGGGTGACCTGATAATGGGGAGTAGCATATCATCACTGGTGTAGGGCCTGCCTCGATACATGCTGCTAAATCACTATGGCCTTTTGTTTCCTCCTTGGATTCTCATACCCCTATGACACACACAGACTGACAGCTACAAGGGCTTGCCATTCTCATTCACAAGGTATTTAAGCTTAGTTCATATATACAGTGAACAGCTTCAGTGTGCTAGGCCCAGCAGCTGGGGCACATGTAATGAGGTGAGCACACACAGGCTGGGTCTGCTCAGGGTATAGCAGGACTTCTGAATGCTTATCTACCATAACCCATTTTACCCAAAGAAATGTTTACTTGACCCCAAGTATATATATAGGCATATACACTAGGCATATAAACAATTAAACATTTATTAGTTTATATAATCAGGAATACATTTATCTTAAAGCAACTCTTTTTGTGTACAATTTTATCAAGTAGAAAGACATATCTCTATGCGAAGGAGATTGGATATGCTATCTCTTTTTGCATAAAAATTAAATCTTAGCTGAGTGTCTGACCTTGCAGAACATAGGGCAACTTCTGTTTTTAGAGTTGATTAGTATTTTGACTTTATAATTAAATAATTTTATCTTTGTCAATACTTAGAATGTTGTTCATGTAAACACGCAGTACAAAATAGCAGAAGTATGCATGCGCCATTTCAGAAACTGCTAGATAATTCCATCCTAATCCCAAACCGAAATTAATGATCTTTTTATGAAGCTCAAATTAGCAACTGGAGCAGCAATTTTAAAGTCAAGCACTCTAATACAATTTGAGGATATGCTAATTTTATATTTACATGCAGAGGATGATGATAGAAAACTGTTAAGAGTCTTTGTTTTCTAGAGTTAAACCATCAAGTCTTCCCAAGAGCAGAATACTGTGTGCACAGTAGAGGCACTACAATTATCTAACTGTGACAGGAGTCTCATGTCTGAGCTGAGGTGTCTCCGGCACTGTCCTGCAGTTGGGTGTTGTGATGACACCCACAGTGCAAAGTGTGCCTAGGTGTGTTCAGAACCAACTCTGAGGTAAAGTCCCGTGGTATAACAGAAACCAGTGCTGATGAGCACGTCTGAGGCATACCTCAGAATCACTACACTTTTAGTTTGGAGTTAATTTTTGGTCATCATGCATTTGGAAACCATTTAGTGATGTAATCCCTTATGAGGTGGTAACTCACAGTGTAAGGATCTGGGATCTAGTGGATAGATCATTTACAAGGATTTAAACAGTTGAGACCAGTGAATGACACAGTGTGGGTCCTATGGAGCATGTAAGCTGACCTGTGGGGCATATGAGAAATGAATTCATACAGAAGGCTCCTTCAGGGAAGAACAAGTCAGCCTGTGAGGAGAAGGTGTAGGTAAGAGGTCGGGACTGAGAGATTGCAAGGACTTGGGGACAGGAATTGGAAATGGGGACAAGGTGTAGGTGAGAGCTGAGGCCCAGAACAGAAGCATCATGTGACATAGCTGTTAAGATGGGAAGTGGGTGGATGACAGAAGGGGCACTTAGTTGGGTCTCTCTCCTGCTGACTCTCAGACACATACAGAACCAACACACACATACCTTCACAGAGGTTATAAAGTAAGTCATGGGCTGGTTCTGTGGGTAAAGGTGCTTGCTCCCAAGCTGGACAACCCGAGTTTGATCCCTGGGACTCACATGGTAGAAGGAGAAAATCAACTGCTGCAAGTTTTCTTCTGAGTTCCACATTTGTGCACGTGAGTGCTCACACATACAATCAATCAGTCAATCTATCAAACAATCAATCAGTGTCAAAGGTAATTTCATGAAGGAATTAATGAAAGTCAGGGAGTATCAATAACATCTTTCAAGTTAAAGGCACCTGAGTTAACAAAGGAGGACTCTGAATCATTAGAGAGGAAACAAATGTCAAAGGTGTATGCTAGCTCATTATGCCAGAAACAGGTGCTTGATTCATATTCCTTAGCATTCCAAACAGAATAGTGAGTCTCACAGCCTAGACAGTTTTTAGTTCCGTCACCAGTGCACCGTAGGAGCCTCTCTCAGTGAGGACAGGATAAGGGCTTCTCTGAGTACAGGTCAGGGATCGCATGTGCTGGGTATGCAGAAGGTGTTTGTAATGAAGGCCACACTTCTAATCACTGTGATAGAATGCCTGATGAGAGCAACTGAGGGAGAGACGGGTGCCAGAAGCTCACAGTTTGAGGGTACCCACCATGGTCTGGAAGCTATGGCAGCAGAGCTGGAGAGAGCTGGTCACGTGACATGTGCTGCAGTGTGAGGCAGGCATCACACTGTGTCTAGAGACAGGAAGCAGAAAGGGAATTGTTGATAGTCAGCTCGCCTCTGCCGTTTTATTGACTCCAGCTCCTAGAATGGTGCTGCCCTCAGTTAGGGTAAGTCTTTATGACCCACTTAAGCTATTCTAGAAAATCCCTCACAAACAAACCCAGACTTTATTTTCTTATGGGAGTCTACATCTGTCAAGTTGATTGATATTTGTTATTAATTATCATAGTACTCAATAAGTAGTTTCTCTTAGAAACTGTTTTGCTTGAAACTATGTTAGGTTTCAAAAAAAAAGAAAAGAAAGCAGTCAGACACCCTCCAAGTCTACTATTTTTTGAGAGAGTACTGCAGACTACGGGATGATTACCTCTTTGCAATGCGTTATAAATTGCTCTCAGATCTTTGCACCCAGGTTGCTGGTGGGTACCACTTCCCTTTGACTCCTGGAATTACCCAAAATGTAGGATCCAGTCTTTTGCCATGTTATGTCAAGCAGTTGAATGTAAAGAAAATGTCATGGAGCATAGAAGGCAAATATTTAATGGACAGGATTAATAATAAACTTGGTAGTTTCTGATTTATCTCGGGCTAAAACTTAGCTTGGGGAAGATGGTCAGTGTGTGAAAACAAGTGCAAGAAGAGCGGAGGGGACATTTACCAGAGTTTGTACAGTCTTCTGAGGTGAAGAAAAGCTCACTAACGTTTCTAGTAGTGCACAGATGCTCTCCCGGTGAGTGGGGAATCACACTGCCTGAGCTATTTAGCACTGCAGAGAGGGAGGTGAAAGCCTTCAGTTCACCTGCTCATTAGGTATGGATAGAGATGCAGAATTCAAGACTTGTCTGCCCAGTGCCTGGAGAGACTCATGTTGATGCCACATAGCATGGGACTGGCAGAAAGAGCAGAGGCAGAGTGACCGACACGGGGAAAATATAAGCGACACTTAGCTTTGGCGTCACCAGTGCCTGAGGCAGAAGGGTTGGAAGTTAAAGTTCTGACCACACTGTCAATTATTTATAACTTGTTGCATAAATTATTATGCTTAAGTTGGCTGTCTAGTAAACAGTGTATAGTTTTGCATCATAGAGATTAGGCCATTCTAAATTAATCTAGCACTTGTTTTGATGGGAAAGGAGGAACAGAGGGAAGGGGAGGAGAGGGAGACACACACATGCACACACACACAGAGACAGAGAGAGAGACAGAGAGAGAGACACAGAGAGACAGAGAGAAAATGAATAAATGTCTTAGACCTGGGACCATTTGGATTGTAGAGAGGTATATAGACTATGTGATCTGAAATGATGCATGTGATAATAGTCCTGAGAGAATCCAAGAAGCATTCTATTACACAGAACAAACCTCAAAGTGTTTATACTGCCTCAGAAGTCACCGATGTGCTGACCAACCCTTTCCTGAGCTCACTTTCTACTTACCTTTCTCATATACACTCCACTATAGCCACCCTGTTTCCCTATTAGTTCCTCCAAGGGTCTTTGCCTGGATCCCGTCCTCTGTGGCGAATACTCAGTTCTCATATCATGGTGAATCTTCTTGCCTCCTGAGAGAGTTTGCTCTTACAGTCTCAGGAAGCTGTACAATGACCACTCATTTAAAATGGCAATGACCTTGTGCCTCACAGAAGCATTCTTGATGCCCCTGATTCTGCCTCCCCTTTTCAGTAGAAATTATCAGTTCTCAGAACACCACACAGTGTTCTCACTTATTCTGTTTTTATCATTTACTTTTCTGTCTATCAGGTGCCTTCTCCAAAAGGGGATTAATGTCAGTTGTTTTGTTTGCTGGCTTATCCCACTTCCTGGTGCATCACAGGCACTAAGTAAATGATGGTTCAGTAGAAGAGTGAATGTCCAGATGGACTCTGTGAGGACATGTGGGACATACATCTGCATGTGTGGAATGAAGTTCCATGGAGGGCAGTGAGAGGCTGAACATCTTGAAAAGCAGAAACTGGACTGTTAGACATCTGCCTTGATCAGAGTCCAACATTGGCTTCCAAGTTCCTTTCTACATCAGTCACAGATCAGGGTCTAGTCTTTGACTCTTTTTTCATTCACCACCTTTATTAACCAGTGTCAATGTCTTTATGATTTTATCTTCCTAAAAGTCTGCTTCACTGCTGAGGCTGGAACACAGGGCCTTGGGCATGAAAGGCAAGCACCCTGCAGCAGGAAAACACCTCATCCCTTCCTTAACCACTTTAAAAAAAATATTTATTTTATATGTATGAGTGTTTGCCTGCCTGCATGTATGTGCACCACATGTCTGCATGGTATTTTTGGAGTTCAAAAGGGAACATCAGATTACAGATGGTTGTGAGCTGCCATGTACAGCCAGGGAATGGATCCTGGGTACTCTGGAAGAGAAGCCAATGCTCTTAAGCACTGAGCCATTTCTCTGGCCCTCTTTCCTAATCACTCTTGAAGGGTTGTTCTCCAAGAACATTTTTCCTACAGGAGCCAAGGATTCCTCCTTATCTGTTTGAGTCTTTATGACTGAATAGAAAATCTTTGATTATCACCTCATTTCCCTGAGGATTTCATTGTGACTACTTTATAATAAGATATTGGTCCCAAAATATCTAATGTTTGCATAATTTTCTATTCTTTATCAATAACTTGTACTTTTGTCTAGATGTACAAGGGGCCCCTCCACACATCTCCTTTTTTCTTCTCTTCCTCTCAATTAGCTTTGTTAATCTTTATTATTTACTTTTTTTTAGACAATCTTATGTAGTCTCATTTGGCCTTATACGTAGGTCATGATGACCATGAATATCTAACTCTATCACCCAAGTTGGCCTGGAACTCAAAATATAGTCTGGGATGTCCTTGAACTTGAAGCAATTCTCCTGTTTCTGCTTCCTAAGTGCTGACATTATCCCATGATGGATTGTTTCTTCCCTTTTAAAAAAATGTGGTTATGTGTGTATGTTGACCATATGAAAATTTGTTAGCTCAATCTTGTACTTTTATGTACATGTGTTAAGTTTCAATAACAATCTCAGAAAAAGGAAAATGACCAGAAATCTGTTTGTGCAGGCTCTATCTATCCTCACATGCCACTCATCATTGTGCAAGCCTATTAACCTGGATAGATGACAATAGGCTACCGACCCAGGAACCTCTGGCTAACTGTCTTAGTAAGGGTCTTACTGTTAAGAGCAGACACCATGACCAAGGCAACTCTTATAAGGACAACATTTAATTGGGACTGCTTACAGGTTCAGAGGTTCAGTCCAGTATCATCAAGGTGGGGAGCATGGCAGCGACCAGACAGGCATGGTGCAGGAGGAGCTAAGAGTTCTACATCTTTATCTGAAGGCTGCTAGCAGAATACAGGCTTCCAGGCAGCTAGGATGAGGGACTTAAAGCTCACACCCACAGTGAACCACCTACTCCAACAAGGCTACACCTACACCAACAAGGTTAATAGTGCTACACCTTCTAATAATGCCACTCCCTTGGCTGAACATATACAAACCATAACACCAAAGCTGTTTATTTTTATGATTGAGGAGGAAGAGGGGGCATTGGGACCTAATCAGAGGGGTCTTAAGGTGTTGCTTCAGAGGGAGCAGAAGGTACAGGATCAAGAAGCCACCCAAGATTCAGCTGCAGTAAGCTTTAAAGAAAAATCAGGAGGCCCCCACTGGACAACAAAGTCATGGGTTTGTTCCTCAGTCCAAGCAGTGTCCCTCTTTCTTTCCACTCCAAGATTCTCTGAAGAAGCCCCCACTCTTGCTTCATTAGCCAGGTTCCACCAGCCTTCCACCAGAGGGACTCATTACATATGGTGGGACAACCAGCTCAGCTCAGGCTTTTGATTAAGAAAGAAGCAAGGGAGTGAACTTCATTCTAGGAGAAACATCATTGTTCTAAAAATAGCATTGCCCATATGGAGACAGCTTTAGATGTCTAGAAGGTTGTAGATACAGTAAGATGTGTTTCTCCTGGCTCCATGTTCAGGTTTCCTGATCATTCATAAGTTTTATTTGTCACACTAAGAACCGTCATAGATCCATTACTATTAAACTGAGCTTCAGATGTTGTCTAGAGTTCCTCAGTTTGCCTGTACATGCCACTGCTCTGTTTCAGGATCCCTCCCAGGACATCATCTTCTATATATCAGCATGTCTCCTAGGTCTCCTCTGGCCTATGATGGCTCCTCCCATTTTTTTTTTTTTTTTTGTTTCAATGACTATGACAATTTTAAGGAGCAGCGCCATATTGTTTTATAGTGTGGTCCCTTCTTAGCAAGGGTTTCTTTTGCTGTGACAAAACACCACCACCAAAAGCAACTTGGGGAGAAAAGGGTTTCTTTCAGTTCACACTTTCATATCATGTCATCAAAAGGAGTCAGGGAAGAAACTCAAGACAGGAACTGGAAGGCAGGAACTGAAGCAGAGGCCATAGAGGAGGGCGGTTTACTGGCTTGTTCCTCATGGCTTGTTCAGATTTTTGTTTTGTTTTGTTTTCCACCCTCTGGACCACCTACTTTAAAGTGATACCACCCACAATGAGCTGAGCTCTCCCACATCAGCAATCAAGAAAATGCATCACAGGTTCCCCTAATGGGAACCAAATTCCAAACTAATGGGAGCGTTTTCTTAAATGAGTGTCCCTGTTGTAAAAGCATTTTAGCTGTGTCAAGTTGACATAAAACTAGCCAGCACAAACCCATAATTAGGATTTGTCTGATGCTTCCTCACCATATGATTGAAGTCATGTATTTTGAAGAAAGAATACCACAGTGCTGATGTGCCCCCCCCTTCAACATACCAGATGCATGCTATCAACATGATCTAACATTCCTGATGTTGACCTTGATCATCAGGCCATATGGTGTCAGTCTTCACCACAGAGTTACTTGTCTCTTTCCTTTTCTAGTCTTTTCTTTGGAACTGAGTCACTGAGCCCATGCTGAAGCTCCACCTTCTTTATTTTAAATAAAGTTTATGTGACATGAAACTGGAGACTGGTAAAGGCTCACACACACACACACACACACACACACACACATCTCAGCACTTGTGCAGGTTGGGAGATAAACCCACACACAGACACACAGGAGGGCATCTAATAATATAGACACCTAGATGAATTCATAAGCACAAACAGACATATACAGGCACAAACATGCATATGCCAGAGAAATCAATAGTTTTGTTAATCTACTTTTGCCACGAGACTGAGGAATCGATTGAGACTTTAATTTACACGTTTCTAAAATCTCTTTGTTTTTCTCATCCTTATGATATATTTTTAAAGAGCAAGGACTGCCTCCTGCCTCCTGTGTTGGTCAGAGGTGAGGAATTTGACCAATACTTGAGCATTGGGCCTACAGGCTTTCCATGATGGGTCTAGGTTTGGGGCATTTGTGACTCTCATCTCCTCTCTTTCCTGGTTTCCCCTTGGAGGCTGCACTGGGGGTTCTGATACTTGTTATGATTTGGTTCCTAGATATTCTCCAAAGGTTCCTTTGTTGAACACTTTGTTTCCAGCCAGTGGTGTTGTTGAGAAGAGGGATGAGAGGCAGGGGCCTATAGAAAGCAAGTGAGATTGCTGGGGGCATGGGCCTTGAAAGAAGCATTTATATCTCACCATAGTCCTCAAAGCAATGGAACAAAGTAACCATGGACTGAAAGCATGAACAGAAGCAGTTCTTGCCTCCTTATAAATCACCTCGAGTGCTTTTGTCATAGTCACAGAGAGATGGCTACTACACCCTAGCCAGCCAGAGGTGAGTGTATCTCCACTTAGAAAATCCAGTGCTTTTGCTCATGTTCATTATCAAGGAGTATACTGAAAGCTGGCCCTGGCATGTGGTTCTAAATGCTGTAATTTACCTGTCTTCTGTCTCCTCCAGTCTCCAGCCCTCTGTTATGCTCTGTCACCCTTCAACAGTGTGTCGGGGCTTTCAGTGTGAATGTCTGGATCCTACCCTCAAGATGTGGTTTCTGTTTTTTCTGTCTCCTCACCATTCCTGCTCTTCCAAATGCACAAATCTAATCTGAGGGACTGACTTATTGTCCCTTTGGCTGGCCTATCTCAAGCATACCTCTTCTGCCTCCATGTGTCCAAACAACAGTACCCTGCTCCACAGCAGACTCCTCTGAGAGCGCCTTTCCTTATCTTTGCCTGAAAGGTCAGCTCATCCTGCTCTCAATCCCCAGAGGACCTTCATGCTCTGGGAGGGTGCTGATGCTTAGATATTCTCATGTGTTTCAGACAGAATTCTATAGCTAACTAACAGGCATCAGAAATGACAATTGGACCCTAATGATCCTGGAGTTTCTTCTCAACAGCCGAAGTTCCATCATCAGAATCGTGTGTGGGCAACAGCTCCAGTTGCTATGACTCTATACTTAGTTTGGCAGCAAAAAGAGGAGATTGGGTTAATACAGCTTAGTGCCAAAGCTTTATCTTTCTGCCTGGGAGATATATTAAGTACATCCAAATAATTGCTGTGACCAAATACCTGAGAAAAGTAACATACAAAAGAGATTATTTTGGCTTATGATTTGAGAAGATTCAGTTTACTGGGTAGGGATTGCAGCAATGGCATGAAGTGGATAGTCACATTTTCATTCACACTAGAAGCAGTGAGCAATGAATCCCAGTGCCCAGCTTATTCATAGTTAATCCATGGCAGGATTAAGATTGTAATCAACTGTCCTGTCATGCTGGAAGATGATAGTGAGGGCTCCTGCATCTTCTCATTCCTCCCATATCTTCTTCCTTTAAGATGCCTAGATGCTCCTTGTGACTGGAAACCCAGTGTTGGCTTTCCCACAGTACCGACACATACGCGATACTAAATGCATTGAACTCATAATGTGTTCAGTATCTCAATGTCTGAAATTACTGAGTAAATGGAGTTAATCTGGTTCATCATAAGCTTACATTCGCACTATAGACAAACTAGAGGTTAGAGGGAAGTTGTAAGATAGAAGGGAAAGACTTTGATGCCATCGCTCCCAGGATGCCATCGCCCCCCAGGAACCCTGGGCTTTCTACTTTTCCTTTACTCTAGATTATTATTTGTGTGTCATTGCCTTCTTTTTGTTTGTACTGTGTATATTGCCTTTTCTCCTTCTTTAGGAAACTGTTTTCATTGCTACCAACTTTCTGGAAAGCATTATTTTAAGAAAATGCACACAATATGCCCATGTAGCTCACTTAATGACACTTTGATTTGATACCTTCTGTCAGGAGTCATGGCCTGTCATTCATTAGTCTGGTCACCTGCCCTCAAAGCATTGAGCCTTCATCTTATCAGCTGTTGGATTGTGATCATGAGAAATAATGGAGAGGATTGGAAAGAAAATGCTGAGCTTGAACTAGATGCTCCATGAACATTGGTGGCCTGGGATGGGAACTGCTTGGAAAGGGTAGGGTGTTGGCAATCACCCAGCCACTGTTCCCTGGTTGCAGGCTACACTTCATGCAGGTGGACTCGGTTCAGCGCTGGATGGAGGATCTGAAACTCATGACCGAGTGTGAGTGCATGTGCGTCTTGCAGGCAAAGCCCATCAGCCTGGAGGAAGACACGCAAGGTGACCTTATCCTAGCAGGTGGTCCTGGCCCAGGAGATCCTCTACAGCTGCTCCTGAAGCGGGGTTGGGTCATCAGCACAGAGCTTCGAAGGATTGGGCAGAAGCTGGCCCAGGACCGCTGGGCACGTGTGCACAGCATGAGTGTGCGTCTGACATGCCATGCACGCTCCATGGTCAGCGAGTACACCGCCATCAGCAGGACAACCTCACAGGAAATGGGCCAGGTTAGCCATGCTGGGACAGAACTAGTCAGTGCTGAGTGTGGGGATGCCTTCCTGAGTTCTGGAGTCTGAATCTTTCCTGTCCAGTAGCCTCCCTTGTCTTGTAACAAGGTAGAGAAGGATGTGAGGACATTTAATGAATATCTACTTGTGCAAGGTGTTGTGGTGGGTGTTTCCTTTTTTATAAATATTTAATTTATCCTGTACACCCACTGTGAGCAGCTTGACTGTGGGTAAGTTTATTAAAAAACAAAAATAAAAACCTGAGTACAGACTGCCTGGCTTCAATTATCAGTCTACACTGTATGACTTTGGCAAGTTACTTGACTCTTCTATGTCTCAGTGCTTATAGGAGAGTATAGCAGCTTTTACTCTGGGAGGGTGACTGGGTTATAACCTGTAAAACATGTCAAGCAGTTGACTGAAGGTTAGTATTATAGTATCATGGTCGAGGAGATAGACGCTTGGAGCTGAGCCTCGTGCCCCAAGTTAAGCAGAGGATGATGCAAGGAAAGTTCAGATCTAGCTTTTCTGATTCCAAAATGCATTAGCATTTTCCCAAAGTCAAAAGTGAACCACTAAACATCTACCTTCCTCATGGTGATTTTTCTCTCTCTTTCACTTTTCATATTTCACCTTAAACTTTTCCTTCCTCCACTGTGCAGGCAGTGAGTGTCTAATCATTCTTTAAATAGCTGGTCCTCCCGGAGGCTTCCCAGATCCCACAGTATAACTAACTGCATGCCAGCTTTCCTTAATTTTTCAAAGCAGTTGACCTTGACCTCCTTGGCTACCCATGTCCCAGGTCTCAGTGTGTTCTCATTTCTGCACCTCTTTCCCCCTCCACCTTCATGCCCCAGAGTGCCCAGTGCAGCAGCAGCTGGTTCTCAATGGAATCATGATGATCTTTTTGTATATATATATACTACAGGCGGAGAAGCTGCTCATGGAGAAATGCTCTGAGCTCTCTGCGGTCACAGAGAGGTAAGTGCACCCTGTGCTCTCCGCTTGACCAGCCGGCCTTCTGGCTCTGGAAGGGACTAGTGTCTTCTCTCAGTGGTTGCACTAGGTGGTGCTAGGCTGTAGTTCCTTTATCTGGGCATTCTCAGAAACCTCAAAAGTTTATCTTAAAGTCAGTATAGTGATGCATGTCTGTAATTGCAGCACTTAGAAGGCAGAGGCAGGAGCATCACAAGTCCAGCATGGTTTGCATAGTTAGTTCCAGGCCAGCAAGGGCTGCATAATAAAACCAAAAAGTAAAATGAAATCATGAAAGACTCCCATGAGATTTTTGTCCCATGATCAGAGGCCAGGGAAAGGTAGAAGAGAGCCTTGGGTGTGAGTGGAAAGTTGTCTGAGGTAAGTCTATAATGGGGAAAGGTTTCCTTCTGGTTTGGGGAAAGGTTTCCTTCTGGTTTGGAGAAACCCCTTGGACTACAATCTGAAGGTGAAAGCTAAACTCACACAGCCACACATAGGCACAGAGACAGAACTGTTCATAGACACCCACTCTCTCACACACAGCCACATAAACACACACTCATATGACCACATAAATCCACTCATAGTCCCTCCTCACTCTCTCGTAGCATAAATATACACGAGTTCACTCTCAGATGCACACATACACACTCAGCCTCGTATTGACATATATCCTGAGTGTGTGTTGACATGCTCCTTCACCCTTCATGCCTCAAACCTGGTGTCTGACATCTGTGGGAAACTGTAGAGTCTTTTTCCTTTCTGGGTAGAGTATTCTCAGGTCATGGGGTGAACTTCAACTAATCCCTTCTGCTTTTCTTGTCTGTGAAGAAAAGCATTTGAAGCAGCTTTTTTCCATATTGTGACAGCAATTCTTTGGTTTCCTTGTTAAAAATAAGTTTTAAACTGAAATAGAACCATCTTACTTTTCCCAATGCCCTCTCATGCCCCCCATCAACTTAATAGTCTCTTTTCTTTTGATCATTTTATTATTATATACATACATACATATATACCTGTGTATGTGTGCATATGATGCCCATGTACATGGACACACACACACACACACACACACACACACACACAACTTTCTGAATCTATTTTTTCTTATTTTGGTGGTGTGTGTACATAGTTTCATGGCTGACCACTTTGGATTGAACAGCCAATAAGAAGCAAGGCTAATTCTTCTCTGATAGTTATTCATTGCCTGTGGGTCTTTGTCTGAGGGGGATCCTCAAACTTTACCTTTTCCATGTTAACATGTCCATTGGTGTTGCTACTGTTTGAGACTTGTATTTGCATAGGCAGCAATTCTTACAAGCTCTATAGAGAAATCACTACCTTTTCCAAAGGTAACTGCCCCTCCACCCCAGGCACCACTGAGAAGGGACTGCTTGACCTGATTGACAGCCCTCTATCCCAGGGAGAATCCACTGACTTTACCACTCTCTGGTGATAGCACATTCCAATAACAGGACAATGTCCAGCATTTCTCTATATACCAAAAGGCCAGGGGACAATCAGGCTGGCCAATTCCATCCCTGATTCTCTTGGGACCAGTGTCTTCCCTCTAGTCTGTTCTTCCCACACAGCATGGTTTGAGTAAATCAGGTTTGCCCGAGCCACAGTTGTGGTCCAACCAAGTACCCCTTCTGGTGGCCCACTCCCTGGTTCTTCCTCCCAGGTGCCTCCAGGTGGAAAATGAGCATGTTCTGAAGTCAATGAAGGCCTGCGTGAGTGAGACCCTGAGCATGCTGGGCCAGCACTTTGGCCAGCTACTGGAGCTGGCTCTCACACGGGAAGTGCAGGTCAGTGTGGATTGGGAGACAGAGGACACTGTGGGATCCGCATGGAGGGAGGGACACCGAGTGATTCAGCCAGACTGGGAAAAAATTCAAAGTGGCCTTTCTTGAGAGAAACCTTCTTCAGGCCATCATTGTTTGTGCCAGCATCTATATGGAGATTGTCAAGAATCAGTCAGAGTTTCCAGAACATCTAACCCAACTCTGCAGTTTCCAGATGTGAGAACTGGAGTCCAGAGAGGAGAGAGATTTAGCCAAAGTCGCAGGGCAAGGTGGTGCCAGAGCCTGGGGTGTCTTTCAGGATTGTTCTCAGTTCCCATAGTCCTCTCTTGAATGCACAGTGCACACAGGGGTCCTGTTGATCTTGAAGAACTTAAGCTGGGGGGGGGGGGGGGGATAAGCCAATGTTTGAGAACACTAGGAAGGTCATCCTCTGCTTCTAGGCAGGCTCATACTTGATTCCAGAAAGAGGGTGTGGTGCAGTCTGTAGTCTGACAACAGATGTACCATAAACTGGTTCACAAGAGTCTATGTCGAGATCCTTAACATCTCTCCTCCCCACTCCCTGCATGATCTGTGAGGTGAAACTTGCCCAGGAATAAAAGTAAGAACTGAAGAGCAGGTGAACGGGCTGGGCTAAATACACATTATTTCTCTCTCCTGACTTTGTTATTCTTGATGCCTCCCAATACAGCAGGCTCCATAAGGTTTTCATTATAAGAGCTATTTACATGTTATTTATAGTTCAGGAATACTGTGTCACATACTTACCATTCTTTCCCACCACCAAATAAAAGCTTCTCACGAATAGTAAAAGTTTGATCTTCTCCAAAATTGGCCTCTCAGATGAGCTCAGAGATTCTCTTCCTTTCCTGTGTGTATCCCATTTTGCATAGAGCCCAGCTCTTATGGCCTGATTCTCCTGCAAGTCTTACTTTGATCCATGTTCCTACTCCTGTGCCAGTGTAGCTGGTCCTAAGTATTCTTACCTTCAGCCACAGGAGGATCCTCAAAGGCTACTCTTCCTGTCCTTATAATCAGAAACAAATGGAAGGAGGGTTTCAAGCCTGCATTTGTGCTTTGGGATCCTAAGGACATTGGGGCTCTTGGGCACAGGGACTCTGAGATAGGCACTCTTAGTGTTATCAGTGTGACGGAGGAGCAAGGATGTTCATTTGAAGGTTCATGCCACAAACTGAAGCATTAAAACACACCTGTCCATGTTGGCAAGAAAATCTAGCGCATGATCACCAGAAATATTGAAGTCTGAATAAGACTTAAAACCCTTAGGTCCCATCTAACCAGAGCAATCTCTAAGCAAGGGTAGAACATCTCATTCTAACAGGGAGCCTTGGGGTAGGTTTTCTCCTGCCTTTTTGTCAGAGAGTTGTGGGAAAGGCCAAGACTCTCTGGAGACTTGGGCCATGTATCTGACGTCCTAGGCCAAGCTTCATTCTGCTTGTCCCTCATTCTGAATTTATTCATGGCAGAACATATTTCTAAGCTTCTGACTGGCTGCTGTCCTACTGCCCCAGCCTCTGATGCCTGGCCTAGCAGCTGAGCTGTATTAGCTACTCTTGTGCTACAGGTAAATCCCCATAGCCCTGTTTTTCAGGGCTGCCCTTGATGTACCTGGATATTTATTTTCTTCCTGGTGTTTTCCCCCTTTCCTCCCAGAATTCCCCATGGTGCCTTCCAAGACCCTTACAGGCCAGGCTTGCCATGTTCATCCTGAAGATCGGATGAACCTTACCTTCTTAACAAATTCCCTTGAAAGACAGTGGTGACTTCAGGAAACATATTGGTTGTAGATAAGGTCTCTGGTGTTGACATGTACACACATGTTTATTAAACCAGGGACTCAATGTCATTCCCTAGGATGCTAAGGGAACCTATGATACCAAGAACCTGTATCTGGAGTGTCTTGATATAAATAAAGTAGAACCTCTTTATCTGTATAGGAACGTCTATAATGTTCATTGTCCTTTGCAGATCTTCCCAAGGTTCCATTGGATGGTACCACCCAGATTTAGGGTGGGCTTTCTACCCTCCTTAAGCCTCTTTGAAAATGTTTTCACAGGCAAGCTCAGAGATGTATCCTCTTACATTCACAAGATCTTTGTGGACCCTCAGCAGGGATTTTGATTTGTTTTATCCATGTATTTCTAAGGTACTCATCTCTTGGTGATTTGAGCAATATAGGCAGAGAAGGCCAAGTGGTATGTTTCAAACTGGTAGGATCACATTTTAAAAAGTTAAATGTTTATTTACTTCTGCTGGGATCCTGGGGCAATGCATTTGGCAGCATGTATATCAGTCATTCTTTTAGTACTATGGAGCTATGTTGGCTATTAAGGGGGAATAATCTCTTTAAAATCACATATAAATAAATTAGTGAAGCAATGCATACGACAAAAGCAATAATAATTCAATATTACTCCACATTGTCCTGAGTCATCCTGGAATATAATTAAATCCAGTTCTGGACCCTTGATTAGTTATTGACAAATTTTTTTGCCTGGCAAAAAGCATCTTAAGGGAGGATGGATTTATTTTGGCCCAGGGTTTAAGAGAGGACCAGTCCATGTGACAGGAAGTCATGGCAGAGTTCACTTCTGCAGGAACATGTAGTTTGTACACTTCACATCTGAGAAGAGGGAAGTAGAGAGCAGAGGTTGCTAATGCTCAGCATGCTGAATGGTACTGCCCACAATCAGGGTGGGACTTCCATCTTTGTTAAACTTTTCTGAAAACATTCTCACAGGCAAGCTTAGAAGTGTATCTCCTGGGTGATTCCAAATCTAGTCAAGCTGACAATGACAATTATTCATCTTGTACACTCAGAAGAAGATCCAAGAACAAAGTAAGGAGCTGGAGTTGGAAGTTTTGAGGAATATTTGGAGGGGGCAGGGGATGCTCAATCTAGAAACAGACATTAAAATCTAACAAAATTCTTTGGAGTACCCAAGAGAAGTGTACTAGGGGTATTGGATGTAACCTCCAGGATACTGCATGTGGAGCAGTGGGGCTTCCCTGCAGTGGGAGGGGCTGTCCCAGGAAAGCCCCATGACTAAGGTGGGCCAGCAATGACTGGAGGGCAGAGACAGTAGACTAAATTTGGGCTGAATGTCCTTCTCTCTCAACAGGTTGTAATTCTATGAATGTGGGCATCATGGGGTGGAGGTAGTAGACTAGGCATACGGTTTGGAACTAAGAGTTCAAATCCTGACTGCTACTAAGTCATTTTGCACACTTTGGCAAATCTTTCTAACCCTAGCTTTCCTTGCTGCTACAGTGGGCTGGGTTGGAGTAAATGAAATAACACAAGGTACTTGGTGACACTTTCTGGATTGCATATAATTGACTGTAAGTATGCTCTGTCTTAAAAGAACACAGTAATTTTTACTACAGGAGTGTCCTAATTTCATTATTGTGTGCTGATATTATTTTAACTACTTGGTAAGGAGGGTTTTGTTTAGGTTGGTGGCAGATGGAGCAGAGGGAAACCAGCTAGCTGTCTGTGGGGCATCCTTCATCTTCCTGAAGCCACTGCTTCAAAGGATAACATAGCTCCTTAGTGGGTCCATTGTCAGCGATCAGTTTACTTCTAGGTGGCTGAAAAGCAGTTCATGATGTTATGACCATGAAATCATGTATAGATTTCCTGACAATTGGCCTAACATTTTCTTCTGATTCTGTTTGCCACTCAGATTTTGCCCAGCTAGTTGTCTAGAGCAGGTAAAGCAAGGCTGCTGTGAGATTAAATAGCAAGGCAGAGACAGCCCAAGTGCACTTGCCAGAGAAGAATTAGGATTTTCAGATGTTTCTTCCATCTTACCTATACCTCCTTGGGAGAAAAAGCAAACTGGTTCTTCCAGTTTGTTTGCAAGGGGTGTATTCATTACTCACTGAGGTCAAAAAACATCTGCTAGGAGCAATTTGAGGAAAGAAGTTTGTTTTGACTTTACATTTGCAGGTGAGTCCAAGTCAGGGCAGCAGGAATGTGAGTGAGGTCATATCACACTTGCAGTGAGGATGCAGAGATAAACGTCAGTGCTTAGCTCACAGTTTTCTTATTCACTCTGGGATCCCAGCCCGTAGAATGGTGCCACTCACAGTTAAGATGAGTTTTCTTAGCTCAGTTGACTTAATCTAGAAATCACAAGAATACCCAGAGGTGTGTCTCCTAAGTAATTCTAGAGCCTGTCCAGTTGAAAATCAAAATTAGCCAGTATAGGCAGTCTGGTTTCCTTCATGGCTACCATCTAGGCTGTCTCCACAGTAATGAGTAGGGGGTTTTAGGAAATTGACTGGTACAGGTTTATCCCAAACCTAACTGAAGAGTCCAGAAAGTTAGTACCTCAGACACAGTATTGCCTCACTACTGCCATGCAGGCCAAGAAGATGGAAATAGGTCAGTTCTCAGGCCTGATGGCAGAAACTATAAGCATCATTTTATCCCTAGGGCTTCCTGAGGTCTTAAATGTACATTACAGCTGAGAAAAAAAGAGAATACAGTCTTGGATGTGGCCTGGACAGAAGGCCAGCCAGAGTATTTATTTTAGTTGTCCATAGCCACAAGCACACGTGAACATAAACCTGGGAGGGGGAGCGAGCCACTGAACATTAAATATGCCACTGCATTTACCATATATGGGAGAAAAATGTCCCTGTTCAAACAGAAGGACATTTGGACGTTTTTCTCCTTCCTGCAAAGTCAGGAATTTGCAAGTACTTTGCATGGCTGTGATTGGTGTGCATTCTTCAGCACCCTGCAGTGCTGAATAACCATGTTTTGCTCCCTCTGTATGATGTGCTACCAGCACCCAGGTTACATTGGCAGGACTTTCAGGTGACCTGAGCTGGTGATCTTTGAACCACGTTAGATGCACTGCTTTTCTCAGTTTTTTGACAGTCCCAGGAGACATGTAAGCCCATAGCATTTTAAGTAAATCTATTTGTAGATCTTCAGTTTTCATTTTTTTCTCGCCCAGGAATGCATGTGGGTTTTGCTAGCACTTCTGTAACTTCTTAGAGGAAACATATGCTTATTACACATCCCAGATCCCCTGTCCCCCAAAATTCTGAGGGTAGGGAATCAAATAAAGGAGAAATCTTTATCCAGGAACAATAAAACCCTTGGGCCACCAGGATTAGTTCGAAGGATTTTGCACTTTTGTGTTGAGAGGGGCATTATAAATTGCCTGTTTCCTCAGTGTGGGGTTTTCTGAATTCAGATAGATGGTAGAATGCATAACGGGGGTTGGGGGAGAAGTGGGAACCTTTAGTTATTTTATCTTTTCTATTTTATTCTGGAATAGTGTATGGCTCTTGCATCAGAAGAAAGAGAAGAGGGTAGGGTATATCAAGTCTTAAGTGGCTGTTTCAAGTACGTACTTAAGTGAAAGCCATTCCCTTCAGCCAGTTTTCTTATTCATCCTTATACTGTGACACTAGCTGGAAAGAAAACTATCATAGAAGAGCCAAAGACCTAAATGATGCAGATTATTCTGAATGCAATGGGCTTGGTTTTTTTGGTTTTTGTTTGTTTGTTTGTTTGTTTGTTTTCAGATTTGATGTACACTATTTAAAAGACCAATTGAAGGTTTTTTGGTCAAAGTATTTATACTAGAAATATAATATCTATTTAATACTTAAAATTATAAATGTAATTACTAGCAGCTGGACTAATTCCATTGATTATATATAACAATGCAATATATTTCAAATGTCTATTTCACCAAGATATGCCTACAATAAAATTTTCATTTGTAAGATTTGTAGTTATTACATTTTTTCCATCTTCACCAATTGTTTTGATGGTAACTGTGATGTCAATCAACCAGGAAAATCTTGGGTTTGTTTGTCTGTGAGACTTGGAATCTTATAGTAAAGGTATATAAAATAAAATGTCAAATATCAGTGAGAAGCATCATAAGGGTGATCAATCACACACTTTAAAATTTAAGTTCAATACATTAAGGAAAATTTTGAGAGGAAAGTACACTGTGGATATAAATTTAATGATGAGAAGTTATAAAAATGTCAAAGAAATATTCTTCACATATATTAAATGGATGGTGATGTTAAGATGTTTTGATATTCAAATTAGAGTGACTACATCTGCGTGATGCAGGGATTTTTTATGTCAATATATATAATCTATGGGAAATTACATAATACTATGCTGAAAATTTTTAGCTGTCAAATTAAAAATATGCAAAATCATAGACACAAATAACATTATGTCAGGATGGTTGTTGTCCTTACTTCCCACTAGAAGATTGCTTTGGGCTTGGGTCCCCTGGCTTCTATGGAAGATTTCTTTCTGGTTTCTACTCTTGGGCAGATGCCTGGCATCTGTGGGCCATGAGGACTAGCTCTGGAGCCAGACACTGCTCAGAGAACCATCTTTCCTTACCTCTAAACAGTTCAGACTTGAGTAGTATTTACTCGGGCTACGTCATTGTGTTTCAGTAGTGATCCGGGTCCCTGCTTCTCACTCTTCCACTGATACACTAGCACTTCCAAAGAGACTCCACCAAACTCTTCTTCTCATACAGGCTCTATATGGCCTCTGGATCTGGGCAGCTTTTCTCATATACTATAGTTTTCTGGCAAATTCTTTTGTATTATTGTGTTTTCCTTTGTTTTCCATTTTCTAGACTTAGGGATAGTTTTTCTTCTTGAAAGAAATGAAATCACCCACTTTGGGGTCTTCCAAAAGCCTCTGGTTCTCACATCTTACCCACACTTACCTTCCTAAATGAGGTATTGTCAATCAAGAGACGTTTCACCTCTGAGAAACAGTTAATGCAACTCTGGCTCCACTTGATACTTGGCCAGGTTCTGTCAATAGCATCCAGTCTTTCTGTGCGATCCTCTACCCCAAAAACTCTTCCAAAAGAATCTCTTCCAAAGTCATGACTTCTCTAGTTTGTTCCCTAGGACATAAGCAGCTCCTCATCCCAATTCCTAGAACTTTTATCTGGACATGTATCCACTTACCCTTCGGAGCATCCATGCTGATCTTTGTGACATTTATCTATGTTTTGTAAACTTGTTAAGGCATAAAAACAAACACAATGATAGTTTTCATTATTTTTCAGGATCATAAGGGTTAAGTGATCTGGGTATGGCTTAGCTGAGTGAGCCCCATGTTTCCCATTTTTCAATGAGATACTATGTAGCGGGAAGATAGTTTGATGACCTCCAGGCAGCTTCTATCCTGTGCATATATGTTTTAAGTCTATCCTCAGTGGATAGTAAAGACAGGGATTCTTCAAGAAGCTTTTCTTAGAGTTATCAAACTTCTTACATGCTACCCCAGGGCTCAGGAAGGACTATCTCAAGAAGCCTGGGTGGAAGGCTCAAGGAAGGTAGGAATTCTTGGAATTCCTGGCATATCACACCTTCTAGGCACTGGCTTCTACTGGTCAAGAGAGGCATCAAAATTCAAGGGGGTAGTTAGCAGAGTGCAATCTTCCTTGGGAGGAATAGATCAGGGTCCATCTTTATTCCACTTTGCCCTATCAGATCTGCTGGGGCCTGGTGACACTCCTTGGCCCACCTTGTCCAACTACACACTTTCCATCCACCTAAAGCTTCAGGAAAAGTCTCATAATATTTTCTGGTTTCTGCCTGGAAATACATTATAGCCAGTTTGGTTTACCTCCTGACTGACAGATTTCACTGGCTTTCAGTGGCTCTTTCTAATAGACAAAATTGACACATGCTGTATTTTATAGTGTCTGGTTTAGGGCTGGTAAACTTCACACATCCTTGCTCCTCTGTGCCCTTTTCTCCTGGTCTTAAAGACATGGTTACTGTTGTTGTTGTTGTTTCATGTCTATGTGGTCTGTCTTAAGAAAGTATTTGTCATTCACCATGCTAAGCCTATTTTTTTTTTTTTTTTTGTCTATAATCTTTGACCACTGTACTTATGATCTACTGTGATGCATCTTTTTGGAATGTCTCCAGTATCTCCCTGATTTCCTAAAAAAAAAAAGTTAGGCCAAACAATCCCTCCCAAAATTGAGTTTTAGAAATGTGTTAATATGTGTCAGTTACCAAGATAGGTCGGCCATTCCTGGGGATAAAGAGAGGATCTGATGATGCTCAGGAATGTTGTGTTCAAGTCTGACAAAGAAAAGGATCTGAATAGGAGGAAAGTCATAGGGAAAGAAATAAAAGAAGGCATCAGTTGGCGGAGTCCCCCATACCACAGAAATGCTGAGCTTAGTCTCACCTGGAGTAAGTGTAGGGGACATGTGGCTTCAGCAGGAACATGATGGAAGATCATGGTATCAGCAGAGGGCTCTGGGTCAGTTCTCTGCCTCTTGTAGAGCTCCGGTGACTTCACTAACTGATAGATGCTGATGCAAACCAGGATTCAGCAAGTGTTGTTGATAAGACTGGATGGCATACTTGCTTTTTTCTGGTCCAAGGGAAGTCATGTGCACATTAGTAGTGGGACTATTGACCTCCAGAGTAGAAATGTAGAGTCTTAGGGAGTATTTGTGACATTTTTATGGCTGTGACAAGGTATCTGACAAAAGCAACTTTAAAGTGGGGGAATGTTGTTTTGGTTTACTGTTGAAAGTGGGATGCTGTCTATCATGATGGGGAAGGCACTGCAGCAGGAACATAGGGTCATATCGTGTCCTCAGTTAGGAAGCAGAGATCAATGTTGGTACTCAGCCCACTTCTATTTATTCATTTTGGGACCCTGGCTAATGGCATAGTACCACCCACTTTAGGATGGGCCTTCCCTCTTCTCTTATACCTTTCTAGAAACACTCTCCTAGATGCACCCACAGGTGTGTTTCCATGGTGATGTAAAACCCAATAAGGCTGGCCACAAGGGTTAACCATCACACTGGGGACAAAGTCCAGCTCCTAGGGACTACGTGTGTTTGACCTTGGTCAGTTGTGTGTACTTCAGGTTCCTCAAATGTGAATTGAGAGTTTAATTCAACTAAAGACTGTCATTGTTTAGACTGACAATGTTCAGAGCTTCCTGGATTCCACAAGAGCTTTTGATCTGTTTTTCCAGATTTATGCTGTAGGAAAGTATGCCTCCAACTTTTCTTTGTTCTTGAGATAAACCTGGGGTGTAATTGCTGTATATATATATAAAGACATTAACATGAAATTATTCAAAGACTTAAATGGTCTAATATTAGCAGTTGATTGCAGAAGACATTGGGCTTGAATTGTTTAATTTAATGCTAATTTGCTTCAAGTGCAAACACTCATCAGGAACATTAGGTAATTATCATTTAGGTACAGGACCCCAATATATAAAATCTCCATCTCCTTCTGAGTGTGTATTCCTTGTGTAGCTGCTCATGGAAACAGTGGGAAGGAGCGTAACCTGCATGTTCATTACAGAGATCCACGCTGACAAATCATAGCTAACAATTCTAGCTTTTGTTGACTCCCTTGTAGGAGGTACCTACCAAATTGTAGAGAATAAAATTTTTACTTTTAGTGTATTTTGCTTAAATACACACTTAATCTAAGGCTATTCTATGTAGAAGATTAACATGCTGTGCGAAGAACCCAAATCTCTTCATTTGAATCATTTTATAAGTGGTGGAACCAAATCCTAAGAAGTTGTTTTCCCAAGCCCACAAAATGATGGCCTCCAATGATGTTTTACTTCACTGGTAGGTTCCTCCGGATGTTCTCTCTGTGCACATTGACAAGGTCGGGATAAGAGCATCCTCACCATGAGAGACAGATGTTGCTTATTCCCACACTGTATAGACAGGGAAACCAAGGCATATTTAAATAAATAATGTAGGTATTGCAGTATGTGTCTATAATCTCAGCACTCAGAGACAGAGGGAGGAAGACTGTAGATTCAAGGGTGGCCTGACTTGCATGAGACTCTTTTTCAAGTTAAAATTTAAAAAGGGCAGGGGAGATAGCTCAACCTGCAAAGTGATTTCTGTACAAGAATGAAGACCTAAATTCAATATCCCAGATCCATCCATGTTAAAGAAGCTGGGTGAGTGGTGTGTATCTGACATTCTAGAACTGAAGACCCTTGGAGCTCCTTGACTGAGGTGATCTCTGTGTTCATTGAGAGACCTTGTATCAGAATATTAGATGGAGAGATACAGACATACACATGCATATACACATGTGCAATACATGCTTGCAAAAACACACACACACATGCATGTACACATATCTGGATAAACATGTAAACACATGTGTGCACACAGCCACACACAGATGCTCAGACACTTTTGCACACACATGCATTTGTACAGAGAGCCACTGAAAGGATGCCTGAGATTTGCACCCATAGTTTGCAGATTTTGTCTTCTCATAGGAGGCTTAGGAAGGCAGGTCTCCATATCTACAGTTTTCAGAGGAAACTTGAACAACTGCATTTATGAGTAGGTAAGAACAGCCAATAATCAATAAGTCACATGTGCCAAAGCTAATGGCTGATTAGGAAGTGGTTTCAATTTGTAAGGTTTCTCTCCCCCAGAAATTAGCCAGACTCTTCTAGGAGCCATCTTCATATCTTATTTGTTAATGGCTTTCCTGGCTCTTCCTTAATTTTGTGGTCCTATCTGCAACTCTCCCCATACACGGTAGAGTGTTTCATCTTTGGTGAGTATAGCATTCATTACTCTTGGAGTTACTTACCTGTCAAGTAGAATTCTGGTGTCACTACTTGTCATAGTTATATTCCAGTGCAAATGTCCCTCAGGCAGGGTCTTGCTATGGGAGCATGCTTGTCTCAGCCCTTGCGCCCATCACCACCCCACCATCCCTGTTTAACAGCCATTCAAAAGGAGCAAATTCTTTGGCCATAGCTGTGGGCACTCCTTTGCTGTCACACTGATGCTTGTTTATTTCAACTGTGGTTTCTGTCTTCATTATGAACTTATAACACAACCAACTGGTATTTGCAGAGGCCTTCAGGGAACTAGAGCAGACCTCATTTGATCTCCCTGCATTATTGGTTTGAAATGATTCCTCCTCCCTGCATCTTTACAGTGGAGCTCAGACCTCACCTACAGCTAGGGTCTTATTGCTCCCACAAGTAGTGGGACAGGATTGTAGATCTCACAGAAGCTATCAGAGGCAAGGACCCACTTGTATTCCATTAAGGAACAAGAGCATAGGGTAGGTGGAAATGAGTTAACTGGCTGACTTTTCTTTCCTCTCAGGCACTTGTGAGAAAAATTGATACCTCAGACAATATCTACATCACGGAGTCTACCACAGGGAACCTGTTCAGTCTGACCCAGGAGGGGGCTCCTTTGTGCCGCATCATTGCCAAGGTGACTTTCATGGCTACTACTCTCTTTAGGAGGTATTAGTTGAGATTTTTCTTGAAAGCATATGGTAGTGTTGGGGTAAAGGAAGTAGGGAGGGTATTTGGGCTTTCTTCCCCACAGATTCTGTGACTCCATCGTTCAGCTCGGTGGAGGGGCGTGGCCTGCAGAGGTCACATGATATTGCGCAGACCAGAGTTATTCTTCAAAGTTTCAACTCCAGTCTGGTGATTGAATTCACGCAGACTTATCTGAATTTCTTTTGGAACAAAGAACATTTTCCTCTTAAAAAATAAGTGGCAAATCTTGCTGGCCCAGGTACTCATAACCTCCTTTCTGTGTGATGGTGCTGTTCATGTAGACAATGCTTACTACCTGCCTCTCCTCCCCGCTCCATGTTTCTCTTTCATGAAAGACATGAGTTTGAATCTAAGCCAAAGGTAGTGTTTAACTTCCTGCTAGTTAGTCTACTCAGAGGTCTGGAACCCACCCTGGGTTAATATTGATTCCAAGTATACCCAGTGGGAGAAAGACCTGGGCAAGGACCACAGGCAGTTCTCATCCTGACCCTGCTGTTAGCTTGTGGCAGGATGCTGGCCAAGCCCTGGGACCATCATCCCTACCTTGGTGAACTGTGGGATTTTAAGACACATCCCTAATCCACCTCAGTGTCTGGTCTTACTGGTCGAAAAATAAGCCTGCAGTTCTCATTTTGTCAAACTCCAATCTGAACAGGCAGCTGCTCTGAGCTGTTTGCCTTATTTGGCTACTGCTTCCTCCATTTCCTGACCTCTCCCACTCTTTTCCCAGCTGCCCTCACAACTCCAGGCTCCCAGTATAGCCTGGACTTAACAGCCATGGTTAGAAGTTTCATATATCTGTCCTGATGCTTTAAGCCACGCCCCACCAGAGCCTCTCTAAGGGAGGCCAAGAGTCTTGTTGAATATTAATGACAAAAACAAACAAACAAACAAACAAAAACACCTATGCTGTTCTGGTCATTCCTCCTGTGGAGGCTTCAGGCTGGTACTTTTTGCATAGTTACAGTGTTTGGTCCACACACATCCCCTGGGATGAGCATCAGTGGTCTGGTACACACAAATACTCCAGTACTCACACTATTTGAGCACCATTCCCAACTCATGCTTGAAACCAGATTTTCCTACCCATGTTTTCTGCATTTCAGAAGATTAATGGCTTAAAACATAGAGTCTTTCCTGACAAGGCAAAGTCCCTGCTCCAACAACTCCATCTGTCTCAGTCATCTTTTCTTCTTTCTTGGCTCCTGGTGCATTGCACAATGAATGATTAACTATTCCTGAGTGTGAGCCTGGTGAGAGTCAGGACTGGAAGGCATTGGTGGGAGCTGGGGAGACATGGAGCCTGAAGCTGGAACCAGTCTCTGTGATGGTGAGATGATGATGATGATGGCGACGATGACGACGACAGATGTAGTGGATCAGTATTAAAAACAAAGTAGCATTTCTATAGTATTTACTATGTGCTTGATAATGTTCCGAGTGCTTTTTGAAACTTACTCAAAGCCCTGTGAAGAAGTCAGAGCCCACTCCCACTGCATAGGTGGGGACATGGGAACTGATAGATTAGGCTGTACAGCATTAAAGGTAACGTGCCCCTGGATATTCTGAACTTTCTCCCAGCAGTGTGGCCCTCTCCTCTCTCTTCTTTTTCTTTCTTCCTTCTCACTGTTTTCTCTCATGTCCTACTCCCTATGTCTCTGTGTCTTCCATTAGTGACATGGAGATTGTGCTGAGGTCCACTTGATATCCCATCAGATGTGTTAAGAGTTACAATTCCTACATTCTTTGTGTGTATATGTGTAATATGTAGTGTGTATATGTGTGTGCATGTGTGTAGGCCCACATGTCCATGCAGCAACACATGTAGGTACACACATTTGAAGGTCTGAGGTTGATGTTGCCTGTCTTCCTTGATTGCCCCTGTTTTGTACATGGAGGCAGGCTCTCTCAATTCAGAACACACTAACTTGGCTAATCTAGCTAGCCAGCTTGTCCTGGGGATCCCTTGTCTTTACCTCTGTGTGCAGGGATTGTAGGAGGGTTCCTAAGACTACTTGGCATTTATCTGGGTGCTGGGGATCTGAACACTGTTTCTCACAGTTGTGCACCAAGTGCTTTACCCACTGAGCTCCTCAGATCCCACAATACACAACTTTAAAGGGAAGACACAGGTTTTCAGAAGGTCAGCGCTTGTCTGAAGTTATGAGTTCAGAAGTTCATATAGAACTGGAATTTTAGCCAGGTCTTCTGATCCTAATCTTCACCTCAACCTTACTTCATCTGGTCCTCTGGATGAAGCAGACAGAGGGTAGACGCATGGAGAGGATGCAGGGCTGCCTTCCATCTTTTCAGTCTTGAAGATGGCAGGGTGAGTTCCAGTAGCAGGAGCACCATGTGGGAATCCAGTACTGAAAGCATCCTACCTCAGACACTCTGTAAGGAACTAACACTGGAACCAATGTGACACATCCATTGTGGTCTTCTTCGTGACACTTCTAGAGCCCATTGTGAGCTCTGAGACACTCCTAGGCCTAAGCTCCTTCTAGTTGAGCAATCAGAGGTTTGTTCTCTCAGTATATCTTGACCCAGATACTCATGAATGAGCCCAGTCATCTCATGGTGGTGGCAGCAACCATCTCCTCTCCCCAAGCAGAGAACACAAAACTCTACCGTGCTGTGTCACAGTCACCCCAGCTCCTCTGTGATTCCTTCCATCAACATCCTGTGCACTCTAGAGTGGACGCTGCCAGCATCATAACAGCTCATCCAAGCTGTCTGAATAATTCATACTGCTATGCATCTGGGCTTAAAGCCCAGAGCTTTCTATAAAATTAAACAAGCCCAAGCCAACAGCGTGATCTGCTAGCTCAGGCGATCCTAGTGCTACCCCAGAATAAGTGCTGCTGTCAGGTCCTGGGCAGGGCTCTAGGGTTGTCCATGAGACAATCCATCGAAACTCCTTGGTAGCTCTCCTTCCTGCTTCCCCCTATCACAGGTCCTGGACCTTTACATAACCTTTCAAGAAGGGACACCCCCCACCCCCTTCTGATCAGGAAGACTTCTGTAGCCTAACTTTCATGACACGGTCCAGAAAGCTAGTAGCTCCAGGCCCTTGCACACGCATTACCTCAGCAGCTTTTCCTATGAAACAGTTACATAGCATTTTAACCCAAACTAACCAGACATGGAGCCAGGACCTGAGACCTGCATCCCCTTAACCAGGGTCTAGGACTTTTTTCTTTCTATAAATGAAAATGACAGAGAGGGCATTTTTCACAGGCTTGGGAGAAGTCATAATGAGGACCCAATGCAAATTCAGAGCTCAGAGAGATTTGCTGGCCTTGGTGCCTTCTGAGGCAAATGAAGCTTCCACAGTCTTTGGTCTTGGGTTCCTTAAGAAAAAACCACAACACAACACAATCCAACAGAACAAGCAAAAACCAATAACAAACCTCTCAAACCGCAATAATTTTGCTAATTCTTTGATAATTTCATAACACAACACAATTATTTTGATTATATCCACTCCCAATCTCTAGCTTTTCCAAGATATTGACGGTTCCCTCTCAACTTCATATCCTTTATTTTTTTAAATGTTTCTGAAAATAACCTATTTGTGCCCCCATATACTTCTGAGTATGGAGCCATCTACTGGAGCATGTATCTCTCAGGGACCACACCCTTAAGGAAAACTGACTCTCCCTCCCCAAGAAGCCATCCTCTATGGCCCTAGCTCCTCAGTCAGGAGTGGAGCTTGACTAGCTGATTTTGAATAGGTCTGGTGCAGACAACCATAGCTGCTGTGGGTTCTAAGTATAGTGACCTTCTATTCTTGAGGAAAGGGTAGGATAGATCCCATTTGAGGCTGAGCACTCTACAGAAACCTAGTCTTTGCACTTTGAAGGGGTGTGAGTTTCTTTATCCACTACATAAAGAAACTTCTCTGGTAAAAACCAAGAGCTGTCTCTGGGTAGGAAGGTACATGCTTAGAAGGCAATTGTAGAAGAGATTATATCTATGCATCAAAATAGTAATAGCAGGTTCACCCTTGGGTCTATGAGATTCTCTACCATGGATTCTTTGGCACCATTTCCTCACCACCTTCACCCAATGTAACCATATATGTACTAATCACCAATTGAAAAGTCTAATAAAAGTTATATCTATACAATTTAGATGGCTAAATATTAAAACACCCAAATACAAATATCTACTCGTATGTGTTAAAACTCCTGTTATTTTCATGTTTGTGTAACTTGATTGTGCTTTATTGACTGTCTAAGCAGGGTGTTTATGTGAAATGTGCAGGTGACGTATGGGAAAATAAGAAAGCAGGACAAAGGATTACAGATCAAGGAATCGGAGGGTGGGCATCTTTTCTCCTGTTAGGCATAGTTTCATTGTAATAATAACATGTATTTGAAATCAGAGAGGTTCTGTTTTGCCATTCTACAAGCCATTACCAGATTGAGGGGTTCCCTCTCTGTGCTCCAGGAACCCTGCCCCATGCTTTCTTTTTATTGCATCTCTGCCCAGCTTTGGTCCTGATTTTAGAACTGTCTCCCTTTCCTGCCAAACCACGAGTTCAGTATGGATTGGAACCAAGGCAGTGTCTGGCATGTAAGAAACTACTATATTTTGAATCTACGGATACATTTTCCTAGCTCTTCCCCATAAAAGCAACCACTCCAGGAGCAAGTAGGAATAGAAAGGTCTGTAATCAGCATTAGCTGATCATAAAACATCGGGAATTAGTAAATCACCACTTCCCTGAATTGGACCCCTTCATTTTGATCCCTATAGTGGTCAGAAGTAAAACTCTTAGAGCAAGTAGGGACCCTGAGTCTCTGTTTAGAGTGGAGGGGAGGGAATCTAAGGTTCTTTCAGTGCAGTAATGCTGGGCTATACTGGACCTTGTTCCCCTGAGGATGCCCAATCATTACCCTTTCAGCCAGTTGTGGCTATATCTCCAGAATGTGGAACAGAGCTGGGTACATGGTAATTATATTATCAAACACCTGACAGGGCATAGTATTTTGCTGAATTCCCCTTCCTACAACATTTTGCTCAATTCTGGGAACAGGTGCCAGGATAGGTAGACTTATGAGTGATGGGCAAATTAAAAGTGACTTTCTCAGAGCTTAGATCTCCTGCTCACTCAGTGCCACCCTTAAGTACCTTCTAGCCCCCAGAAGAGAGAGAGAGAGAGAGAGAGAGAGAGAGAGAGAGTCTCCAGATGGGATTACCCACTTTTGCTCTGAATTCATAAGGTAGTGTTGCCATTAGTCTGTGAATACTGTGGTGTAACCCCTGTATGGTCTGTTGATGCTCACTCTGTACGTGGGAGGATGGTGTGATTACAGAATACCTCTTATGCTCATAATCCTTTGAGATGCACACCACTGGGTGGTTTCCACAAAATGAGAGAAGAAAGATTCCATTAGCAGTCCCAAGAGTTGCAGGAGTAAGGGTGGAGTGGATGTAAGGGAATATAGAGGTTGCTTTCCCTATATGACCTTTAGTGGCTTGTTTTTCCATTGTATGGTGAATAACAGACTTGATATAAAACTCCTTTTCTGCCTGCCTTCCATGACAGGGGAGAGAGCAAGGAGAAGCATCATGGCTGATGGATTAGAAATGGGTGCTGAATTCCAGACTCTGTTCTTTTATCTGCTTTCACTTGTTCTGGTGACTTCAGACTGGCTCTTCTGAGGGCTGACCTGAAGGGTCTTATCCTCAACTCTACCAAGATGTCTGTTGCTGGCCCCAAACCATATTTTCAACTTGGACAATCAGGGATGGGGGCTTCACTGTTTAAATATGAGAGAAGAGTGACCCAAAACATGCCTGTCAAATGAGGGCTGTCAATTATTATTGAGTCAATCTAGAGAACTTCATGAGGTAAGATCATTCTCTTCTTCTCCACAGGAAGGTGGGGTTGTAGCCCTCTTCAAGGTCTGCCGGCACGACAGCTTCCGGTGCTTGTACCCCCAGGCACTCCGCACACTGGCCTCTATCTGCTGTGTAGAAGAGGGTGTCCATCAGCTGGAGAAGGTAAAGGAGCTTACTCATGGGCCAAAGTCTCTGAACCAGCTGGGCTAAGAGCCTGGTGTAGCCATCTGGTCCTCTTCCTATAGTAAGTCTATCTTAATGTGCTTCTACCAGGCACTTTTCAGAAGGGACCATTAGGGATGTTGACTGTGAAGTCTGAAGCAGAATGTGACTCTGGGGTCTAATCAGGAATGACAGGGTGTAATTGTCATCTCTGAAGCTTGTTGCCTCTGTCTGCTAATGTAGGCCTAGTCCTGGAAGCTTCTAGGCTCCACACAATTTAGTCTAGGCCTAAGATGTTTTCAACCTCTGAGACTTGCTGCTGAATAAGCTCACCTTTTTGTATTCTTTCTGGTCTCTGGCTAGCTGATTCAATTCAGCTCTTCTGGCTCAAAATCCTCTCCAAGCTGACTGATTCAAACTGGCTTCTCTCTGCCTCCAACTTTTTGCTCTGTTTGTTCTCAAACTAACTCTGGCAATCTGTTCTGATCTGCTGGCTCCTTATTATTTTTTGACTCCTTTTGTCTTTACCTGTGTCTAGCTTGTTCTCTCTCTACAATCTGTCTCTATAACTGTCCCTGTAAAACTGCCTCCTCTCTCTCTTTTCTCTGCCTGCAATGCTCTCTTAAGCAGCTTCCCCTCTCTTATCTGTGAGAGTTGGGGCATATCCTATTCTGTCAAATCTCTCTGATTTGTCACTTTGTCTGCCACTCAATTAGAATTAGACATCACTTTCAAACATTGGTGCTTCTTTCCTCTACAAACTAACTTTACCTTCATTGTGGATTAAAAGTGTGTGTTAAGAGTTGAGCCACACCACAGCTAGAGACTTTTTTTTTTTTAAGTAAATAATATAGTCTCATGGTTTACAGTGTGATTAAATAGCCAGCAACAGAAGGGGACACTAAGCATTTTCTGGGTGGGGTGACTGACCAAGAGAGTCCAGTATGTGAAACAAACAAGGCCCTGGTAGGAAAGCTGGTAAAGAGTGGTTCAAAAGTTTGGGATGGTTGGTCATTTCCTAGCAAGATGCCAGAAGAAGTGGATTCAGGTCATCAGTAGATGAAAGTGGCATGTGCAAGATGCCATTGAGTCCATCATTAATCAGTTTTCCATATTTGTGACAAAATACCTGAGAACATCAGCTTAAGGGAAAGGGGCTTAATTTGTTTCAAGGTCAATGGGATCCGTTACACTGGCTTTGTTAAGACAATGCATCCTAGTGGTTCACAGTGGTAGAGGAGATGGATAAGCTTGGTTACTTTATGATTTATTATGTTATGGTAGCCATGGAAAGAAAGAAAGACACACAGACAGAGACAGAGAGACAGAGAGATAGAGGTAGAGAAAGACAGACAAACAGACAGACCTTTAGGCTTTTGCTTTCATTCCCTCTGGGCCCATGGGATGGCACTACCCATATTGAGGTCTTCCCCACCAATTCCTCATGTCAGTTATCTCTGGAAACTTCCTTACAGACACACCCAGAGCTATGCTTTACTAACTTCCTAGATGTCAGTCTAGCCAATCAAGTGGATAATCAGGACAATCACAGGTGTCTATGTAAGTGGGGTGTGTGTGTGTGTGTGTGTGTGTGTGTGTGTGTGTGTGTTTCTCCATTCCATGAAAGACTGCACAGCTTGTGTAGGAGAACTGGATCCAACCCACGGGCTTGTTGGACCAATGTATCATAGGAAGTATGGGGTCAAAGAAAGAATTTGATGCTCTGGAGGCCCTAGGTGCTTCTGTGTCAGCCCAACTTGGGGCAATATATCCAATACCAGCTACTCTTAATCCCTGCCCAGGCTGTGAGTCTGGGCCTGCATATGGATCTGAGGGACACTAGCCTAAAGGGCTGGGGAGCCTAAACTGATATTTGAAGGTTTTCCAACCTAATTTGAATATCTTGTGGCTTAAAGCCCAGTGTGTCTCAGGATAGCTGTGGTGAGTGTGGGATCGGGGGTGCTCTGTATCTGTTCTTGAGAATCTGTTTGGAGGAAGACTAGCTTTTGTCCCTTCACACCAGTGTCCCATAGCCTGAGCCCATCTACCCAGATGGCTCCAATCTTTTTCCAGTTTCTTTGCTTAGTTCTGGACACCAGAACTAAGTCACCTGCCTTCTCACCCTGCCTCTTTCCAAATCCATTCCCGTGAGCAGGCAGGGGCGTAGAGAGTACTCTTGGTTGAAGTGGAGGATGAATAGTAAGCCTGCATCTTTTACAGCTCAAGAGTGTATCTGAATGGGGAAGCCATTTGTATAAGACAGCAGAATGCTTTCCTCTATTTGGTTAGAAGCTTTTGTATTTAGTGGTATGCTGACAGCCCTAGGTTGGAGATAATAAGTTGAGGTTAATGGTGCCCATGCCTGGGTTCTGCTACTCAGTGAGCAAATGGGCTTGGAAGAGAGAAGCTGCTTGCTTAAGGTCTTACAGCTAAGCTGGTGAGGGAATTCAAATCAAATCCTAGGTCCCAAGACTAAACCAGGTATCATTTCGCTCCTTCCCAGTGTACTGTCTGAATGTGGATGCATAGTGTGTTGTGCGTGCAGTTGCTTGCATGAGACAGACAAATTCAATGAAAGGAATGGCTAAGCTTATGTGATGCGTAACCCATCATCACCCCGGCTCCTGTAAATTTTTCTGGGATAGTGACCAAATGGCCAGATGAGGTTTGTTTCATATCTTCTTTCATTCTGGCTTGGTAGGAAGGGGTAAGTAGAGGGACAGAGATAACCAGACCTTCAAAGGCAGTCAGACGCTTGGCTTTAGTGAGCTTTGGGGGCAGCAGGAGGAAACCAAGTTAGAAATATGGCAGCACTTTCATGCTGGCAGCTGAAAGCTGCAGCTGCAATGGCTGGAGGCAGTTCATTGCCCCCATCTGACACTGCTCACAAAAGCTAGGACAGTTTAGCTCGTCTTTTCCAAGGCTGGGTTGGCTGGATGTCATATGTTGCTTTCTGAAGATGAGGGAAAAGGATGCTAATCAACAAGACTCGGTGTGTGCTGGGGCCTGGGCTGTTCCAGCGCACACATGCCTGGACTAGTGACTTATGGACTGAGCACTGTAAACACCTACCTCTTCTAGATGAGGAGCCAGAATCACAGAGGTGTTTTGTTGTTGTTGTTTTTTGTGACTTGTCAAAAATCACCTCATTAGCAAGTGTTAAGGCAGGATTTAAGCCTTGGTTCCAAAGCCACTCAGCATCCCTGCCTTGCTTACTTCATGAATACTCCGAGAACACTCAAAAAGTTCTTGTGACTTAACCCAAGTCCCCTGGTCCCTGACCCAGAAAGAAAAGAAATGGTGGGCATTCCTCTCCTCCAAGTCAGATTGCTAAGGGTTCATAAAGTCCTGGTCTCCTTTAGTCACCCACTTTAAGTCACTCACTGCTGCTTCTCCCTTCTGACTGTCAGTCTCCCACCTCTAATCCACTCTCTTGGCCCTTCATACTTTCCAATGCTCACTCTCCAGACTTCCTTTCATCATATGTCTGTTGGGAAACCATCTTTCCAGTGCAGCTGAGCCCTGCAGACGTTGAGAGGCAGGCTGTCCTTCGTCTAAACTTGATTCTCCATGCTTGTTAAGTTTGGAGAACTTACAAGTTATTTGGGATAACTTTCTGAGCCTCTTGGACACTTTCCTGATTTTAAAACTCTGAAATCTCATGGGACTATCATATACATGGCACTTAATGCACAATGGGGCTGAATCAGTTTTCATGATTGTAGGCAGGACAGTATAAATGGTAAGTGCTTTGGGAGAGACTCTGGGAGGTTACTGTCTGTAGGAGGAAGTGGTTTAGCCCTTCTGAAACTACAAAGAAATGGCTCCCTTGGAGCTAGGCTCATGGTGTTGGTCAGGGAAGGACTCTCTAGAAAGACCTAAGGGATCTTCCCTGTAGAGATCTAGTTTACTTCAGCCACAGGCTCCACACTGTTTTGGTTCCAGAATCGATACACTTCTAAAAGTTAGCCATGTTTTTTTCTGGTTCTTGGAAGACAGTCCTGTCTCACTAACTGATCCCATGCTAGGCACAGGGTAGAAGGTAAGCAGCTTGCTCCAAAGGCCAAGTGTAAAGAGTCCAAAAGTACAAATAGAGTGGAGATTGGCATGTAACCTCATGAAAGTTCTCTTCTTTCAGAATTCCTGTTGAAAGAACCAAAAAGCCAGTGGAGACCTGGTCCCAGTGGGTGTATAGAGGTGCAAAAGAAAGCAGTCTTAGGAGATACAAAGGACCCTGTGGCTAACCATTGATCCATGTGGGGCTTTGTGTCTCTAAGGAGCGCCATGCTCAGTGAATCAGGGGAGCCCAGAGAGATGGTAGTGTTCTCAGGACCACATTTGGGAGATGACTGGAGCAAGATGACCCAGATCCCAGAATGGAGTGAGAGCAGACACTACCAACTCCCAAGGTTGACAGGTCAGAGCTGCTTTCCTGACACCACAAAAGGGCATTGCCAAGAACTTCACAGTTGGTGGAAGAAGAGAGAGTCCCAAGGAGCTAGTTACTTCTCTCTGACTTTTGGTGCTTCTTATGTGCAATAAAGTGGTATCACCTTTGTCAAAGGGTAACAACACATTAAGTCCACAGTTAGTATCTGTGCATGGGACATATGTTGCCTATGTCTAGCTTGTTTGTCCTACATGGTGGTCTAGGGAGACTCTACTTTGTCCCCCAAAGAGACTAAGTGCCAAAAATTTTGCAATGGCCATAGGAGAGTTCCAGGTGTGACTAAAGTAAGGGCCAGGTACTGCTGGCTCAAAGAATGGGACCAAAGATCTGGACTAGTGCTGAGCATACGGTCCAGATGAGGAGCTGGGTACTTGCAGAACAGAAAGTTACAGGTCTAAGACCATAAGAGGTTAAGAACTTTCCGAGCCCAGTGCTCAGCCAACTTTAGCGAGCTCTCAAGACAGTTCTAGAAATTTCCCTTTAGCCTTAGACAAGAAAAAGTCCCACTTTCAGAAGAGCATTCTTTTATTTCCACCCCATCTCCCCCTCTTTTTTTGTGAGAAATAAGGAGTTAGTTTACTTTGTCCTGGAGCCAAAGGGAGAATTTAATGAAAATCGATAAAGAAATTAAAGGTGATCAGGGGAGGTAGAAGCACTCAATTTCAAGTCTAAGCAGAACGTCTCTGGGGTATGGGTGGTTGTGGGAAGGGAAACTGCTGCTTACCTCATGTAGCAGCTAACTTTTCATGCTCTGGGGTGCATAGGAAATAGAGACAGGGAGGGCTAGGCAAAGACCCTGGGCAGGAAGAAGTGGGCTTGTTGGTGTAGGGGTGGAGAGGGCTTCATTGCCTGCTTACTAGGAGTCTCTCTCCACTGTGCTATGCTCGGTGCTTGTGAGTCAGAAATAGTACAGTTAAAAAGAAATTAAGCAGCTTCTCCATCCTTTGCCCTTTTGATTGAGGCTGACAAGGGAGGCGCAGGGCCAAAATGGGGGCCCTGTGCTTTTCCTCTCATTCACATAGATCCCCTCCACGATTCAAAAGTGGCAATAGTGGCCACAGTGTGTAGCTCCAGCACAAGGCAGCCAGAGATGTACTTTGCTGACTCCCGATAGTAGTTAAGTGAGTCTGTGTGGGGAGAAGGGGCTGTGGATGCCAGGTCTTTGATTTGACTCACAGACCCTTTTTTCCCTCGGAGAAGCTCTGAAAACAGACACCCTGGATGCTGCCCTCTCCTCTCTGGGACTCAAGTGCTGCTTCCACCCCAACCTGACAATGACTTCAGCTGCCCAAGGAACAGGCTAGGACTGACCCAGCATCTCAGGGCCACAGTCAGCTAGCTGGGTTGCTCTGACTGGGTCAGGGCAGAAGAGGGGAAAACCCGACCCGTTTTCTTTGAAGAAGGTGGCCCCATTCCTTTCTCTTCCAGTCTAACTTCCAGTCTGTCTCCCAGGAGAGGAGCGGGGGAGGATTAAGGATTGAAAAGGTGGAATCCTACCTCCCACCCCACCCTCATCCCGTGTACTTCCCTCTTGCTTTTACCAGGATTCCACTGACATGGTGGGGCAGTATTGTCCAGAGTGCTAGCAGGGAGCTGCAGTTTCCCTGCCAATCAATTCCGACCTGAATTTGAAGGGTTGGAGCTGCCTGGCAATCTGGATACCTAAGTGATTCACACAGGAGCTCTGTGGGACACCATGTGCTGTGCAACAGCGTCCCCTGGCGGACAAAAGCTCCACTGGCAGCCCTGTCTGGCTGCCCAGGACAGCATTTTCTTGGAACTGCTGTGGCTACTAGGCTCTGGGCCCCAGAATCAGCAGTTAGAACCAGAAGATATATCCTGCAATGTATGAGGGGCGCAGCGGTTAAAATTCAAGACAACCAATGTTTCTTACAGGGATATAATCCTCTAGGTGAAAGATGCAGACCTATCTTGCAATCTACTATGCCCATAACCCGTATTGCTGAGGCTGCCCCAGAGGATCAACTATGCATCTTTTTACAGTTAATTAATGAATTAATCATGTGTAATAGAGTGACCATGTACACGTGCCACAGTGT
The DNA here is from genome assembly GCA_019843965.1 of Rhynchomys soricoides. Classification (NCBI taxonomy): domain Eukaryota; kingdom Metazoa; phylum Chordata; class Mammalia; order Rodentia; family Muridae; genus Rhynchomys; species Rhynchomys soricoides. Next base: position 1,244,460 of record JADRCH010000281.1, read on the forward strand.
GCATGTGGAGGTCAAAGGACAGCTTGGAAGAGTGAGTTCTTTCTTTTCTTCCATCATGTGGGCTGAGGGGATTAAGTTCAGGTCATCAGGCTTGGTCTCTGACTCTACGTTATGTCTGTTGGGCATGGAAACCCTCCTGTCTCCCAGATTACAACTGAGCATGCTCCCTGCCACTCACTGCCCTTTGTCATGCAGGGCTGGAGATGCTGTGCAGCAGCACATGTAACCTTGCACCCCTCCCAGCTCTTTTGAGGTAAAATTGGAGGGATGATGAGCATGCTTTTAGTGCAGACACCGTGGCCCCTTGTATGGTGTGACCTCACGTGGGGCCTCTGCCTCTCCCTCTGCTGGACCATCTTAATGGAAGGTTTTTTTTTCCTCACCTTTGCTTGCTGACTTTAAGTTCAAAGTCAGCTCTGACTCTCCCCCAACCCCCAGCTCTCCTGTCTCTTTGGCACTCTCACCCAGAGCTCTGCCTGGGCTTTCCCACCAAGGGATTCCATCTTCATAGCTGCTTTTGCTTTTCAAGGAAATGGCTTGCATTTCCTTGCACACACACACACACACACACACACACACACACACACACACACAGAGAGAGTACATAACCACATTATTCCTACCACCAGTCATAGGGCTGAGGTTAGGTAGGGAAGGTCTTCCTTGCAAAGCCTCTGTCAGCAGTTTCAGGAGCCTGTGTGAAGTGAAGGCAGCAGATGGAGGCGTGGGGGTGGGTCCCTCAGCGAGGAAAGAATGGCTAAAATAGTTGACTATGTTTCTGTGGGATATGGGCTAAGTAAGTCCCATTGCACTCTAGGGCCTCATGGTTTGTGCCAGATTCTCCTCTCTTCCTCTCTCCTCAGACCCCAGACTCAAATCACTGCATCTCCAAGCAGACATAGGAGGAGGCTGGTGATGCATGGTCAGTGTAAGACTGATGAGATAAATAGCAGGCAATTGAGACTGGGGATGCTTCCTGGGTAGAGGCTGCCATGCTGGCGTTAGCAGTGAGGCCTGTTCTCTCTTGGCTACTGGTTCTCTAAAGAACCAGAAGGACATTTCCCAGTACCATTTAGTAAGTTTTCTGAGTGGAGTGCGAATGAATTTTGTAAGACACAATGTGATGTAGGAAAACGAGAAGGCGTTGAACTCTCACAGCTGGGAATTCTGGTACCTGTTCCTTGGGTGTTTCCAGAGAAGCCATTGAAGCAGGACTTGCAGCCTTTTGACCTCGTGCCTGCTTTAGAAAGCTCCCTTCCTTCTCTGTGTGGTAGTGACCAAGGGTGAGAGACTCCTGTCTGTGGAAAAATGTTACTTAGTGTGCACTTCCTCCTTAGAACCCAGAGGACTCAGAAAGACAGAAAATGGTGTGTGAACATGATGCTGGTGCTGTGGTGAAGAGAAGCTGCCCCTCGGGAAATAACAAAGGGGCATCGACTGGGGTAGAGGTGATGCTTCTGGCTGCCAATGCTGGCTGTCCTTTGGCTTTTGAGGGAGAAGTGCCACTAGGAGGGGAGCAGGGGACACAGGGCTTCTGGCAGCAAAAGGAAATGAGACTGTGAGTATCTGTGAGCGTTCCTGCAGATTGGGATTGGTTCCAACCAAAAGGATGCCCTTCCTTTGACATTCTGGTACTGACAGTGTAGAGCAAGGGATGGTGGGCCTGTTGGTCACCCACAGAGAGGGAAGGGCTGTGAGAAAAAAGAAGAAGCTCACAGAGGAAAGGAGACAGGGGGACAGAAAGACCTGTGGCGATGATGAGTGTGTACAATTTCCAGGGCTGTGCTGGGCCTCTTCTTAGACCAGTTCAGAAGTGCAGATGAAGATGCTTGTAGATTTAGGAGACAGTCCCCTGCCTCTGACTTACTCAGGCACAAATTCATCTTTCATTATGATTTTGAAGTTTGTTTCTCTGATGGGTAATGATTCAGAGCACTGTTTCATATCCTTGCTGTCCATTTGGTTGTCTTGTATTTTTGTTTTTGGTGAAACGTCAGTCTGAGATGTTTTCTCATTTAAAAACATTGCATCGTTTGTCTTGCCTTATTGATTTATAAATTTTAAAATGCATTCTAGCTACAAATCCCTTTTCAGATAGAGATACCGAGAATAAACGTTGTCAGCCTGCAGTTTGCTTTATCATTCCCATAATGTTGTCATTTGATAAATAGAAAGTCTTTATTTTGTTATGATCCTATTTATTGATCTTCCTTTTTATAGTGAGTGCTGCTTCTGTCTATTTAAGAAATCCTTGCTTTCTCTAGAATGCTGAGGGCATTCTCCTGTATTTTGTTTGACACTGTCCTTGTTTTGTTTCTGTTGTTGTGATAAAATATCTTGACAAAAAGCAACTTAAGGGAGAAAGGGTTTATTTGAGTTGGTAGTTTTAGATTACAGTCTGTCACTGGGGGTCAGGCTGTCCCAGTGCAGGAGCTCTACACAGCTGATGACATCTATCCTCATTCAAGAGCAGAGAGTGTTGAAGCATGGATCCTTGCTTGTTTGCCTTCAGCTGTTTTTCTCCTTTGTTATATTGCTCAGGAGATCCTGCCTAGGGACTGGTGCCACCTCAAATGAGCCAGGTCTTCCTAAATCAGTTAACAATCGAGGCAAATCCCTGCAGACATGCCCCCCAGGCCAATCTGGTCTAGAAAGTTCCTTATTGAGACTTTCTTCACATGCCGGGATGTGTGTGGTCGGCAAAGCTAACTATCACAAGGAGGCTTATTGGTTTGCTGTTCACATTCTGAAGTATGGCTCACTTCTCTTGATGTGAAACTAAACAGTTTTAGTTTTTCACACATACAGTTAGTTGGTTGAGCTTAAACCATTTATTGAAAAGACCATCCCCAAGTCGGAGTGGTTCCTTCGTGTAAACAAAGATGGATACAGTCTGTCTGTTAGGCTTTTTGGATCATCCTTTTACCAATATGACATGGAGGCCCCCGATCTAAAACAAACAAACAAACTCGATATTGAGTTTACAAGTACTCTCTTTGTTCTTTAAGATGATATTGGCAAATCTTTATACTCCTAGCTTCACTTTATAACCAGTTTGTTGGAGTCTACAAAATACTTGCCAATACTTTAATTAAGAGTTCTTTATATTTCTATATGTTTGACATCTCAAACAATTAGAGTAGTCTGATCAATGAACATAATGCACCTTACTCCTTAGTGTAGGCTTTAAGGATTGACCCCCATACATCTTTTAACTATTTATCCATAGCTATGTTTTATGGAAATGTAAGTGGTACTTTAAATGGCCATTTTTGACAACTTTCGGCTAATACACAGATAGTACACTTGATATTGTATCCAGTGGTTGTGCTAATGCACATCCAAACCACGTGTAAAGCACGGTATAAAGAACAGCAGGGTTGCTTCCTTCCAGCTATTATTTCATTTCTTGTATGATTGCATTGGTGAGCAGAGTGGTAGACTGAGATGCAGAGGATGGATTTCTTTGTCTTGCTGCTGAATACAAGGGAAGGCAATGTATCATTGACTGGTTCATTGCTGTATATGGTGTATCTTGAGGAAGTCAAGTTAGAAAACAGACATTCTCCAAACTCTGAAGGCTGTGTCAACTCTCTTGTACTACAAGTGTCCCAGAACACTGGTATTCAACCCAAGATGTCCATTAGACATACATGAAGAACTTTGAAAGGAAGATAGGTCATTAAAATAGAAGTTCAACTCATTAAATTGAAAATATATGTATATGTATACATATATGTATACGTACATGTATATACATTTACTGAGATAAGGTTTCTAGAACTCACTTTGTAAACCAGGCTCATCTCAAACTTAGAGATCCACCTCCCTCTGCCTCCCAAGTGTTGGGATTAAAGGCGTGAGCCACCACGCCCAATTAGCATTGTAATTTTTAATATTCTCCCAGACGATGGCACTTATCATCTGAAAATCTGTGGCCTAAGCACTTTGGCTACAGCCCAGGTCATAGCTGTGCCTCCATGGAAGTTGGTTGAAAACTTGGCATTTTCATACAGCAGAAGGCTAGCACATACAGCGATTCATCCAACACTGATGAAGGAACAGCCACTCCCACCCATCTATTTGAAATGTGATTTAAGGAAAATTCTCTGCTAACAAACAGATTGTTTTCTAGTTATATTCCTGAGTGATTCAAGCCATGATTGCTCTCCACTAAAGATATCCCTTTCTACTTTCTTTGCCTTGCATCTTCCTCCCTCTGCCTTATTGGCTTTTCCTCAGAGGGGCCACATAACCCCTGCTCTCCACTCTATATTGTTCTATTGTGATTTGATGTTTGTGTTTATCCACTTGTGTTTGAAATAGCAGGAGAGGTGGTGTGGAGCCTGGATATGTTGGCTTAGGGGAGTGTGCTCTTACCTTTTGGAGGCTTGTTTAGTTTCTGTGGATTTTTATTAAGTTGACATCTCTGCCATAAGTCTAAAACATAAGATTATAATGGGACCTCGGACCACGGGTATTGCCGTGACTTTGTCCTAAACCTTGTCCCAACCTGGTTCACATTTTGCTTTCTGCTTCTGACCCACGTGATACTCTCCCTTGTCCTTGGCTTCTGTTTGTCTTTTTGATTCTTTCCAACCTGAGTTCAAATTTCCTTTGAACTGACTATATTCTAGAGGAACTTACCCATTCTTCCTGGACCCAGGAACAGGATTCCAGTCGCTTAGGAATTCTCATTTGTTTTGAGTTTTCCTGTAGGTCTTGGATATCTGAGTAGCCAGAATCATGAAGGAGATAATTATCAGTCTTAGGAGCGGGGCATGGTGGTGCATGCCTGGCATGATGGCACTTGGGAGGCTTGTGCAGGAAGATTTTTTTTTAAGATTGAGGCTAGTGTGCACTCAGCCAGGGGTGTGGGAGGAGAAGGGAGAGGAGGAGGAGGTGAGAGAGGGAAGAAGGAAGGGAGGGAGGAAGGAAAGTGACTCTGAAACTCTTGGTACTTTTTCTCATGGTCAAGTTTTTCATTACTTTTACACAGTTCTTTGTTATAAGCCACTAGCTGGCTCCTCTGACATTCACTGAAAACTAAACACAAAGCAAAAGCAAAACAAATGCTCCAACACAAAATCAAGATGGCTGACCAGCACCAGCAATGTATAATGGGAATTCATATGTAGCCTGCATTCCTTCAATATTGTATAATGGCCACCTCTGACTTTTTTTTTATTTTTATTGAGAATCAATGGGAGAATGTTATTCATAAATCTGACATCGTTTCCTACACTTTGGGTGCCCCAGATGCCTGAGTTTCACATTCCTTCTACATTCAATGAGAATCTCTGTGTGCCAGACTCCAGGTCCATGAGCCCTGCAGTCCAGGTCCCAGCCAGACCAACCTCATCTCTAAATGTGCACCCACCCACCAGGCCCAGGCCCACCCCACTCCATGTAAGAGCTAATTATCTGTAAGTGCTTTTAGCAGCCATTTCTTTAGAAACGTGTAAGTGCTTTGGTTAGAGGACTCTTTTGGCACCAACTTTATGACTATCGATGAGAAACAGGCAATTAAGGGCTGGAGACAGTCCTGAAACTGGACTAGTGTTTGAAAGAGCTGGCCTCAGGCAGGACTGCTCCTTAGCTGTTTATAGGAGCTGAGCTGAATGATCTCCTTTGACCTGGCCATTTCTCTAGCCCCTCCCTTTCCTTCTCAAAGGCTCCATAGAGCAAGGCATGGGCCAGAAGATCAGAAACAAGGACCAGCATTAGCATGCTGTACTATGTGGCCTGAGTAATCTCCTTGATTCTCTGCCTGTTTCCTCATTGTTCCTCCCATACTACAGTGTGGCTGTTGAAGCCTCTGCTGGGTGTCAAGGACCTGGAGAGAATTTAGTGCAGGGTTTACCCGGAGGGCATCAAACTGGAAAGCAATGTGCATGTAACCTGGACATTAACAGACCTTACCGAGGATGCATGTTGTGACTGTGATCAGATCACAGTGGTATGGCAGCTGCAAGGACAACGATGGCCTTTGTCTGGGTGGTAGGTGACCCGACCTGGGTCTGAAACAGGAGGGGAGAGGGAAGCGAGGGCAACACTTGAGCTTTAAGCTTAGGGTTGAGGTGTCCATGGCCATCCACACCAATTATATTTTGGAAATAAATATAAAATGATCCAGTGGGGTTTGGAAATATAGATGTAAGTCCTGTGGGAAAAAGGGCAAGATTTAGCTCTGAGTGTTAACGGAGTGAGACATCAAGGCCACGTGGATTTGAGTCCGGTTTCCAATATGGCACAGAGTGGCTGCAAAAGCTGGTACATAGCTGTCAAGGAGAAGAGGCTAAGAGAGAAAGTAGAGAGAGGCTACGAGCTGATGAAGACACAATAGCTTTTTAAATTGGATATTTTCTTTACTTACACTTCAAATGTTTTCCCCTTTCCAGGTCTCTCCTTTGGAAACCCTCTATCCCCCTCTCCTGCCCCTATGAGGGTGCTCCCCCACCCCACCCCTGTCTTCCCACCCTGGCATTCTCCTACACTGGGGCATTGAACACCCTCAGGTCCAACGGCCTCTCCTCCCACTGATGTCCAACAAGGCCATCCTTTGCCACATATGTGGCCAGCTCCATGGGTCCTTCCATTGGTGGTTCAGTCCCGGGAAGCTCTGGGGGGTCTGGCCTGTTAACACTGTTGCTCCCTCTATGGGGCTGCAAACTCCCTTAGCTCCTTCAGTCCCTTCTCCAACTCCCCCATTGGGGACCCTGCACTCAGTCCGATGGTTGGCTGAATTTGTCAGGCTCGGTCAGAGCCTCTCAGGAGATGGCCATATCAGGCTTCCTAGCAAGCACTTCCCAGCACCCACAATAGTGTCCAGGTTTGGTGACTATATATGGAATGGATCCCCAGGTAAGGCAGTCTCTGGATGGCCTTTCCTTCAGTCTCTAATCCACACTTTGTCTCCATATTTCCTCCTGAGAGTATTTTGTTCCCCCTCCTAAGAAGCACTGAAGCATCCGCATTTTGGTCTTCCTTCTTCGTAGGCTTCATATGGTCTGTGAATTGAATCTTGGGTAAAACGAACTATGCTTGAGTCCTGGGAGAAGAAGGCAAAATGGAGAGAGGTCTCAGCAGTAAGGATTGTGGGAGGGCAAATGAGTGTGAGCTTATTATTCTCCCCCACCTCTTCCTCAACACCAGTTTGTTTCTTGTTTCAGTCTGTGGTGCTACTGGGAGCTGGTAGAAGCATTAGCAGGTTAGGATTAATGGAAGGAAGCTAGAACATTGGTGTTGCCCTTCAAGAGGACCCCGGAATCCTGGCTTTTCTTTTTCCTTTACCAGCTGGCTACTACAAGGCGAACAGGCCTCCTCTGTAACATGCTCCAATGATTCACTGTCCTGCCATGAGCCTGAAGCAAAGAGGCTACCAGGGCCACAGAACACCGAAACCAGGAGCCCAGACAAACCTGTCCTCCCAGTGAGGAGATTTTCTCCAGTATTTTGTTGCAATGAAGGAAAGCTGACTGACAAATTACCCAGAGGCCCGAGGTTCTCACTTTTGGAGGGACTGCAGAAAGGGACCTCGGTGGGAGTCTCTGAGTCACACAGAATTGAGGAGAGGGCCTCCAAGCATCAGAAGAGAGCTAAGCCACCAGTGGGACAAGGATGGAATGATGTCACCACATGGCAGGCACTGCCCATGCAGTCTCTCATTGAATAATTGCAATATTCGATTCAAGCTGATGTTTCAAACACCCATTTATAAGAAAAATGAAAACCATTGACACTGGCATTATAGCCCTAAATTTTAGGATAAAAGCTCAACAGGGTAAGAAAATTGTTCAGGTTGTAAGTGGCAGGTAGGATTCAGACTAATAGGCCTGGCCCCAATGTCTGTACTTTCTGATATTCTAGGAATTGGCATGAGTGCTAAAACCTCATACCCCCGTGATAGGAAACCCTTGGTGATGAGTTGTAGTGAGCTGGGCTGGGTTGGAGTGTTGGACCTGGTGGTGTGTGCAGAGACCAATTTGTGTGGCAGCCTGCTACAGGCTGAGGGAAATCAGCAGCATCAGTAACAAGGAAATTTGCCTCCTACAAAAAGCCACCAAATAGACAAACAAGCAAGATGTAATGAACAGATACCCCTCGCTTTCCGAACACAAAGCCCAAGCAAACCACATAAAGCAAAGCAAAACAATATACAGAACACAACCTCATTGGTTTTGATTCACATAAGTTAAAATGTAGTTTTATGTCCCATCTTTGTTAATTACTTTTCTGTTGCTGTGATTAATACCATGACTAAAGAAACATAAAGAAACAATTATTTTGGCTCACAGTTCTAAATGGAGAGTCTGTAGTTGTGGGAAGGCGTGGCCACAGGGGGCCAGGACAAGAAGCTGGCTGATCATGTTTTATCTGCACACAGAAAGTAGGGAGAGGAGGGAGTGGGTGAGACAATAAACCCTCAAAGCCTCGCCCCAGTGGTGGAATCCTTCCAGCAAGGCCACATCTCCTGACAGTTCCATAACTACCTCAAACAGCACCTCCAACTAGAGACCAAGTGTCTATTGGGGATATTGCTCATCCAAACCATCAAATTATTAAAAATTATAAGCGTATTATAAAACTAGAGGAGGATATGATGTTAAGTATCTTTCTATAATGTCTGTAAGTATAACTTGCTACAATCATATTGCAAAGCAAATTAGCAGTATTAGTAGAGGTGTGCAAATGCTATGTCTTAATTTCTATGCTAAGACTCCCAGGGAAACTGGCACAGATCTGCCAGAAGACATTTAGAAGAATATTTGTAATAGCACTGTGCAGGATCACAAGCCCACAAAAGACACTCAAGTGACATCGGCAGAGAATGCATGCATGAATTGCAATAGATGTACACAGCAGAATAGCGTACAACTGCTAAAACAAATGGGCCACAGACACACACAGTGACAGGAAGGAGTTTCATAACCACAGGGATATCTGTGGGAGAAAGAAAATCTTTTTGTAGATGACAGCACCATTTATGTCTGTTATTAAAGCCATACAGCTTAGTTTATTAGACATAGATCTAATAAAAACAAGGGCATCAATCACATAGAACCTAGGGTAAGGCCTTTTCAGTGGTAGGTGATCAGAGAGATGAGATGAAGAAGCTTTAGCTAAATGCTGTTTCTAAGATATAGAATTGGTGAATATTCAACAAACAGAGCGATCTCCCCAGAGGTGTCCATTTTACTATTGGAATCCTTTATAAACCATATTATCCCTTATGTATGTATATACCCAGGGTATGTCTATATTCTATTCCCTTACATAGATGATATATCCTATGAGTATATATGAATACATATGTCGTATAGCTATTGTATATAAGAATAAGTAATATCTGTCATGTGTTCACATTGAAGGAATGATGTATTTCATACTTAGTCGTCAGTCAGAGGCAATCTGAGGCATACTCAACATACCAGAAGAAACAAGAAAATGGACAATTCACCATTTGAATATCCAGGGCCCCACAGGTCCTCTGGGAAATGTAGGAGCCACAAGGGCATCAGGGTCCACATCACCTGGGGTCAAGGATCTGTGGAACTGATACTGAGTTGGCTTCTGTTCCAATGCTGTCTTTTTTGAGTTTTTGCTCCCAGCCTCCTCCTGTATACAGTGTCATTCTTCTGCTTGTATTAATCTTCAATGTATCCTTAGGTTTTAGGCCAAATGTTACTTTCTGGCATTTATTCCCTGTCCCCTGAAAGTCCAGTATATGACAGGTATCAGGCAACTCAAAGTGAACTAACTGTGGCCCCTGTGCTTGCAGAACAGGGGTTCAGGCACACATAGGATCAGTGAATCACACCATTGGGTATTGCTAATGCTGGAGCTGTACAAAAGTTCTGTTGACTCTTTATCAAGCAGATTCCTGGCCTGCCCATGAATCTGGTAGGATAGCTCAGAGGTTCTTTTTTAAGTAACCCACAGTTAATTTGATGCAGCCTCTTGGAGAAACAATGTTCTTTTGGCAGTAAAACATGATGAAGATAGCAGAGGTACTTGAGCATGGGAGCCAGAGTGAGCCATATTCCCAAACTGGATTGTGGGAGTGTTAAGCCAAGGGTAGCTCCCAGAGGTAGTAGAGTATCCTTTGTGAAATCACTCTGCACGGTGGTAATCTGTGATAAGAATCAGTTCCTTCACCATTGGAGCACTCTCTGCTGGGTCAGTGTTTCCACAGCACAAGGTTTGGCACTTGGTCAGTACTTCCCAGGCCATACAGACTTACTTCTCACCCAGGGAGAGGGGTTCTTATTTGGGTCCTGGGTTTCACTGGGTCCTGGGACCACCAACTCAGATTTGCTGAGCATCAGGGCAGCATACTTGTTTGAGTCTGACTGCTGTTTCAACTGAGTCAGAGACCAGGGTAGCAGCAGTAACTACAGTCAAGACAAGTTTGCAGGCACCAGATCGATGGAGTTATTTTCCCATTAGAGACCTCAGAGATTCTTAGCAACACTCTTGATTGACGCTCGAAGGAGGAAAGGTGATGTGAGCCAGTCAATTGAGAGGCTTCTTATGTTGGCAATAGAGCTGCTTCCTGTTTCTAGGCCTGCAGCTGCCCTGTGGGCTCAAACACACCTCTCCAAGGGCCTATTAATAAAATACCTGGTCTGAGTCCAGTTCTGCCAGGGGCAGGCTGACTGTTTGTTCCTTTTATTAAGCACATCCAGGTGGGTTTGACTGTGGACTGTTCCCTGGGCTCTTGTTTCCACATTTGTCTCCTTTGAGTCTGAAATTGCCAATGGCTTTCACAGCTAATGGACCTTGCAGATCCCAAGAGCCATTTAAGAGGAGGTCTAGGACTGAGGGTGGAGCTGGAGGTAATTAATCAAATGAAAGGCAAGCTCTGGGGGCCACTAGAGCTAGTGGCAAGAAGTAGGAACACAGAGACAGGAGGCTTAAGTCAGTAACAGATGGGGGGACATCAGTCAGGGCATCTCCTTGTTCATCCTTTGCCTCCACCCCACCTTCAGTGCTGGTCCTCAGTCGCCTAGTATCTTAGCTCCTGGAGGAGCTATAGGTACACTGTGGCAAGATCCTGCTCCTTCCTCTAAAGCACACCCACTGACTCCTGATGGAGGGTGGGTTTTAAGATCAGGTATGACCTGTCAGGAGGAAGGTCTTTTCAGAATCCTTGTGTTGAAGAGCAGACTACTCAGTCCCAAATCCACGAGTTTGAAAGTTAAGTATCCAGGGCAGGTGAGCAATCCTTTGTAAGTTTTTTCTTTCTGTGACATGGGAATGTTTGATGCAGGGACACAATGGCATGTCCTTTCTAATAAGTGTAGAACCTGGCACACAGTAGGTACTCTAGATGTGTCCCCCTTTTGTGTGCCAAGAGCAGGTCTGGCTGTGGTAGGGCGGGAAACAAGCTTTTTCTGGCATATGTGTCCCATAAGACTTGGAGAGAGAGAGAGAGAGAGAGAGAGAGAGAGAGAGAGAGAGAGAGAAAGAAAGAGAGGCTTCCATGGAAGCAGTGCACTCTTATGGGAAACCCAGTGGAGGACCAGGGAGAGGAAGGAAGGCAGTGAGTGTGGCATGCTGTCAAAAGTGAAGATGAGAGGAGGGGGCCACACTTCTTGATCTCCTCTTCTGGATAAGGCATCAACTGTTTTTACCATCTGGTGACCTCCTGACACCCTGCTGGTGTCTGAGGGAATAGAGTTAGGGATGTGAAGTCACACAGCATAAAAGATGGAGCCTGGCTGGAAGCACAAGGTCAGAAGATCACTGAATAACCACTGTTTCTACTGCAGTTTGCAGTGATGCCTGGCCAAGGTCAGCCCCTAGACATTTGGCTTGCTATCTATCTAGGAAGCCTACATGGGGTCACTTATCTTTCCTCGGCACAAAGCAACTTTGGGTCATTTGGGAAGGGGAGCTTCTCAGGTTTTCTCTGACTCCACAAGGGATGTGAGCTCTTCTCAGAAGGGTAAGAGAAGTTGGTTCTGTCTCATGACTGTCACAAGCAGTGACATTCTCCCTTTCAAGATACATGAGAAAGTTCTTTCTCTCCATCTGCAGGTGGATGGTATCCTGTGCTTGACCGACATCTTGACTGATGACAGCCACTCGGAGGCCACTCGAGCTGAGGCTGCAGCTGTGGTAGCTCAGGTTACCTCCCCACATCTGTCCTTCACCCAGCACCTCACTAGCTTCCTGGAGAACATGGAAGAGATTGTGACAGCCCTTATCAGTGAGTTACTCTGGGTTGGGCAGGATACCTAGGTGAGAGGGCCTAAGCACGATTGTCTTCAAGAAGGACCAGGAGAGCCTTCCCACCTGCTTTGCTCAATTCACAATCTGGTAGTCACACTAGCTGAAAGCTCATTATTGATGGATCAGAGGCAGCTTTAAGCAAGAGTGCCCTATTGAAATGCAAGCAGCTTTTTAACCCCAGCTTGAAAACTTAGGGACCACATGGCCTTTCAGAGGGAGTTCAGAACCCAGGAATCAGGGACAAATAGGGACTCAAATTTTTATTTCAGTAGGCTTTATTCCTAGAATGTCAGTCATGGCACCTAATGACAGTAACAGTACTAACTGGCACAAGTGACTTCCCAGAGAGAACTAGCTTGGTTCAATGAGATGCAGGAAATCCCACCATTTGGCCTTGCATCATGGGGTCATGAACACATTGGTTCTCTTTTGTCTCCTTACTCAACCTATGCATGCTTGGCAGGAGAATCATAGTCAACTATCTAGAATATTCTCTTTCTCTAGCCTTTCCTTTGCCAAACTGCAGGAACTAGGATTAATCGTGGTAGCAATGCTCAGGAAACTTGCCTGATGAGGTCCGAGTTTCCACTTCCATTCATCCCTTTTTACTGACCGTCTCTATATATTTATTTTATCAAAACTAAATGAAAATGAATTAGGGAAGGCTGTTGGAGTTGTTGCAGCAGGGCTGGGAATATCAGCTGTTGCCTGGAGCTACAGACAGTGTAGGATGCTGACATAGCAGTTGGAACAGCCAAGCTTGGGTTCTGGCTTTCTACTTATCCATCAACAAACAGTTACTGGTCAGCAACCCTGTGCGGGATTATACCACTCACTTACCAGGGAGTCTTGCAAATATCACTTGACAACTTTCTTCTGATATACACTGAGGGATTGTAACCCATTTCTCTAAAGGGCCTTCTGGATCTAGGATTGTACTGTTGAGAAAGAACTTTTCGTATGGGACAGTTAGGGAGACTTTAGAGTCGACCCTGGTCACAGAACCTGAGTCCCCCATGGACCAGAGAAACTGGTATGCAAACATTTACATTGATTCAAAGTCAAGAAAAATTGCAATCCATAGAGAACCCTGGCTGGAGGGAGCTCAGGTGACCACAAAGCATATGCTTACTCTGTTTGAAAGGTGGAGGTCCAGAAAGACTAGTGAGAGAATAGTGTTAGAATCCATATTCCAGGTCTCTCATGCTCAGACTCCCACCAGGGTCTGACAGGGAAGAAATGACTTGAAAGGAGTCAAATGGAAAAAGTAAACAGGATGTCTGCAATTAGCATTAAACTGACGAGCATGGGCACAGACCACATAAGGACAGACATGCGTGAACCACAGTTGAATTTCATATCATGCAACCCAAACCCACTCATCTCTTCCCTCCCCTTGTACCCACCCTTCACCCTTGCAACCTCCCCACTAACAGAGGAAAAAAATCTTGTGGAAGCTGTAGTGTGTCCCAGTGTGTCCCATAGTACACCCTTTTGTCCACACTTCTTTGCTTGCAAATAATCATTGCAATGACTCATTGGTCTGGTCGGAGGTCTCTGGCTTCTGATACACTATCAATACTGGAACCTCACTGGGACTCCTCTCAGACATCCTGTTGTTGCCTTGTGTCATGGAAATCCTGTAGTTGTGGATCTGTAGGACGGGCCCCTCCATGCACTCCAGCAGCTCATCTGTGTTCTCCCACCCTCCCTCGGGGATTGCTCAGCAGCAACCCCTGCAAACAGGGTCGGCTCTACCATGCTGCCTAGGTGCAGGGCCCGCTCTCTTTAATGCTGCAGTTGGTGAGGAACAGAGACAGTCTTCCCACTCTCATGAGCCCAGGGCCAGCTCTTCCCCCTGCCATAGGTGGCAAGGGATGAGGGAGGGGAGGAGGGTGTTTCTCATTCGTCTGTGCTTCTGCACAGCAGACAAAGGGCAAGGCCCCTCTCCTGCTCTCATGACCCAAGGGTCAGGTCTCCTGACTGCTGTAGGTGCCAAGGGGGAAGGGGAGGAGAGGCATTTCTTTCTTGCCCATACAGTCATATGTACTATGCTGCCCAGATGAAGTGCAAGGTCTGTTTTCCTGAGTGAGGAAGCAGGTGAGGGGCAGGGCTCTCCTGTTCTCATGATCCCAGGGGTCAGGTCTCCCACCTGTCACAGGTGGCAAAGGGGGAGGGGGAGGAGAGTATCTTTCCCTCATCCATGCTACTGCATAAGAGATGAGTGGCAGGGCCAGTTCTCCCATCTCATACCCTCTGGTGTTGGGGGCTGGCTCACCCACAACTCCCACAATGTGTAGGGGCCCAATCTCTTGAGAACTGACCCTGAATAGAGGTGGAGTCAGCTCTCTTGCTTTCACGCCTCCAGGTCAGGCCTCCCAAGCCAAGGTGAGGAGTGGGGCCAGTTCTGCACAGCCCACATCAACACTTCCCTGGGTGGCAGCCCAGACCAGGAACTTCTGCCTGACCTTTGGTGGTATCAATCCCCTGCTGCTGCAGATGTGACACACACACCCCTCCCCCCATGGCAACATAGGCCAGGATTCCACCATGGTCCCTGGTAGCATCCCCAGCTACTCATGTCAGGCTGTTCCTCACTACCCTCAGGTCTCCAGCTCTGCCACTCTTCTTTGTGCTCACATCTCTCTGTTTCTCTTTCTCTTCCATTTCTCCACCACTTACCTGCTCCTCTCAGTGGTACCCAGAACTCTGAGTGTCTGGGGTCGTCTCAGGAGTGCTATGCCCTGCTAGCCCATTATGGCACCAGGCAAGGGTCATTTTGGGCATAGTCTTCCCCTTAGAACTCCATGGCATTGGTCTTTTAGGCTAGATCCATGTCCAGGCCCCATGGCACCAGTCTCAGATTCACTTCTTCCCAGACCAGCAGTCCCAGGTGGGGTTCTTCTAGTTCTCTACCCTTGTAGTCTTCTCTGGCTCAATTTTTTCAGGGAGTGTTAGGCTGCTAATCATTCTGATGTTCATAGGTCAGAACGCTGAGAGTAGACATAGCCTCTCTCTTCTTTGCCACCTATTGACACATGTGACACAGCAGCCATACCTGCAATGTCTCTAGGGGTGGGGACATATTTTCATATAAGATTTAAATGCCAAACTGTGTAGAAACTTTCCAAATAATAAATCCAAAGCATATTTATTCACAACAACCTTTCACTGTTGTTACATACCCATTCCCATTTCTTTCTCAGACTGTATTAATCCCTAGAGAAGAAGAGCAATCTTCTTTATCCCATCCCCAGGAAGATGCACTGTCCAGCCCACTCACAGACTCAGCAGATGGGATCTATCTTCTGGGCAGGATGCCAGGGCTCTGTTCTTTGGTGGGAAATAGCCCTCCAATTTCTTGCCATTCCCTGGAAACATTTATAAGTGAGTCACTGGAATCCTCAATTTAATCTTCCTAACACACCCCAGGTGACTCAAACTGTAGTTCAAATAAATGGGCAGCAAAATTAAAAGGCACTTAGATGGTTGTGCTAATAATCAAAGTGTCAGTATCAACAGCAAGTGCTTGAGGGTTAGAGGTACCATTTGCCCCGAGGGACAAATCTAGCAGTAGAGTGGTCCCATACCAAAGCCTGTATATAGAGATGTAAACTTGGACAGAGTCAGATGCCCCCAATAATTTTCCCCTGTCAGGAGATAAGGGGAGCATCCACTACGTGGATGTTCCTTGGCTAATCTGTGATCCTAGTTCTGGATGGTGAGTTCTAGATATTTGGTGGTCCCATATCTGTTCTACAGGGAACACAATATCTTAGAGGTAGGCATTACCTCCCCAATAGGTAGAAACCTATGTCTATGGGGGCATCGCTGAGAATGAGTCGAGGAGCTGAAATAGTAGACAACCTGAAGTATAGAAAGAATGAAGATTTTGTAATCAGATTGACATAGATTTTTTTCTTTATTGGGGTGTAAGATCTCAGCAAGTCACAACATCAGGTAGTTAATTGACAAAGTCACAATAAAAATTAATCACTGTGAAGATCAAATGACTAAGAGATGTGAAAATTAAAGCAGTCCTTGGTTCAGAGTAAATACTCAAGAAATAATATCTGTGGCTGCTCCTGTGAGATTCAGTTTCCGTATCTGCACATATCCCCTTTTTCATTAACAATGGATCCAAATGCACTGGCACAGCACAAGGAAGACTGTAGGTGCTTAACTGTATTTCTGCCCATCCCACTTTAGGGGGAATCCACAGCTACATCTATGAAGATGCCAAGAAGTGCCAACTGCAGTGTCAGAACTCTAAAGTTTGGCCTATCACAGGGCCTTACTCAGCTCTGTCTCTGTCCTTTCTTCCTTTGCGGGTCTGTTTTCTGGAGTGTGGCCTTCCTTCCTCCATCTTTGTAGAAGTGAAACATTTGTTACAAGTGGCACAGAGCTTAATCTGACACATCCTGACTGCTGGAATTGAGACTTAGATAGTAGGGCCATTGGGACAAGCAGAACCACAGACAGTGCCTCTTGAGGTGGGCATCCATTGCAGGTTCCGTGGAGGCCAAAGCACTGTGTTAGGTGATGGAGGGATGGGCACTGTCCTTCAAGGAGGCCTTTGCACCATACATGTGGCAGGTGGGGGCATTCGTTTAGTGCTGAGTTGTAACTGCTAGGACTGAAGAGAAAGCCCCAGCGCTCAGGAGCTTGTGGAGTACTATCTGAAGTCAGATGATCTTTGCCGTCTGAGACCCAAAGGAGATACAGAAGGTATCTGGAAGGCAGAGTCTCTGCATTAACTCCAGCCTCTTCCTTCAGGCAAACGTACCATGTGTACATCACTGGTGAGATGGGAACTCCTTTCTGCCTACACTACTTCTCTTATCTAGAACCTGTTCTTCCTCCAGACATTTTCATGACTGGCTACTTTTCTGCTCTTAAGGTACCAGCATTGCAGTCATGTTTTTAGAGACATCTCCTATGTGACCCATGAGTCCCCACTTATTCTCTACCATAGCATTTGTCTCTTTTTTCTTCATATTTATCAAAATTGGCAATTATTTATATCAACCCTCAAAGGTTCTCTTTCTCTTGTCTGCTAGCAGAGGATACATATCACAAGGGTAAGAATGTGACCTGTTTGGTCCATCCTACCATCTTATAACTCTAGGCACCTGGGATTCCTTCAATAAATACTGTGGGAGAGCGGGAGCCACATACAAGAGCTCCAACCCCAGATCTGCTACTTATGCAGATGACATAGTTCTCTCTCTACTAACTAAATTGTTCAGTTCTAAAAGCAATACCAAGACTCCCACCTAAATGGTCTCCCTGAGCTATTGTGAGGACCGAGGGAGATTATGGGCAAACACTTGGCCTTGAGCTGGTTCTTCCTGTTCACTATCCAGAACTGTGCCAAGAGGCCTCATCAGGGGAAGTCTTCCTGCTGGCCTCTGCGGCCCTTGCCAACATCACCTTCTTTGACAAAATGGCCTGTGAGATGCTTCTGCAGTTGAATGCAATCCGTGTCCTCCTGGAAGCCTGTGGTGACAAGCAGAGAGTGGACACACCTTATACTCGGGACCAGGTGAGAACCTAGGAAGGCCCAGATTTTATAGTTTACTTCATAGAGCTGGACAAGCCCACAGGTCGTCAGGGTGGGATCATGTTCACACAAGCCTAGTTATTTGCCTGACTGATTGGGTTCTGAGAGGTGATATCGATGTCTAGTGTCTATTGAAGTCATAGGTGTTAGTCATGGACATAGGACTGGAGGTTCTGCTCTGTATTGGTCTTCATTATGTACATGAGATCTTTCTTTAGCTAGATGCCTCCATTTATTGAGCTTTTCTCCCATATGACATGATTTCAGGTGCCTTCACCATCAAATGCCTTACCCAAGGCTTACTCTGGTCATGTAAGATGAGATGCAGTAGTGACAATAAGAGCAAGCCTTTTGGAGATAGGTGATACAGGTTAAGCAGATCCTTGCTGTTAATGATCATGTTACCTTGGGCAATTCTTTCTTCATTTGTAAAATGTATACATGATTGCAGAGTCGAGTTAGGAATCAAATAAACTAGGGACTGTAGACTCTTGGTGTAGACTCCGTCACAAAGATGCTGTAAAGTGAGTGGATGGCCTACTGTACACATCACTGAGTCTCTTTGAATGTATAATGGAATGTTGCTTCCTGTGTGAATGACCCATGACTCTGCAGAGTCCCTAACGTGACTATGAGGAGTAGCACTCTCCCATCCCCACTGAAGTCTCACCAACACTTAGGAGAAGGGCACCTCAAACGAGTGAGAATGTGTTCAAGTAAGAGGCAGATGAACACTGCATTAGATTCAGGAGATTTTCTCCCCTGTATGAGCCAGGCACATCTCCCACTGTCCTCAGGATGGCTTCACCTTCTGCCCTGGCTCTGAGCAGCCACTTAGCTAGTGAAAGCATACCCATTAAGGAAACAAATGGCTCTTTGCTGTGGCAGAGGGAGGATTAAGGTGATCAGAGGGCTCTTTGTAATGAAGACAAAGAAGATGAATTGGGTTCTGCAATGCTCACCGCCCCCTGAAATACTTAAGAAATTAAATGCTCAGTGAGGCTTCCAGTAATGATCATGCCAGTGACGCCAATGCTGTGCAAAGCCTCCTGGTCTTGGCTATGTACTTAGGGCACCTCTGTTTGGACATCAAGAACTCCTCTATCATCTAGGCAAGCCAAATACACTTAATTAGTCAAGCCAAAGCCTCACTGGCAAAGCCCATTCTGTTCTCACTCTTGGGGTGTAGGCTGCTATGAACATAGCCATGGGTCTGGGGTCTTCCACCTACTTCTGCTAATCTAAAAGAAGATAGTATAGGTTACATCTGGATATCCAGCATCAAGAAAATTATCCTAGCCTGGGGATGTAGCTCACTTGGTGGAATGCTTGCCTACCATACACAGAGGCTTGAGTTTGACTCCCAGAACTGGGTGCAGTGCCACGTACCTATAATACCTAGAAAGAAGACCCTATTCACTTATTGGTTTCCATGACCCTGTGATTTTTCACCCATAGGGTGTTGTGCAGATGCTATGCTATGCAGAGATCTAACTACAGCCAAGATAGTGTGGGAAGGACGCCTCTAAGGCCATGTACAACTAGTGCCAGTGACCTCTGAAGTGGAGGGTACTTACAACAGAAACGCAATCAGCCTTTCTGTGAATTGCTTTCTAAGAGGCAGTGTGCTGCCTACACTTCCCATAGCAATTCGTAGTCTGCTTGGCTTTTTAGAATGACCACATTTTGTACCATCTCTGGGACATCAATGTCAACACCACTTATCAGGAATCCATTGATCAGAAATGCCTGGCTCATCCAATTACTGGGAGTTGTAGTAATTGTATCTCAAAAGCCCTCCATAGTTTCTAAATCTCTGCCATGTATGTAAATATGAGTAGAAACAACATGTCTTGGGTTTAGGTACACTTTAGTCCAAATCCTGTCTCTCTTACCTCCTAGTGGTGTGCCTTTGGACCAATCTCTTAATCTCTCTAAGCCACAATTTTCTCATCTGTGTAATGAAAATAATAAAAATTTCTTCTTTCCTCTGGCCTTTATTTGATTAAGTGGGGGTGGTGTTCATAAAGCATTTAGAACCAAAGTGGGTACTGAGAAGTGGCTGGGGCAGGGGACTAGAATAGAATAGATTGAGATGGGTCTAGATGGAGATGTCTAATTTTAGAGCAGGGATGGGGGGCCCGGAAATACAGCTAATGCAGTGGAAAATGCTGTATGGTGTGAAGTAATGGATGACAAGTGCAACATCAGGTTGTGTGTGGACACATGCAGGGTGTGTGTGTGTGTGTGTGTGTGTGTGTGTGTGTGTATAGTTGAAAAGTACTACAAGCTAGCACTGGGGAAATGTTTCAGTTGGTAAAATGCCCTTTACCCAGGTATGAGAACCTGATTCAAATCTGTAGAACCCACAAAAAGTCTGAGCATGTAAACAAATACCAGTGGTCTTGGTGCTGGAAGGAGACAAGTGGGTCCATGGAACTTGCTGGCCAGTCATCCTAGCTGAGTTGGCAAGCCCTAGGTTCAGTCTAGCTCACTCAATATACACAGCTGGAAAACGATTTATCTCTGGCTTCCACATGCATACATATGAGTACACAAATCATAAAAAAGGAAAGAGTCTGGGCAGGAGGAGAAGAGAATTCCAGAGCTATGCTTGGCATTGTTTACGAGCTTCTGATTAAAAAATAATGTTAATTACAGTTTTTTGAATATTGGTTTTTTTCCTGAATCCTTGGGCAACATAGAGAAAGACTCATGACTTACCAATAGATGCATCCAGGTGTTCTGTGTCATAAGGTCTGTCAGGTCAGAGTACCTGTCTCTAACTGGGTGTTCTGTGTATACTTCACATGTTGTTTATGCATTGTAATCTTTAGGGCTATCCAAAAGCACAGCAGATGAGGAGGGATGTTGGTGGAGTCAGGGTGTGGTCAAAGTAACTGCTGAGATTGCTAGGGATGTGACACAGCCTGGGCCATGTTTTCATGTCTGCCTGTGAGCAAGTGTCTCTTGACTCCTTGCTCTAAAATAGTTCAAAATGAACATTTTGTCTGTGTGCTGTTATCAGAAGACTCAGCCAACCTACATTCTACCAAACCAGAACATTTATTGTTGAACTAGTGACATGGCAGATCCCTTGATGGTCTAGGTTAATTAGCTGTCTACTTCAATTTTCCTAAGGTCCTTGTAAACCGAATGAAAAATGATTTCAGAGTGCCACAGAAGCCACTAGTTTTTAGCCAGGAAGGCTCTGTTTTAGTTACTTTTCTATAGTTGTGATAAATCATGATGACCAAGGCAACTTACAAAAGAAAGAATTTATTCAGGGTTTATAGTTTCAGAGGGATGGAGTCCATGACTATCATGGCAAGGAACATGGCAGCAGACAGCAGCAGACAGGCAGGCAGGCATAGTGTTGGAGCAGTAGCTGAAATCTCACATCTTAACTCACAAACATGAGATAGAGAGCTGAATGGGAGCATACCTCCTCCAAACAGGCCTCCTCCAACCAGGCCACACATCCTATTCCTTCCCAAACAGTTCCACCAACTGGGACCAAGTCTTCATATATAGCAATGTGGACTATTCTCATTTGAACCACCATAGAATCCTCCCAATAGGAGACCTTTTATTCCCTGGAGAGGATCTCTCATTCCCAGTACCTCTTGGTTACGTCAGTGTTAACCCCTTAATGTGGCTGTCACATTGCTAGTGCTTCTTTAACAAATCATTCAAGGTCTGGATCCTTCCAGGACTCGCCTCTTAGAAGTGTGTTATGTTTGTTTAATTTAACAAGTGTTCTGGGTGATTGGCAAGACACACTGAATGCTTATGATAGTTTTATGACTTATATTTGATCTCCTGTGGTATACCAAGTGATGCTGCACAGAGATGCCCATTCCTATTACCCCAGATCGATGAATAACTTCCTGTACACAGCAAAAGGGGTTTTGCCCAGTGATTAATTAAGGCTCTTAACCAAGGAGTGTTATCCAGGTGGGTCTAAAGTAATAACATGATTTTATGTGAGGAGGGAAGAGGAGCAGGGTCAGAGAAAATGGCTCAGGTTTCATTATTGAAAATTCTTTTTCCCTCACTTAAGGATAATGAATGTTTGTGAGCTGAGTGGAGTTAGATAGAAAAGTTCAGTTAAAGATACAGTCCCCAAATTGAAAGTTCTCTAGGATATATAAAAATGCAAATCCCTTTAAAAAGAATTATTTATTTATTGGTTTATTTATTCATTTATTTAAAGAGGTGGGGTGGGTATGGACAAGTGTGTGCAGATGCATGTACCTATGTGCAATTGCAGAGTCTAGAAGAGGATGTCAGGCATCTTCTACAGTTTCCCATCTATTTCTTTTGAGGCGAGGGCTCTCCTTTAACCTCAGGCTTTCTCCACTTGTTACTTGAATGCTGGATTCCAAGCCCTGGCAGCACTAAACCATTTCTCCAGTCCCACAGTGTACAAGTGAGAGGGAAAGAGGCAGGAGGGGGCAAGTTCATGTCACACAGATTACAGTTCATTTGGTTTTTCCATAGGCTTACCATTTGTGTGTGTGTGTGTGTGTGTGTGTGAGAGAGAGAGAGAGAGAGAGAGAGAGAGAGACAGAGACAGAGACAGAGACAGAGAGACAGAGACAGAGAGTGACAGAGAGACAGACAGAGACAGGCAGACAGGCAGAAATATGGTCTATTTAGGACCTCAGATCTCTAGCATTGCAAGATAATATAATTGTTTTGTTTTAAGTTATTAAGTTTTCAGCAATCTATTATAGCAGCAATAAGGGATATATACCTTTTCATTAACCAAGCACCGAAGGCTGGGTAGCATTGCTAGAGTCATGTGGTTAACAAGAGACAGAGCCAAGACCTGAGCCTACACTACATCTCATCCAAGGTATTTCTTGAGGTCAATGTCCTCTGTGCTGACCAGGTAACTACAGAAGGGACAGGAAAAATAGGCCTTAATTTTACACCAGTTGAATAAGCCTGGGCCAAGAGAAACCATGAACCTGGCTTCTGCATTTCATAGCCTCACAGCATTGCTAGGTTGCTTCCAGCCAGGTAAACCAGTTGTCCTTAAAACTCCAGTTGGGAGGCTAACTGCTAGGTGAAAACATTGGCTTCTTTTCCCCTTCATCACAGTGCATACAAGTGTGTTTCAAATGGGAGACTCCAAGCAGGGTATAATTGGCATTTATTCAAATTGTGTTTAATTGACTACTTCATCTGCACCTCAGAAAACCACATGGGGTACAGGCTCTGTAAGGAGGAAGTAATTTTCATTAACAGGATCTAAATTAGTCCAACACAAAGACATACCTGGTGCCTGTGACTCAGCTAATGATTGCCATATAATGAACCCGTTGCTGCAGACAAAGGTTTTATTTCCTTCCTCCTTTCCTCTTTCCGTCTCTTCCTTCCTTTCTTCATGAATATACAGGTCAAACAAGAGTCTGTATGTGGAAATGCCTGTCTGGTGATGGGTGGGGCATGGGAGCCCCTGTGTGGTGGGAACAGGCTCTATTTCTGCTGTTGCTGGAAGCCCAGAGACACTGGAATGCACTGTAATCTGATAGACTTAGCTCCATGTGTCTCTTCTATGACTGCACTTTATGGCTCTTGGGAAATCTTCCATTTGAGGGCTGCATCTATATCCCATCTCTTTTCTCTAACTTCTTCCCCTGACCCCACAAACACTCCCTATCCTAAGAGAGGAGAAAAAGAACTTCCAATATATGCCTACCATTCCTCTAATGAAACACTGGACAAGGCAGTTGACTTCAGAATAAAGTTTTTGAGGGGTTTCCCTGCCTTCCCCCAACATCTCTCTCCATTTCTTACTTATCCATCTAGTCCCTGACCAGGTCAGAATGGGAAGAGGCTGAGGCCCAGAGATATTGCCTCCACAGCCAACATATGTCTTGAGAGGGTGGAGGGATAGATATCCTATTGGTGCGACAACACTTTTTTTCCTCTTTAAGAGAGATTTCAGATGATTTATTAAGGAGAGTGATAAGCTAAAATTAAATCTGTTAAAATCCATCTACTGCTGTTTGCTGGCAAATGCTGCTCCACCATCTATCCTCAGGACTGAGGCCCCTCCTGTGCTGTCCTCTGCAGACTATCACTTGCCATCTCAGAGGCGGATCATGGCTCTTGCTTAGACCATCTCATAGTGAGCTTATAAAGAAGCTCTCTGGGGAGTGGCCTTCTACCGGGAAGAAATACTTTAGATTTTCCTATTTATTTCAACCACCACGAATGCATGCTGTATGCATTTGCAGAGACAGGCACATTTGCCACTGTGTGGTTTCTTTTAGGAACTGTCATGGGCCATCTCTGTTCATAGTGCCACACTTCTACCCTTGACTATCTATCTATCTATCTATCTATCTATCTATCTATCTAATTTTTGGCACCATTTACAGTCTGGATATCTTGTTGAAAATTTATTCTTTAATCCATTTAAAAAATTTATTTGTTTGATTATTTATTTATGTGCTATAAGTTCACTGAAACCCATTGATTGTGCCGTGGGAATGGAAAGTGTTACAGCCCAAGAGAGTGTAACCTAGGGTGGAGGTCCATGGAATGTCAGTGTTCTATCATTAATGAAAGTGTAACTGTCAGGGTCAGTGGTGCCCTATAAGTGAGGTTTGTAAACCAGAGACTTGTAAAGTATAGCTTTCTCATCAGCGTGCTCTTTGGCTTGAGCTCAGACTTAATTCGTTTCAGGTAGAAGGTCAGTATCAAGAAAGGAAATTGACATGGGAGAACCCAATCAAAGATCAAAGAGTCAGGAGAAAAAGCCAGAACAGAAGATAGAAAGGAGTCTGGAATCGTAGGGGTTAGACTGAGGGTCCCTGCATTCGAACAACTGGACCTCAACTTCATCAGTGTGAATCTGCTTTTTGCTGGGACCCCATGTGACCACCCCAGAGTCATCCAGTGATTAATGGGCACCAGTCACTGGGGGTTACATCTGGGTGGCAGGAGCCCATGAGAATAGAAGACAGGTCCATTGAAGGATAGGCAGATAGATGTATAGTAAGGAGCCAGACTGGACAAAAGCTCTGCAGTCCCCGCATGATCTACCTGCAGAGAGTATCATGGGGACCATGCGTGTTTGCTTTTTAATTTCTCAATTCCATTTTCCAGATTGTGACCATTTTGGCAAACATGTCTGTGCTGGATCAGTGTGCCTCTGACATCATTCAGGAGAATGGTATGTCTGGGAATGCCACATGGATTATCAGGGTATATGCCTTTGGCCTTGTATAAATCCTATGTGTAGATATATAAATACACATACGTTTATATGTCTGTATGAACATATACCCACCCCCACACACCCACCCCCTCACACACATACAGAGAGAGAGAGAGAGAGAGAGAGAGAGAGAGAGAGAGAATTCTGTGTATAACCTGATCAAAAATGAAATAAGTGAAATGCTTATTTGCCTTCATAGGTTTAAATTCTAGTGGGAGATAGAAACATGGAAGATAATGCCAGGTAGAGATGGTGGCACAGGGACAATAAAGCAGTGAAGGAGGTAAGGTTGACCCAAAGTGGGAAGACATTGCTTTTTAACTGCCTTATTGCATTTGGCCTCCATGGAAAGCTAACATGTGGGAAGGAGTGAGGAAGAGGAGGAAGAAGAGGAGGAGGAGGAGGAGGAGGAGGAGGAGGAGGAGGAGGAGGAGGAGGAGGAGGAGGAAAGGGCTGCAGAGTTGCCTCCACTCCTCTCTGAGGGCATCTCCCTTCCAAATGGCCCTCTCTGTTCCACCTTGTGTGTTTCTGGTCAATAGGAAGTGGAACTGGGCTTGTCAGTCTGAAGGCTGTTGTAAGCAGTCTCTGTCAAAAGACAAGCTGGCTGCCTTGCAGCTGGGAACAGAGCTAGACTGGCCAGGGCTTCCTGTGACTGAGGAATAAGGGAGCAATTAGCAAGCAGTTGGAGATCAGAGACACTAATGAGAGAGTGAGCTGGGAGGCTGGGTACCTCTGCTCTCCTGAAAGCCCCTTCCCCCAGGCTGCCCTGCTGTCTTAACAAACATACACTTCCCCATTCCCCAAGACTAATTGAAACACACTATTTTGTGTTAATTTCATGTGATTAAGCTAATAATGAGAAACTGTGCTGAGCCAGCTGAGGCCAAGAGGAGAGGCTGCGTGGTGTCACTTGCACTCTCCTCAGGCACTTGGAGCCTTGGCTCAAGTGGCTAATGACAGCAGGCTGCCATCTGGAGAATACTTTGTGGCTTACAATGTGCTGTTGACTAACTCAGTGAGTCCACAGGGGCAGAACCTACTGTGTACCTGGCATTGTGCTGGACATTGAGGACATAGAGTTTAATAGGGCCCCACATTTTTTCTAAAGGCTTTTCCTGACCAGAAGGAGGGACTGTCTAGACTGAAGTGCTGAAGTATAAGAAAGGACATCTTAAACAGTCCCAGAGGGAGGAAGGAGGGTAGCAGAGAGTAACCATTGGAGCCATAGTTAGTGGGCTGGAATTCTGGCTCTGTTATCTACAAACAATATGGGCTCTCTCTTTTCGCTCTGAAAAGTGGGAATAGCAATGCTTTCTCTCAGGAATGTGTGAGGATGACCATGAAGAGTGTCAGGAGAGTGTCTATACCCAGTACGAACCCTGTATCAGGCCTATCTTCTCCTTTAGGAAACTGTGAGCCTCATAGGGTTTCATGCAGAAAGTTTGAGAAAGGCAGGATTTGAGGGATCCAAATGATAGTCATGTACCCAGAGGCCACTAAAAGCCAGGAGACTCCTGGGTCTCTAGAAGGGAAAACCCTGTTAAATAGTCTGACTCTGAAAGCACATTACTAAGTCACAGGTTGTAAGTATAGATGCCTGCAGGATCTAGACACATAATGAAATGGATGAAGTGGACAAGTACTAGGCCAATCTCATTAATAATAGAAAACATAAGACGTGTGTAGGTACATGCTTGTAATCTCAGCATTCAGGAGGATACTGTAGGAGGGTTTCGAGTTCCAGGCCAGTTTTAGCTACTAGTCAGTTCTAAGGGAACCTGAGATTCATAGCACATCCCCTTCATAATACAAAACAAAATTCAAAACAAAACAACAATAAGCTTTTGGCCATATAGAGATATATGTGGGGTCACTGCTGCCAACTCAGAAGGTAAATGTTAGAAATCAGAAATTTGGATTTGTATGGAAATCATCAGCTCACATACAACATAGTTCTTGAAGCAACAACATGAAGTAAAGCCTATCTTTAGATCATGTCTAGCTTAAGTTCTCAGCTGGCTGGTTGGGACTAGGATGCTGAGGGTGGGGGAAGCTCACACAGAAGACAGGCTTCTGCTGTAAACCTGTAGGACAAAAGATATTTGAGAATAGGAGGGAAAGAAGGGGCATTCCCCACAGAAAAAGTGGGCAAAGGCAGGCTGATGGTGCATGTGCGTGTGTGTGTGTGCATGTGCGCGTGTGTGTTTTATAGAAGAATCAGGAGACAGATCTTGTTTGGGGAGGAGATAGGAGGTCCCTGAGTGACTAACCAGAGCCTCAGTCTGCCACTCCCACTTTGAATGTATTTGCTGTAGTTGTTCTCCAGCCTAAACCCAAAACACCGTCTGTCTAGCTAGCTCCACCAAGGATGTTCTACCCTGGGAGTGAGTCTAAATTGTCCAAACTGTCTGCTGCTTCTTGCCCAGGTGTCCAGCTCATCATGGGCATGCTGTCTGAGAAGCCAAGGTCCGGGACGCCTGCAGAAGTGGCAGCATGTGAAAGAGTACAGCAGAAAGCTGCAGTGACCCTGGCCCGCCTCTGCCGAGATCCAGATGTGGCCCAGGAGGCTGTGCGGCTCAGCTGTGAGTGGTGCTGGCTGTGGCTGGTGTGGAATGGGAAGCTTGGGATGGAAGTATTGATCTCATGGTGCTGTCAGAGGGCAGAGTAGTAGGACTAACCGGGGTCAGCCCCATTGTTTGTGTGCTGGGAGATGCTAGGGTAGAAACCCCAGGCATAGCTCCTAGTCTAAATTTTAACAAGAGATAAAAGTTGGCCAGAATATCGACTCACCTGCAGACTCCTGTCATTCAGCCCTGATCATTTCCTTCACTTAACCATTTATTCTTTTATTCACTGTTTTTACTCATTCTCCATTCATAGGTTTATTCTCTCACTAATTCATTGAATCCATTATTTATCTATTCACTATTTCACTTAATTATGCCCAGAATATCTATTAATTCTATCTACTGTTGTTAGCCTCCTATTTGCCTGAATATTCCCAGCACCCCCATTCTATAATAAGCCCTAGAGCAGTGGTTCTCAACCTGTGGATCACTTATCAGACACTGTACATAACAGATGTTTATATTACACAACAGCAAAATTACAGTTACCAAGGAGCAATGAAAGAATTGTATGGTTGGGGGTCACCACAACACAAGGAACTGTATTAAAGGTCTCAGCATTAGGAAGGCTGAGAACCCCTTCCCTACAGGTGCACAATACCTGCCCCGAGTGGTGACAGGAGAATGGTCTGCACGTGAGAATCGGGAGACTGATGCTCAAAGCATCTGGTAGACAAAACAAGCCCTGCTCATCTGTATGGGTTGATGAATGTTTTTAACAAGGACACATATCTTCTTTGTGGCTTGTGGCAGCATGTTCTCAGTAAATCTCTCAGAAATGTTAATGGAGTCTATAGTTTTCTACACTTTTAGCTAAAATATATTTTCTGACTGATACAGCCAATTGGTGCAATGCAGTTGGGAGACCCCAGTGTATAGGCATGAATGTTAAACATTGTACTTGTCAAACAGGAAGTGTGTACTTCAAAAGCCTTGCTCAGAGAAAATGGGCAACATACCTGCAGTGTTTGGCGACCATCAGCTCTGGTCATTGCTCTGGCACTTGTGGGTTTGACTTTGACACTTTACTTTTCTTGTCCTTGAGTAGGAAGTAGAAAGTCTCCTGGAAATATTCTTCCAGGTCTTCCAGCTTCTCCTCTGTGGATAGGAACTAACGTGCTATGGTTGAAACGGCTGGCACCTCCATCTCACCTGGCCAGGCTTGTCTTACCCAGTTGTGATCTGCTTGTGTCTTGTCTAGGTATGTCTCGCCTGATTGAGCTCTGCCGGTCCCCCTCTGAAAGGAACAGTAGTGATGCTGTCCTGGTGGCCTGCCTGGTGAGTCCTCAGCCTGCCTTCAGCTCACCCTGGGGCTTTAAGGAAGGTAGATTGAGGCCAGGGTAGTTGGTTTTGTCACAGTTGGATAAGCCTTGATACCTCCCATGCGTTTTCTTCTCATGTTCAAATGGTAATGCTGATGCTCATTCCTATTCATGTGATGAAAGCCATATGCAAGACAAGGTCTGAGAAGCTGTTCTCCATCTAACCCCCACAAACCCAGTGACCTTAGGTTCTAGGGACTACCCACAGCAGATTGAAACCAGAGAGGTGAGCTAATGGGCTGTTAAGTGGTAGTGTTGATATCATGGAGCCCCAAAACAGAGGGGCCAGGAAATGGACAGCTGTCTGTCCAATGTAAACAATTATGAGAAAGGTTTCTCCTTTTACTCCCAAGAGGAAACCTCTGCCTGACCCTCTGGTGTGGAGGTGACTACAGAAAACATGGCAGGCATGAGGGTTACTCAACCAGATTCTAAGATCTCCTCCTTGAACCCAAGTAAGTGCATCTGAGGAGCTTCACATTTCTGGGTACTAGGGATTCACCTTGAACTAATGTGTTCTAGCAGATGGGCAGCGCATGCTCTGTTCACACTTATCTTCCTATGAGCTGTGATGACCCACAGAACAGAGTGGCAGAACAGACCGAAGTTTGGGCTTGTGGAGAAGCTGTCAGCTTTCCGAAGAGAACACCAGATCTTTGGCCCTCAACGAACACATGGGAGAAGCGGTGGGTGGAGGGGTCCTTCAGGCTGAGTCATTGCAAAGCCTTCCTCTTGCCCCATTCTTCACTGAGCTCAGCTCATTTCTGGGAGTTCCACATGGGCACTGTGCAGTTGTAGAAGCAGCAGGTATTGCCATCAGTGGGCCTGTCCTGGCTATACCTTGGTGAGCTGTGTGTCATTGAGTAGATCAAAGTACTATAACTCTTACATAGTAAATATTTGCTGAGTGAACTATGTGCTTCCTTCTCTTCTAGGCTGTGGGGATATAGTTGTGGAGACAGTTGGGAAAAAACTCTGCTGCTTTCGGGGCCCTCTTATCTCCTCTGTGCCTTTGGAAGTCTGGGGAAGATTTTTACCCTCTTCTACGAATCCTTTCTAGACAATTTCACACATGTATATAGCGTATTCGAAGCAGATTCACCCCCATTAACTCCTTCTATCCCCCCCATCCACTCTGGATGCCTTGTTTCCTTCCAACCTTCTGAGTAATTTTTAAATGCATAGAAAATTAATGTGGAGTTTTAAAAGGTCACCAATTACGTTAAAAAGACTATTCTATACTTATGCACATAGCATATTAAAATATGCTTGCTTGTGGCAGTAAATACTATTTGGAGACACCTTCAACATCTTTTATGGGGTCTGCAGATGGCTGTGATTTCTGTTGAAGAGTAATGTCAGACATCAGCAAGATCCAGTTTGTTTCAAGATTGACAACCAAAGTAGATGCTGTTTTGGGAGGGAGGGAGGGAGGGAGGGAGGGAGGGAGAGAGAGAGAGAGAGAGAGAGAGAGAGAGAGAGAGAGAGAGAAAGACTCCTTCTCCTTCAAGTTCACAGGCCTTCATGGGTCTATTTTTCTATCAAACAAAATGAGGAGAAATTCGTAGCTGACAAGCACATCATCACTGGCCCCAACTCCCTGATCTTCACCACTCTGGCAGCAGCAACTGCCAGACTGAAGGTCTTGATAGGTAAAGTTAAGGATGTAGGGAGCACTTGGGACACTATAGGCTGCCTCCATTGTGAGGGCTTCTTGCTATTACTACTGGCATTTTTACCGTTTCTTGAGAAGTACATAGAAGTTTTGGCTGCCATCTTTAATCACCCCAAGAACTTTCAACTGGAAAGGAACTACATTTGTTCTTGTGGACAAGTGAGTAAATGCTGAGGAGGGGCCCTTTCTCACCCATTCCCCCATGTGGATGCTGAATGCATTCTCCTATGAGAGTCTGACTCGTGGTGTTTTGAATCAGACATGCGTGGAATTTTCCATGATTCTCCACTAATTACTCTACCTACTGTCCACCCACTGACTTTCTTAGTGTGGTTATGCCCTGGCACTAGGCCTGAAGGCCCCTACTCTTTCCAGGTCTTGTACAACTTTGCCTGGCAGCACAGTCTTGACGCACACCCCGAACAAACACCATCTTTACAACTCTGTTGTTCAACCCAGGATCCCTCTGTGCTACAAAAGTGGGAAATACACAGGTTTTTTTTTGATATAATCTGTATCACTCATGGTGTAGACTCTTGAAATTCTCCGGAGGTTTGGGCCTTTTGAACAGACCAGTTTGTTTCTAGCCATGCTCTTTCTTTTCTACTCTCTCAAAGCACTGGTCTCACTATTTTAACTTGGAGGAGGAGTTATATCTCTGCCCTGATTCTAGAATGTTCTAAGGGGAAAAGCCTTTGTATTGACCTTTGTATTTTTATAGGACCTTGAGTTTGGCTCCTATTTATTGTCTGACTTTGAGTTAGTTGACTTGTTCACATCCCCAGCCACTGATGCTGATAGGAGTCCATTGCTTAGCTCATTAAAGACTCCAAAATCGGGTGTAGGCCTCTGGGCAGCAAGATGAGAGATGCATGGAGCTTGGGCAGGCAGGTGGAGCTGGAAGCCTCTTTTCTGTTCCCAAGTCTTCTTTCTGTCCTGAAGGCTGTCCTCAGGTGGGGGAGGGAGGACAGTATACTTATTATCTCTTGTGTTGAGGAAAGTGATAGCACAGATTGTCTTTAGCAAACAGATTGATTTTTCCATAGCACAGTAGCTGTCAGTAAGCAACTGTCTTCATTTAATACTTGAGCATCCAAGAGTGAGATTCAGGGAAGACTGACTTGAGAACAAGGCTTGGGGAGGGTACATAAGGAGAGGGACACAGATTGTTCCTTTGTTAGGGTAACCAAGGGTGGTTTTGCTGGGGAGATGACAATAGATGAATACTTCTGACTGGGAAAGAAGAGAAGGGACATATCATCAAGATCTGTAGAAGTGAGCTCAGTGTTCAGTGGGGTGATCAGGAGAACTGCCTCATTGTGTTGCCTCCAACCCTCTCCAGCTCTCCCTCTTTTGATTTGGATTTCTCAGTCACAGCATTCTTATCTACCTTGACTCCATGTTTCCCATTTCCTTTCTCTTTCCTTCCCATCTTACAATGCTCTGTGAGGAATTTGCTGCATTTTTGGATGAGTGAATAACCCTTGTTTCTGAAAGTTACTCGACAGCATTTGAGTTCATGGATGCTTCTGGAAGTCCCAATCTCTGGGAAGAACACATTTTTGAACTTACATACATCACTATTTAACTAGATCCTTAAAAACAGATCTTTAAAATGAAGAGTTTCCCAGAGTGATTTTAAAAAAGTATCATGAGACAAGTGTCAGGTAATCAGATCAAATTGCTTGGTTAGTGCATGCCATTTCTCAAATGCATCTCTCAGGGCAGCTGAAGGAAGTACATACCTGTGTGGGGCACATCTGACAATGTCTTCTCTTCTGCTCTCTCCCCAGGCTGCCCTGCGTCGGTTGGCGGGGGTCTGCCCTGAAGGCCTTCAAGACTCTGACTTCCAGCAGCTGGTCCAGCCTCGGCTTGTGGATTCATTCTTGCTGTGTAGCAACATGGAGGAGAGTTTTGTGTAGTGAGTGTGGGAGAGAAGGCACACTGTGTGCACTTAACATGCTAGCTCTCCTCAGCTCCTTATTTATATGTAATTTATTTTTTACATGAAATAGAAAGGGAAATCCAGAGGGAAGCCCCCTTCTTTCTCTGGCTTCTGTGGCTATGTAGGTGCAGAAGTTGAATTGTGTCAAGGCTAACATGACAGGTTATCACAGGTGATTTCCCTTTATAATGCTTTCTCTCTCTCGAATATATTCTTGCCTATTGAAAAAAACAAAACAAAAAAGCCCAACTTTGAACCAGGGCATTTTAACTGCCCAGCATTTTTTAAAAAGTTAGTTTTACTCTTTTCAGAAATTTAAAGTGAATTTTGCAGTTGGAAAGATATTCTGTAAGGAAACGTTTTTCTTTAATAAATGGAATCATGAAAATATGTCCATTTTTATTTTCTGCTTGAATTGTGTCTTTAAACTCAATTTTTGCTTCTCATGGTTTCATGCCATGGGCACTTCTCCATCTGTTTAAAGTACAGAGAGAGTTGTCTTGTTTTTGTAGGGACATTTAAAATGTGTTTGTGAATACACCCAAATTCAGTTTCCGTTGCTTTCTCTGCCTTGGGAAACTTACACCTTCTGGGTAGGAGAGTCCTGAACTGAGACATGGTGTATGAGTCCTCCCCAGAATGATGCTGGGTAGGAGGTGGTACCTACATGGCCTAAGACTGAGAATTTCTTACCAGCTCTGTGTCCAGGGTCCTCATGTTCATAGACTGAAACTGACCATGGTGACACTATTCACACCACAGAAATAAGCCTCCCCACTTCTTCAAAAAAACTACTCTTTCAATGTCACCGCTCAGTTGTATTACACATTTGTGAGATCTGAAAGGTATGATGTCATTTTGTTGTGACATGATGTGTGAGTGTGTGTGTGTGTGTGTGTGTGTCTGTCTGTCTCAAAGGATAACTTGTGGAAGTTGTTTATTGTACCATGTGGGTCCTGGGGCTCCAATTCAGGTCATCAGGTTTGGTGGCAAGCTCCTTTACCCTCTGAGCCATCTCACCTGCCCCATGATAATGATTTTATAAAGTTCAAGAAAGATTTCTCAAACACCCAATTACTAATAGAAACGAGTTAATGTACTGTTTCAAGCCCTGGGCCAAGCACCCACCGCCTCTTATTCCTCACAATAATCACGTGGCCATTCACCACCCATTGCGGACATAATATTATACATGATCTCACTACTGTATCACTTGGCTGAGGTCAGTGGCTTGTAAGTTTATGCTGGAATATGAATGTGGCAACCTCTATAGCCAGAGCCATTGTTGTTCCAAAGACCCCTAGAGTCACAGTGGTGAGGAGTGGGACACTTGAATGCCATTTGCCAGACTCAAACACTTGCTTTAAAGCTTCTACATTAATTTATGAATACATTAATATTTACCCATATATTATTTATTTAGTTCTTTTCTAACCAGGCAAGGTCACTTTACAGATGAGGAAATAAAGAAACTCTCTTTATAGCCAAGACAATTGAGCTCAAACACCAAGTAAATAGCTCTGAGTCCCTGTTCAAAGCTTGCACACTTAGGACAAAAGTTTTTATTTTTAAAGATTTTTATTTATTTTATGTGCTTGGCTCTTTCGCCCCCGTGTATGTCTCTGTACCATGTGTGTGCAGTGCACATGGAGACCAGATGTTTCAGAACTGTAGCCATAGATGGCTACTAGCCACCATGTAAGTGTACTGGATCCAGGTTCTATGTCAGAAGAGTAAAGGCTTTTAAACATTGAGCCATCTCTCCAGCCCCAGGAAGAAGCGTTTTGATAGATCTCACTAAATTACATGAGGTGGTTGTTTGAATGCTGACACCTTTCATCATATAGCAGCACATGACTGGTTAATATCATGGCTGGTCTCATCAGAGCAGCCTTTAAATACTGGGGAGGTAACCATGCTTGAAAGTATAAACCATACTACTTACAACAAATATTATCAGTTATCTTCTTTGGAAAGACAGCTACACTTGGTTCATTCCTTTTGAAAAATGTCTTCCAGATGTCTCAGTCTTAGCAGCCGTAGTTTACCTGTCAGCTAATCTTTCGAGTAGAAATAGTGGGGAAATTGACTAGATCACAATTCAGCCATGCGTCTGCCTTCTCCTTGGAGGTGACTCCCTTTATAGCTCAGAATAAAATGGAAATGCTCAGAGTCACGTTCTCATTCTTGTCAATAAGAGTTCCAGAAACTAAAACAATATAGCCAAAGGCTCAATAGTTAATAAATTACTATTTCCAAGTACTGCATTAAGACTATTCCTGAGTGAAATTGTTACCCAGCCTTTGGAGGGTGTGGTAAAATTCAACAGGAGTCAATTGGTGCCACTGTCTTGAACCTCAAATACACAGTGTTATCTACCTTCACTTGTGTTCCATTGATAATATCATCAAGTGTGTTATCGACCTTCGCTTGTGTTCCATTGATAATATCATCAAGTGGAAATACAAGGAAAATAAGGAAGTCCGTGGTGTTATGAAAATAACCTTGCCTTTGAGATTTCCTAGAAGGATCTTGGGAACCCCTGGAGACTGTGGCCCCTACTTGGAGCACCATTGGTACAGTTGAACTTTGCATTTAGTTATTAAGGAAACGAGCCTGTGTTGGCAGGGAAGAAAGTGATTTTCTCTTAAACACACAGACTAAAGACTTGTTGGGTTGCAGGTTAAAGTTCTGCTCACTCTGCAGGCTAGTTGGTCAGTAAGACAAAAATAGTTAAGATTAAAGAAAAAGGAGTAATAGGTATGTTGAAAATCTTTAATGTAACACTTGTGACTGTATATGAATATCAGGCAGAGTCATGGATATGGAATTTAACTCAGTTCAAATAAAGAAGTCTAGTAAAAAGACTGCTTGGAGACTTATGAGTTTAGGGAACCACTGGAGACTGTTGAGCCAACCAGGATTAACAGTAGACTGCTCTTAGCAAACTTGGGGACCAACGTTATCTGAGATAACTGAATTACCCTAGGCTAAGAGAGCAACTGTGGGAATGAGAGACTAGATTCCTGACATGGGCAGAGGGGCAGCATAACAGATGCCTCTAAGTTCTCTCTTATCATATTCTGACCTCTCAGTGGTGTCTCCTGTTGTCTTGTCCTCTGCTTTGAGAGTCAGATGATAGAATATTCAAGAATCAGATCCTTGAGGAGAGAAAGGGTAGAAGTCAATGGACAACAGACCTGGTTGTGTCAAAAATCATTCAGCCCTCATTCACCAGACAACTCCTCTCATCAGAATGAAGCATCCAGAACCAAAGATGTATCTCATTTCCCTCCATTCCCTACCCTTCTGGTTCTATCTAGACAATTGCCAGTTATGTTAGAGCAGAGCCATGAGTAAGTATACAGGTTAGACACAGAGCTGAAGGGAACATCAGCGTTAAATTTTGACTTCAATGAAAAGAGTTCCAAAGGGAGAGTTAAAGAAAATATTCAAAAGTCAAAAAGACCATTTCTGCCTCACTGGCTTTCTGCTTGGTTAATGAAAGCTGGGAGTAGTGGGTATATGGGTCTAATTTTCAAATATTAGTTGTGGTTTTGAGTGAGAAAGGAGCCTATTCAAAGGTACCAAGATACAAATGACACTATGTATGCTCCACTGAAAGATACTTGCTGAGAGAGCCTGTGCTCAGGAAACCCAAAGCATTGTTATGCCTTGTCCTGACTGTATTAAACCTCACAATAATCACGGTCCCTGTAGGAATGTCTTTGCTCAACACACATTTATAGTATGGAGAGATGGTTGTACATAAAGGGAACTTTATTAATAACTCAAAGAAGGAGGCAAAATAAAAAGAGAGTTGGACCTTGAATGGAAAACTCAGAATCAGACTTTAAAGGCCAGTGCTATTCAGAAAGGTGATCTTTTGAGTGAGAAAGTTTAATATAGGAATGAGAGAATGAAGTCAGGGTCCAGGTAGACTTTAGAGTTCAAATCCACAGGATGTGGAAAAATGACCCTGCCCCAACAACCCCCAGGCAGGATGACATGACAGAGCCCTAACTGATGAGAGCATCAAAGCCTCAGCAATTTTAAAGTATCTTTGGCCCATAGACTACTAGCTTGGATGATCAGCTTCTGGGTCCCTGGGGAGCCCTAGGCTGGAAGTCATGACAGTGACTCCAGGCAGAAAAATGTTAATCTGAGACTCTGAGAAGGGGAGAAAGGACATAGCTGTAAGCTCAGTTGATCTGTTTAATTTTGTCCCAAAGAATTGGATTAATGTTAATTCCACTGTGGTGTTTTATCTTCTCTGTCTACTTGAATGGCTTCAAAATCACTTAGAAAACACAGCTTTGGATGGATCCATGAGGATGTTTTCCAGAGAGGTTTAACTGAGGGGGAATACACATCTTGAATGCTGGCAGAGAAGCCTATGGCTTTGGGTTCCAGACTGAATAAAAACAACAAAAAAACCAAGCAGGCACATACACACAGATGTGAGGGAGGGGGAGGGTTAGGGAAGGGGATGGAGAGGGAGAGGGAGGGAGAGGGGGAAGGGGAGGGAGAAGGGGGAAGGAGAGAGGGAAAGGGGAAGAAAGAGAGAGAGGGGGAGAGAGAGGGAGAGGGGGAGAAAGAAGGAGGGGGAAGGAGAAAGGGAAAGGGGGAGAGAGGGGGGGGAGGGAGGATGGGGGAGGGGGAGCTGAAAGCCAGCATTTATCTCTCTGTTCCTTGACTGCAGCCACTGTGACCAGCTTCCTCAGAGTGTTGCCACCATGCCCTTCCTGCCTGATACACTGCACTCTCAAACCATGAGCCAAAGAAATCTTGTCTCTTTTTCTTTGTTGTTTGGGGTCCCAGCAACACCAAAAGCACCTGCTACATCCATCCATTTTCTGCGTGCTGCCAGTGCTTTGAGGTTGTGTGACCACTCAGTCTTACATTTGTGAGTCAGAGCCAATTATAGTCTCCATTGCAGCTGAGGAGATTGATGCTCAAAGATGCTAAGAAGCAACGTAAAAATCAAAGTTAATGCTGATTATGATTGCATCCATGTCTGTGTGACTTCAGAGGCAATTGCATAGAGAGGAAGAACTTAGTAGCAGGCACTTTCTAGAAAGGCTTGAGGTCTTTCTAGAGCTATAGTCCATTAGCAGATATACCATGAGGGGCTGCTGGTGGCTCAGGAAGGAGAAGAAGTAAAAAAGAGTAGGTGTTGGGATTATCTCTGATGTAGGCTGGGGGTGGTATGCTAGTGTCAGGTGGGTTCATCCACTGTAAAGCAGAGTGGTTAAAGCTCCTGCTGTCAGTTTGGATCCTGTTTCTACTGGGCATGATGTAGGTC
This sequence comes from Rhynchomys soricoides, assembly GCA_019843965.1. Classification (NCBI taxonomy): domain Eukaryota; kingdom Metazoa; phylum Chordata; class Mammalia; order Rodentia; family Muridae; genus Rhynchomys; species Rhynchomys soricoides. The sequence goes on from JADRCH010000281.1 coordinate 1,282,371, forward strand.
TTACTGTGCTTTGCTTTCCTCATCTATAAGATGAGAAAATGACATTACATGAGTCGTAGAGTTGTAGCCATAACTGAATGTTTTCATTATTGGAAAGTGAATAGAATAGTGTCTAAGAACAAGTTTTTAATAAACATAGACTAATTTCACCATTGCATCTGCCCAGGTTTCCTGGTTCTATATGTAGGAGGGCCCAGCCCATTGTGAGAGGTACCACTCAAGTGCCAGTGGTGGTCCTCCGTTCTATAAGAAAGCAGGCTGAACAAGCCTTGGGGAGCAAGACAGTAAACAGCATCCCTCCATGGCCTCTGTATCAGCTCCTGCCTCCAGATTCCTGCCCTGTTTGAGTTCCTGTCCTGACTTTAGTGATGGACTATGATGTGGAAGTATAGTCAAATAAACCCTTTTCTCCCCAAATTGCTTTGGTCATGGTGATTCATCTCAGCAATAGAAACCCTAAGACAGATGCCATGATTGGCATTAGCTCTGTATCAGCCTTTGTGTAGGCTCTACATCATTAAATTCTAGAGAATCTCTCAGGAATGCTCACTGACCCCTTTTACAGATAAGCACATAGTATCAGAGAAACTATCCATTGCCAAGAACACTCAACTAGTAATGGTAAACAGGATTAGACCAAAATTGATGATCACTGTCCTTGGCACACCTACATTTAACTGGATGGATATCTATATCTATCTATATCTAAATCTATATATCTATATCTTCTATATCTTTATCTATCTATATATCTTCATTGAGAAAATAATTTACATTCTAAGTTAGTTAATACCTATTTACTTATTCACAATCTTTATTTATTTGCTGAAATTACTAAAGTAGACATGAAAATTATTCCAGAGAGAAAGAATGGGATTGGGAGTGAACATAAATTAATGAAAGCAGAAGCCCTTGATGACTGCTGATCAATGCCAGAAAAATCTCTAAATGGCTTCTCTCTAGTCCAGCTTTGGTCAAAAGAACAAGACAAATCAAGGTGGATGGTGCACACTATTGATTCCATCTTCAAGGTGCCTTAGCCTTGGTAACAAATGTATTAATTTTCTTTCTTAGAATCTCTATGTAGGAATCAGTGGAAATTTCTATGTTCATAATCTTATTATCTCCTTCATGGTGACTTTTATTCAGATTTCTTACAGAAAGTTTGGGGGACTCTACATGATTGATGGAAGCAGAAATGAGAATATTTTTTTATGTGACTCTGTGTGTGTGTATGTGTGTGTGTGTGTATGTATGCGCACACATGTATTACAGAGGTAGGGGGAGACTCCTTTGATTTGAAACCTTCAAAGGAAATTGCAGAGTCCAACTGGAAGTCCATAAAAAATCCATAAAATTCGGTGTGCTTATTTTTAAATTCTGTAATTATTTAGAAACAAGATTCTTATCCTTTTATGGACACAGTAGCCTGGTATTTTCTTTCAGTATCATGTGCTCTCTCCTTTCTAGCTTGAGAGGGAATCAATCTCAGTGTAGGCAGAATCCACCATTAAGTAAAACAGACACATTCCTCACTGAAGGACCAGGCTTGGTGACTACAGGTGACAGCTGGGAATTGCCTTGTAGATGGGTGAGATTCACTGGTTACCTGCCTTCAGGAAAGGTTGAGTAAAGAGCAGTTTCTGGAATATCAGCTCCACTCACTGCTCCCAGCTGGGCTGTGCTTTCTCTGAACCCACATATCCCTTGGGAAATGCAATGGCTGGGGGAGGGGGGTGAGGGAGGTGGAGGGTGGGGCAGGTGCTAATTCTAAAAGTGCTTGAAACATGCTAAGATTTACTAATGAACTTACTTATTTTAGCTCTGAGCCACCTGGGGAGAGCCATTTATATGGTATATCTGGAGGACACATCACACAAAGAGCTAACTCACATCTTTGTTTCTATTTGATGCTTCTGTGAAGGGCCTTTGAGAGGATTCGCAAAATTTGAATAAGCTATTTGTATTCGTTTGCTTGTTTGAATGTCTGGTATATGTTTGGAGGATATGCATGTACATATGTTCACGGAGGCCAGATACTAATATTGGTTGTCTTCCTCTGTCACTATCCATCACCAATTCAGCTTGATTAGCTGGGCACCAAGTCCGCAGGATCCTCCTCTCTCTGCCTCTACAGCACTAGCATTACTGGTGTGCATTTGCACACCTGGCATTTTCACAGGGCTTTTGGGGATTTAGCTCTACTGCCTGAGCCGTTTCTTCAGCTGGGTGTCCTTGCCTATCTCCAGGGATTGACCTATCTGTCAGCAGCAAGGGCACGAGTAAAGGACAGGGTGTGTACTGAGAAATGCTGGGATTGGGTACAATGGCTTTCTGGTGGAGAAGCTACAGCACTCTGAAACTCAGTATGTTTATTATACACAGTTGAACAGGGAGGTGAAGTTGTTGCATACAGCTGAGCAAGTAACTGGATTATTGCATACAGATAAATGAAAAGACAGGGTTAGTGTACACAGCCAAGTAAGGAGGCAGGTTTAACTAATCTCCTTAGAAGTGACCTCTGTTGGGAGTAATCTTCAGGCTGTAAACCACCAGGAGAAGAAAGCCTCATTCTCATCATTCACACTCAGATCAGAGGAAAGTTTTGCCATTTACCTGGGTCTCACTCAGGGAAGGTTTTGCCACTCAATTGGACCTGGGACATTCGTGTCCTTGATGTGGTCATGCCCATGTCCACGACACACGTTCACACAAGATTTTCCTTGTTCCCTACACTTGGCCCGAACAAGTTGGTTTAATGGTCAAAGCATCAGGCAAAGAAGTTGATGTCTTCCCTGGATCCATTTCCAATATCCTTTTTAGGCTCCAGAATATAGATTCTCTCTTGTTTGCCAGCATTTTCCTCGAGCATCTGGTGTCTAGGAGTGCTGTGGAGCTTTTTCCTGGGCTCTTCAGGGAGTGGGATTTGCACTGATATTCTAAGGCCCAGTTGCTAGGGTTCAGAAAAGCAGAAGGAACTCAGACATGGATGTCAGAGCACCATCTAAGAAGTGGTACTGGGTAATGGCATTGACATCTCTTTGTTGGAGATAACTTCCTGGGAAGCCTTGTATGTCCATCTATCTTGGGAGCTCTGTGATCAGAGACTTTGTGATTTCTCTATAAGCGTGACCTTCCTTTATCCATGTCTTAGATGTCCTCAAAGAGTCCTTGGACCTGCTGGTGGCCTCTTACCTCAGCTGTGGGTTAATGCAACTCACCTCAGACATGCCCTGTTTTCTGATTCTCTGATTGAGATTTACTTCATTTCTCCAGCTCTTGGGCACATGACAAAAACCACTGAGCAGCACAGACTGCAGACAAGCAGAGAGGTCATGAAACATGTCTTCAGGAGGGTCTGGAAGCCTTGCAGATTGGCTGCTTGGTGTGACTCATGATCAAAAGAGTGGGATAGTGTTAAATTCACAAAGATCAATAAAAAGTTTCACAAAACACCTTCATGGCGTTAACATCTTAAAAGCCTATGAAAAAACATGGAACAATCTGGCAATACACATAGGGATGTTGAATAGACTCAAATAAACAAGGCGTGTGCCTACACTAGCCAGACATTGTTTAAATTTAGTGAGTGGAGAAAGAGAAGGTCAGATAGGCAGCCACAGACTCCCAATTATGTGGAATGACCCTTCAAGTCATGAGGAAGCTATAATTAAATGTTCCTTCCAAATCTCCACTCTCTTTTCCTCTACCTCGGAAAAGTTAATGCACCAACCCAGTATGAACAAATTGTGATCTGCAAAAAGTAGACATAGCCACTTAGAAGAAACAAACAAAAAAGAGTGGGATCAATGTCCTCCTTAAAGACCCTCTTAGAGGTCAAGGAACTAGGTCTTCTACCTAGTCCCTAAAGGTTTATCCCTTTAACTTGGGACATTCAGCTGACTTGCCAGAGACTCAAAACACCACACTTAAACCTATCCATCAGTTAAAATCCCTTCCTTATTTAACAGTATCTTGCAGTTGTAAAGTAGCTTTCTTTTTGCTGTCTAGAACATCCTTAATAAGTAAGAACTCACAAACACTGCAAGGTTGTGAAAGGCAGTTAGAGCCACACAATCTCAAGGGCCAAAATCAGAGAGCTCCTGTGATCTCTACCCAAGATACATGCTTTTATTATTCCTGGTTGGGTGCCATTTTGAAATGTGTACTTTTTTACATTTCAGTAGAGAGAACAGATTGATGGTGACAAATTCACATGATGAAAGGCTGTAAATGTGTTGGAAATAGGAGTATTTTTCCAAAATATATTTTTGGTTAAAAAAGAGAAGGTTTTGAAAAATAAACACAGTACAATGCTATTTATGCCAAAGTTGGAAATGCATTATATGTTATAGTACAGTTATTAGAAAATTATATATTATGAAATATATAACATATTATATAGTATGAAAGCAATAACTATTAGATGGTGGTGTGGGTTGGCTTTTATCCCCCTGAGATTCATATGATGAAATTCCTTAGAACGTGACCTTAATGTCACTGCAAATGTAATTAATTAATGTGAGGTCCTACCACAGTTAGCTGGGCCTCTAATCAAACATGATCGGCGCTTTATGAAATGAGGAAGTATAGGCTTACCTGTGAAGGGTATCATATAAAGTTGGATTTTTGCTGCCCCAGTCAAGGAAGTACCAGGAACTTAGATAGCGAGAGCTGAGCTGGCCCTGGTCTCCTTAGGATGTCCTTTTATTACTGATTGTCTTTGTGTATGTGGCAAGCTACATGACAAGAGCAACTTAAGGAAGGGAGGATCTATTCTGGCTGACAATTAGACCTTGCACTCCATCATGACTGGAAAGTCACAGCAGCGAGAGTTTGATGTAGCTTGTCACATTGTGGCCCACAGTAAGGAAGGAGAGAGCTCAATTGCAGGCCCCCACCCCAATTAATGGTGCCACCAACATTTAAAGTAGGTCTTCCGACCTCAGCCCAATGTAGATAATCCTTTACATACACTCCAGAGGCTTGTCCTCTAGGTGGTTTTAGATCCTGTTAAGGTGACAATATTAACCACCACAGCCCTGCCAGATACCCTTATCTCAAACTCTTTTAAAATTTTATTTATTTATTTATTTATTTATTTATTTATTTATTTATTTATTCACATCCCAAATGCTGCCTCTTGGTTCCCCCTTGCAGAGTTCCTCCCTAAATCCCCTCACCTTTGCCACTGAGAGGATATCCCCCTCCCATATACCTCCCCCAACCCTGGTGCATCAAGTCTCTGCAAGATTAAGTTCAACCTCTCCCACTGAGGCCAGACATGGCAGCCCTCTGCTACACATGTCCAGGGGGCCTCAGACCAGCCCGTGTATGCTCTTTGGTTGGTGGCTCAGTCTCTGGGAGTTCACCGAGGTCCAGGTTAGTTGACACTGTTGGTCTTCCTGTGGGGTTGCCATCTCCTTGAGGGCTTAGCCTCCAGAAACATGAGATGATACTTCCCTGTCCCTTAAGACACCCAGCTTACAGTGCTTTGCTATGTCAGTTCCAAAAAATCAATTACAGAGGTGATACACATTAACTTAAAGGGAATATCTACACCATGCCGAGAGGGGAGGGCTGGGACTAGGAAGGAGTGTATTAGACTAATTAATAATAAAATAAAGGACTGTCAGCACCCATAGTAAAATGCCACTAGTTATTAAATCTAAGTAGTGGACATAGATACTGCTACACAGCCCCCATCATTTTCTTAATATACAAAGAATCCCAAAATTAATAAAAAACATTTAAAGGCACATTGATATTGACATACCTATGACTAGTGTGGCAATGTCACTTGCTAATTACAAAGCACCAAATAAGTTAAAACCCTGGCTATGGGTGTCTGTCTATGGTTGTCAAGTGACAGCATCCCAGGTTAGACCAAAGGTGCTGAGAATCAACCCAGTGGGGCTGTGTAGAGGAAACCAGACAGTGGACATCAGTAGATTTAGTTTTAGAGACAGACACCTTATTTACACATCTCATCTCCTGAAGTTCCTTTAACATGGAAACTACATCTCTGATGCAGCTTTGGGGTTGAGATATAAGGTCAGAATTTATACCAGTTAGAGGGACAGGTTTTCATGCAAACAACTGTTTCTGAAGCTAACACTGAGACAGTATCTTTTCTAGGGCAATGGGTGATGTAATCTGATATGTTAATATACTACCCAAAGAGGTTCACAAATTTCACACTGACATCTGCTGGACCCTCTGAATACTTTCTGCTCTATGTTAGAACCAGGGATTATAGAGCAGGATAACTCCCTGCAGCCCCCTCAAGAGCTCTCTGACCTGGGGCGGGTCTGACTGGCATGCTGAGATAGGCAACTTGAAATCAAATTTAAGATCTTTTGCTCACTAAACACATTTAGCATAATACATCCATGGCAGAATGAGGCAGGACATCTAGGGTATAATTAACAATCACTATTCTATGACAGTCTCAGAAACACAAATGCCAATTTGCTTGTCAAATTCCAAAGAAAGAGGACGAGACCATGTGGTAACCACACAAAACAAAGACCTTGTTTTCAAGGCCAGGCTTAGAAATTGCTCTGTCCTTTGTGTAGGAAAAAAAAAAAAAAAAGCAAAAGAAAGAAAATCCTGTCATGTCTTGGTCCATTGGCCCCTTGATGCAAGTTCATTACCCAATTGTCTCTTTAGAATCATCTAATCCCACCTGCTTCTTTGGGTCCATAGGAGAATTTATAAAGATGTGAATATGGAGCCCTGAACCAGGATGGGGTAGTTCAGATGACTAAGATCCCTCAAATGCCTTTTGTTGAGGTGGGCTGGATTCATGCCCACCCAAAGCTCTAGTTGCCATTATAATTTATTGTTGCCTAAGAAAGACAAGAATGAGATTTTAGATCCCTTTTTAAAAGTGTGTGTGTGTGTGTGTGTGTGTGTGTGTGTGTGTGTATGTGTGTGTGTGTCTTTGTAAACATCTGCAACATATGTATAAGCTCCCTGGGAGGCCAGCAGGGGGCGTCAGATATCCTGGAGCTGGAGTTACATGCTGTTGTGAGCACTTCACTGTAATTTCTCTGAATGGGAAGACTCCATTAACAAGCTCACAGAAGTCTTTAGCATAGCCTTGGTCTATGGGGCTGGAAGGTTTTTGTTTTTGTTTTTTTGGTGTTTTTTTTTTTTGTCTTTGCTGGTTGGCACCTGGGCCCAACCCTCTTCTCCTAGGGGCCTTGCTCTGGTTCTTAGATCCAGGCCTCCCTATCTCAGAGCCAGAGCAGAGATTCTTCTCATGCTGATGATTTTTTCAGACTTCCCGCAGCTCTCTTCTTCCTGCCCTGTGGTATGTCTTCCACTAGGGACAGAAAAAGTTCTCTATTCTCAAAGGCTTTTGTGATTAGGCTGGACCTACCTGGATACTGTAGGATAGTCTCAAAATGTAAAGGTCACGAGCCCTAATGATACCTGTAAATGCTCTTTTTGACATATACTGTCATCTGTTGACAGATTCCAGGCATTAGAGCCTGGGCATCTTTGGAGGTGAGGACTTTTCTGCCCACCATTAAGAGAAATACTTTTTAGGGTAAGGAAGAATAGCACTTAAAGGATGAGTAGGAGACTTGCTGAAGAAAATCGTGAAGAGTAAGTGTGAAATAGAAGAAATACGGTCTTGAAGGAAAACGTGAGGTATCAGAAGGCCTGAAGAGTAAGGCAGTGACAAATCTGAGGGAGCGTAGGAGTGAGTGATTGTTGTTGAGACAGGAAGGAGCCAGAGCGTCTGTGGGGCTGGACATGGCTCAGCAGTTAAGTGCACTGACTGCTCCTCTGGAGGTCCTGAGTTCAATTCCCAGCCCCCACATGGTGGCTCACAACCATTCATAATGGGATCCAGTGCCCTCTTCTCATGTGTCTGAAGAGAGCAACTGTGTATTTAGATACATAAATAAATCTTAAAAAAAGAATGTCTGTGGATTAAGTAAAATAAGATTAAAGTAATGTGGGGCAGAAAGGTGGCTCAGTGGGGAAAAGTGTTTGCTGAATTCAAATACTCAGAACGTATGCAAGATCTTTATATGTAGTGTGAGCTTCTATAATCCAGAACTGCTACAGGAAAACAGAGAGAGGAGAATCATGGGAAGTGTGCTGACAGCAAAGAGACCAAGACAAAAAGGTGGAAGGTTCTGAAGTTGTCCTTTGAACTGTACAAGCATGCCACGGCTACATCTTTATTTACACATATGAATGCACACTCATGCATATCTGTACCCAAAGACATCCTACAAACATATGCACACAAAATAAATGTAGAGAGAAAGAAAATACATGACATTAGTTTTTATTTATTTATTTATTTATTTATTTTTCATATTTTTTTACATTTCATATGTTTCCCCTTTCCAGATCTCCCCTTTGGAACCTCCCCATTCCCTCCGCCCTCCCCCTGCCACTATGGGGGTATTCTCCCACCAACCCACCCACCCACTCTCGTCTTCCCTCCTTGGCATTCTCTTATACTGGGGTCTCTCCTCCCCCTGATGGCTAACAAGACCCTCCTTTGCCACGCATGTGGCCAGCACCATGGGTTCCTCCATGTGTATTCTTTGGTTGGTGGATCAGTCTTCAGGAGTATCGGGGGGTCAGGTCAGTTGCCACTGTTGCTGCCTCCCTGGGGATGCAAACTCCCTCAGCTCCTTCAATTCTTTCTCCAAGTCCTCCATCTGGGACCTCACACTCAGCCCTACTATTACTGTGAAGTGACTCTTGGGTATTTCAAACTTTTGGGCTAATAACCACTTAACAGTGAATACATACCATGTTCATTCTTTTGTGATTGTGTTACCTCGCTCAGGATGATATTTTCAAGATCCATCCATTTGTCTGCAAATTTCATGAAGTCATTGTTTTTAATAGCTGAGTAGTATTCCATTGATGACATCAGTTTTTAAATGACATGGATTGAGTGCAGTCTAAAGTTTATTTGTATGTTCTTTGAATTCAATAGACCTCTGTCCTTAGGGTATGGAATCAAAGTAATGTAGTTTCATCAAAGTTATGTACATTTTATTCTTTAATCACCTGTGTTAATAGTTTTGTCACTGCAACTCATCAATGAGTTCATGTGGTATTCTTTTGGGAATTTTTTTTTTTTAAGTACCAATTCAAAGTACTTAGGAATTACTGTATTGGACCATCTTATGTAGAGTTGAATTTCATAAATTATTCAATTGGTTATTGCCAGAAAATTCATGAAATTCAGAATAACCACTTAATCTTCTTTAATCCTACTGAATCTGGATTATATAACCCATTAGTAATTTGTAGCATTTTTTGAGCATTTTAAAATACTTTCCCTGTTCAAATTTGTCAGAAACTTGCAAATTTGTTAGCTAATTCCAAGAATCAACTCATGGTTTTGCCTACACTTTCTATTTTATGTTTGTTTATAACTCATTAAAAATTATGACTTTGATATGACCAGGATTTTTCAGGGATATATTATTTTTATTCTGTATCCTTATATTTTAGCAATATATCTTAGTAATCATAAAATCAACTTAAAACTTAAATGTGTCTGACATTCTTTGAAAGTGGAAATGAAATAAGTCTTATTCTGCCAAGCTAGAAGGTTCTATAACTGTGCATAACAGCATAGACTCACAGAGAACTCAGACATTGCATCATTATCAGCAATAGAGTATATTCAAGAAGAATATAGGGACTGAGTCACAAAAAGACTTTTAGATATACAGAAAAGTAAATCCACTCAAAAGCTAGTTTTATTTTTATGGATTTCTATCTTTTTCTTTTCCTTCCTTCTTTCCTTCCTTCCTTTTTTTCTTTTTTTTTTTTTTTTTTTTTTTGGGAGGGGGGGGACTGAAGTAGATTCGAGACTCCTCTAAACCAAGAACAGAACAGTATGACATTACTTGTGTATAACTCAGTGAAATCCAGTCTGCAGTTCCATGGTGAATATGAAAAATGTCATTTTGGTTTACAATAAAAGATAAAAAATCTTACATCTATATACAATTAACACTTGCATGCCATATTCCATGCTAGCCCAAGATGGGATGAAGAAGTTATTGAGACCATGGTTTCTCATTGGTGGTACTTTAAAGCTTTTTTTGATGTTTTAAAGGCTGTATACAAGCAGTTCTATCCCATTTATGTAAAGAGCAGAATAAAGGGCCAGTGAGATGGCTCAGCAGGAGAAAGGCATGGGCCATTAACCCTGATGAGGTCAGTTCCATATAACAAATGGAGAAAACAACTCCTGAAGGTTGTCCTCTGACCGCTACACATGCATGCCTATGCACATATACATACACACAAAAATAAATGTAGTAAAATTTTTAGAAGAAAAGAGAAATATTATAATTTTACTTAATTGGGTCCAAATATGAAAAAACCCTGAATGTTGACAATTCATCAAATAAACATCATTGAGGCTCTAGTCAAATATGATGTTCAAAAAGATGGGGTCAAGGAAGATCCATATGGTATCAGTATGTGTTTGGGAAATTTCTTGATGTTTTTCCTCAGCTATGAGTGCAGGTGTGAGAACAGGATGATTCTATAGTGGCTGTCTACTTGATTAGGTCTAGACTCAACTAAGATGTGCGCCTCTGAGCAGGTCTGTGGCTATAATTTTAGCAATGCTTACCTGAGAAGACAAGACCCTCCCCCGTTGAATGGCACAGTTCAGTGGGATCCCCGAGGTAGTGGAGCTTGAGGGAAGAGCCTATGGGTTTGCCTGCCAACACTGTCACTGCCACTGCTGCCACCATCCTTCAGTCACATCAGAACCAGAGTCTCTGGCCTTCCCACATAGACTGAAACTCTTCCCAGGAGCTCACTGGGAATCCTCCAGGGCTTCAGCACCAGTATGGGAGAACTAAGACATACAATCTTATACCAGGTTCTCAGCCTTTGCAGTCTGCTGACATCTGTTGTTGGATTACTCAGGTCAGAGTCAATGTAATGAACTGATTTGTAACACGCGCACACACACACACACACACACACACACACACACACACACTCATATTAATGGTTCCATCCTTCTAGAATCCTGACTGATGCAAACATGGAATTTTAGAACATGTTAATTGAGTATCATTCATGACACAATGCTTAGATAGATAAGAGATACATTTTCCCCCAACATTTTATTGGAACAAAAGGCAGCCCTCATTGTGTTCTATACTAGTGTGATGATTTAGATAAAAACAGTTTGAATAAAAACAAGACTATAGAGAGTGGCACTACTACAGGATGTAGGTTTGTTGGAAAAGGTGCAAGACTAGGAGGTGGGCTTTGAGGTCTCAGAAGCTGAAGCCAGGTCACTTCCTGCTGCCTGCTGATCCAATGCTGAACTCTCAGCTCCTTCTCCAGCACCAAGTCTGTCCACTATGCATCCCACCATGATGATAAAGAGTAAACCTCTGAACGATAAGCCAGCCCCAATTAAATGCTTTCCTTTATAAGAATTTATGTGGTCATGGTGTCTCATCACAGCAATAGAAACCCTGACTAAGACAGCTTGATACATGCATTGTAAAAAAGAAGTTCAAGCTAGTACAGCTTTAGTGAGAGACAATGTAGTCATTCATAAGAAATTCATGGTCAAAAGAATGAAGCTGTTGTGATGGGCAAGTGGTCATGGGTATGTAAGAAAGCAGAGTCCGTAAGCCATGCTGAGCAAGCCACTAAACAGCACCCCTCCCTGGACTCTACTTTGGTTCCTGCCTCCATGTTTCTGACCTTACTTCCCTAGGTGATGGAGAATAACCTAAGACTTACAAGATGAAATAAACCCTTTCCTCTTAAAGTTGCTTTTGTTTATGGTACTTAGAACAGCAATAAAAGGCTAACTAGACACTTCCGTTCATGAATATTGTGATTTGGGCTCCATTGGTTTCTTGGATCTCTTTATTTTCATCAAGTTTGAAAAGATTTGTGATATTGTTTCTTCAAATGATTTTCTCTTGAGAGGGGGTCACTCATATTTTAAATTTTTCTTTTTTTTAATTTCTCTATTCACTTTACATCTTGATCACTGTCCTCTGCCCCATGCCACCTCCCACACCCCATCCCCTTCCACCTGCCCCATCTTCTCCTCTCAGAGGGTGGAACCCCTCCAGTATCCCCCCAACCTGGCATATTGGAAGAGCTAGGCACATCCTTTCTCACTGAGGTCAGACAAGGCATCCCAGCTAGAACAACTTATTCCATAGACAGGCAATGGCTTTAGGGATAGGTCCCATTCCAGTTGTTCAGGACTCACATAAAGCTGCACATCTGCTACATATGTGTTTGGAGGCCTAGATCTAGCCCATGTATGTTCTTTGGTTGGTGGTTCAGTCTCTGAGAGCCACCAAGGGTTCAGGTTAGTTGACTCTGTTGGTCTTTCTATGGAGCTCATTTTTCTTTGGGACCCTCAATTCTTCCGTCGACTCTTCCATTACAGTCTCCAAGCTCCATCCACTGTTTGGCTGTGAATCTCTGCATCTGTCTGAGTCAGCTGCTGGGTAGAGTCTCTCAGAGGACAGCCATGCTAGGCTCCTGTCTGCAGGTAGAACAGATACTCATTCTTTTTTTTTCATTCAAAGACTCCAAACATATGCATACTGGGCTGCCTGATAGTTTCACACAGCTCATTTACACACTATTCAGGTTTTGCTTTTATTTTGTTAAGATTGTGCTTTATTTTGGATAGTTTCTATTGCTATGTATTCAAGTTTATGCAAGTCTTACTTTATATTATCAAATCTGCTGGTGGTCCCAACCAACAAATTCTCATCATAACCTTAAGTTTTACCTGCAACTTCTTGATTTAGATACTATGTCTTCATATGTCCTGTCACCTCTCTACTTTCTTAATGACCTTTACCTTCATGAACATACAGGATACCTCTACAGAAGTTATTTCTGTATCTTTCCAAACTAATTCTGACATCCTATCACCTGTGCAATTTGGGAATCAAGTTCTTGTGTGTGTATGTGTGTGTGTGTGTGTGTGTGTTTCTTCCTTAATTGTAGGTCGTCATCTCTGCTCCTTTTATTATTGCTTTGATACAAAACAAAACAAACAAACAAACAAACAAAAAACACTGTGGATTTTACTCTCTCGAGTGTTGGATTATTTCTGTAATTTGTAAATGCCTTCTAATTTTTGTTAGGGTTTGGCCATAGTCTTTCAAGGCTGGCTTATAAACTTTGCCTGGAAGAACCAAAGTAGCCTTTAGTTCGTGGATACATTATCCCTGCTACCTTGGATTTGCTTTCCTGCGTAGTTAGCACATGGTAGAATGAGTATCTGGTATCTTCACTCTAGCCTCTGTGAAACCTTTCTCCCTTAGCCCTGAGTGACTTTCTTATATGTTTATATTAAGCACTAATTAATGAAAACTTTGAAAAGGACCTAATTTTCAAGTCTCTACCCCGTTCCCACTCTCTCGAAATCGAACCCTGAATTTTGTGTGCCTTATATTCCCAGCTCCATTTGTTTACTTCAGAGAAAGTACCAGGCTCTGCCTGCATCGCATCTCCTTATTCTGTGTCCTGAAAAAACTCATCAGCTAGTAACAAGGGACTATTGAAGGTGTCACTTTGTTTTTTTCTCTCCCAGAGAGTTTAATGTCTTGCTGGTGTCTAAAATCAATGATTTATATGTTTAGCCTGAGGTTTTTCTTCACTTTTTATTTTTCCCTCTTATTGAAAAATTTTCTCTTATTGATTATAGTTTCTTCTCCCTCTAATCTTCCAAGCCCATCCTCCCATCCAGATCTACCTCCTTTTGGTCTCTCTTTAGAAAACTAGCAGGCCACTAAGGCATTACGATATGACATGGTGAGATATGATAAAATAAAAGTAATCCATTGGGATAATACAAAACAAGCAGAAGGAAAGAACCCAAGAAAAGACACACACACACACACACACACACACCACCACCACCACCACCAACAACAACAACAAAAACCAACCAACCAAACGAACAAAAAAAACCTAGATATAGACTTAGAGACCCGCTTGTTTCTACACTCAGGAGTCCCATAAAAACACTAATCTGAAAACAAAAAGAGGAAAAAAGATAAACATTTTAAAAAAGAAAAACAACAACAACAACAACAACAACAACAACAACAACCCAGACATGGCATTATGACAGCAGGAACCTCTAAAGATGCCACTGAGTCCATTTTCTGTTGGCCATCTACTACTGGGTATGTGACTTGCCCTTAAGAGTAGTTTTCCAGGCTGGAGAGACGGCTCCGCAGTTAAGAGCACTGCCTGCTCTTCCAGAAGTCCTGAGTTCAATTCCCAGCAACCACATGGTAGCTCACAACCATCTGTAATGGGATCCGATGCCCTCTTCTGGTGTGTCTGAAGACAGTGATGTACTCACATAAAATAAATTTATAAGTAAATCTTTAAAAAAAAAAAAAAAAAAAAGAGTAGTTTCCCCAGGGAGACTCCCTAGGAGAAAAACAAGTTTTCATTTGCAAGTGGTTGTCAATAGTCTTGGCCAAACCTAAGTAGGCACCCCAGTGATGTCAGAAGACAGACATTCACTGAATACAAACAAACAGATATAATCTGGAAACTCTGGCTGCTAGATTTGTCTTTCAACACACAGTACAGCACACAACGGTCATGTTCGCAATGCTAACGCAGGACTGGAATGAGGCTGCTCCTTTTAAGAGAGATGCATCTGGCCTAGAAAAGACCATGAACTCGGCTTATGTTGAGCAGCATTAGGTTCAGAAAAAATGGCAGAAATGAAAGCTTCTAAAATAGCAAATTTAAAATTAATTGGGACATTTGCTGTCCTGTGGTCTAGGAGAAGTGTCTCTCTTCAGCCTGCAGAAGAAGTGGTGCGGCAGAGATAGGAGTTGCTATGACATCGAGAAATTAAGTCATTTAAGTCTCCACTATTTATTGTTCCATCAGGACTGGTGAATTAGCTTAGGTAACTAAGGGTAGACCCATATTGCTTTTTAATTACAGAATTTTCAGGGCAGTACTGTAACCCCAGCCTAGCCCTTTTGAAATGGTCATGGGGGCTGACATCTGTGTGATGAGTAGCTTATATTCTATGGCAGACTTTCTGATAACATCAGTTTCTAGAATGCTATTTAAAAGTAAGGTTTACCCTAAGTATCTACAAAGCTAACTTGTAGATCAAATTTATACAGAAAATGCGACATTTGCTATTCATACAGATAAGTACAGGGTAATCTGCAATTTTTACATTTTTGCATTCATTTGAATCTGAATTCCTTATAATAAAGTATGCCAATTAATTAGCAGTCACTGCTTGTGAAACAATGATATTCCACTCAGTATGCTGGCAATTTTGTCTTCAAAGGTATATATGTATATATCATTATTTCATCAGTATGGTAACACAGGTTTCTCCTTCCAGGTGCTCAGGTATTCAGAATACTCCATAATCCTTTTGGATTGGGTACTTTGATTAAATCTTTGTTTATTATATATCAAGCTAGCCTATTAAATGTTCAATTAGTCACAGTTATGGATTATCATGGCTCTGAGCCTCCTTCAGAAGCACCACTATTGCTGTTTGTAATCTCTGCACAAAGGCGGTAGCCTCCTAATTGTTAGGTGCTCATAGAGCAGTTCATTCAACGTCCCTTCTTCTGTAGGCCCTTTGTCCTTTCTTAGTGGTGATGTGCTGCCCTTTGTCTGTCTCTAGCTGACTGCAATTTCTAATGTCTTTTGCATTTTATTTCTTTTCCTTTGAAGAATTCTAGAGAAATGTCTTTCCTAGTAACTAAGAAGGCCTCATCACATATAGGAGGCACTTTACACTGGGTTTCTTACCTTTTTCTTATTGTTTGTTTGTAACTGGAGACTGAACTCTTCCTCAGACAAATTCAGCAGGCACTCCACCACTGAACACAGAACCATGAAACATTGCTCACCACGTGGGACAGTCGTGCAGCAGCCTTTGGTGTTATCCTACTCTGTATTCTTGAGCCATGTTATCCTTTAATTACTCAGAAGCAAACTGTTGACTATCCTGACTTACAGCATTTTATGAATCATCATGGTGAGTTTGTATAGTTAATCAACCTTGAGGTCTTGCAGAATGATGATCTTTAGATTTTCAGTGCTTTATTTCTTCATTGTGAAATTCTTCACAATCATAGAGAATGGCTGTTTTTCATGAGATAGAAGTCCTTTCATCTAGATGCTTTTATATCTCTGAGAGCATCTTGTTCTTATGGTCATTTTCATCTTAGTTGGTAACAATCCTTCCATTTAACTGCCTAGGCCTAAAGCTGAAGTTCAATGCCCGATTTGTTTTTCTCATGACCAAAGGGCCAATTAAACAGCAGATCTACTCATCTTTAACTTCCATCTAAACATTTATTTTAGTTTTGGGGTATTGTGGTTTTCGATATTTTAAAAGAAAATTTATTGGTTTTTTTTTTTTTTGCTATATTCATTAGAAAATTTTATAAATGGCAACCCAAATCCCACACACCTATAGACACTTGACTTTTGACAAAGAATCCAAAACCATACAATGGAACAAAAGAAAGCATCCTTAATAAATGATGCTTGTCTAACTGAATGTCTGTATGTAGAAGAGTGCAAATCGATCCATATTTATCATCCTACACAAACTCAAGTCTAACTGAACCAAAGACCTCAACATAAGACTGTGTACACTAAGTCTAATAGAAGAGAAAGTGGAAAATAGTCTTGAATGTATTGATATAGGAGACAATTTCCTGAACAGAACATCACTGATTCAGCTCTAAGATCAACAATTGACAGATGGGACCTCATGAAACTGCAAAGCTTCTGTAAGGCAAAGGACACTGACAATAGGACTAAATGGCAGCCAACAGAGTGGGAAAGGATCTTCACTATCCAAAACATCACACAGAGGGTTAATATCCAAAATATATACAGAACTCAAGAAATTAGACTCCAACAAACCAATGAACTCAATTAAAAATTGGGCTACAGCACTAAACAGAGGAATCTCAAAGACTGAGAAGGCACTTAAAGAAATGTTCAACATCCTTAGTCATCAGAGAAATGCAAATCAAAACAACCCTGAGATTCCACCTCACACCCATCAGAATGACTAAAATCAAAAACTCAAGTGACAGCACATGATGGTGACAATGTGGAGAAAGGTGAACACTCCTGTATTGCTCATGGGATTGCAAACTTGTACAACCACTCTGGAAATCAATCTGGCAGTTTCTCAGATAGGAAATAGTTCTACCTAAAGACCCAGCTATACCTCTCCTGGGCATATACCCAAAAGATGCCCCACCACACCACAGGGACATGTTCTCCACTATGTTCATAGCTGCTTTATTTGTAATAGCCAGAAGCTACAAACAACCCAGATGCCCTTCAACTGAAGAATGGATACAGAAAATGTGATACATTTACACAGTGGAATACTAGTCAGCTACTAAAAGCAAAGACATTATGAATCTTGCAGGCAAATAGATGAAACTAGAAAATATTATCCTGAGTGAAGTAACTTAGACCCAAAAGGTCATGCATGGTATATACTCACTGATAAGTGGATATTTGCCATAAAGTACAAAATACCCATGTTACCCTCCACAATCCAAAGAAGCTAAATAAGAAGGCCCAAATGAGGATGAGTTGAATCTCACTTAGAAGGGGGAATAAAATAGTCAAAGGAGGCAAAGGAAGAGGGGATGGGGAGGGGAATAGAAAATCAGGATCAGGCATTTTAATTAACACACACACAGAGAGAGAGAGAGAGAGAGAGAGAGAGACAGAGACAGAGAGACAGAGAGAGAGAGAGGGAGAAAGTTTGATGATATTTGTCTTCAAATGGACCCAGTTGATTTATATTGTAGCCATCCATTACCTTATTTTGTAATTTCTGAGTGTCTTGTCTTTTTTTCTTTTCTTTTAGTTCTTGCCTATTTTCTAATTGAGCATTTTTGCCTTGTACTTTTATTTTAGTTATTTTCATTTTGTAATTACTCTAGAAATATATGATGTATGGTTAACTAATAGAGCTCCCAAATTAAACAATAAATTTGCCACCTTTCTGAAAATTACAGGAAACCTAGGGTATATTGTCAATCAACTCTTGCTGGAAAATCATTGCTGTTTTTAATCCATATTCTTGCTTGGTTTATAATCTACTAGAGATTGCTATTTTGTGTATTAAAATTTGCTTATATCCACAAATTTACCAGTGTCTTTGTCCATTGTACCAACTTACACCTCACATACTCTGTTTCTATTAACTTTCTGTAGAGACAGTTTCGCTCAAGTTCATTGAGACATGAACAAGAATGTACATAGCACATAATATCTCTGTGTTGTCCAAACCTGAGGACCATCTAACTGTCCATGCAATGGTGTGAGCATTGTAGCCTTTCATTCAACAGTATGCATGGGCATTGTAGTCCTTCACTCAACAGGCAGTAGTAGGTAGGGCATTGTAGTTGTTCATCAGTAGGTGTGGGTACATAGTTCATCATCATAGTCCTTCAGTGAAAATCTATGGAAACACTGAAAAATGCATTGCAATTGTGCAGAAAAATGAATCAATCTTAATAATGCTGAGCAAAAAGTAAAGGCACAAAATGCATGCAGTATGACTTTTCCATTAATAGGAACTTCCGATACGGTGTAACACAGTACCTAGAGGAACAGCACCACGTGACTAAAATGATTAGGTCAAGAAGAGATATTGTCTTAACCATCAGAATGATTTTTTTTTCCTGAGGGAAAATTCTGGAAGAAGGAAGGTTGGTGTCTAAGAGAGGTACACATAACATATATACTAATGAGGCTCTTTTAGTTAAACTCCGCGCATTGTGAGACTATTTGTTCCATGCTAGCATGTTGTGGTGCATGCATTCTCTCACCTTCTAACTCCTTTCTTTCCACTTTTTAATGCCCTTGAGGTTCAGCAATGTCATGTGATTGGCTTAAGCCAAGGAACTATAGAGGCACCAGGCAGATTTGGTATGTGTGTACATAATGATGTGTGTGCATTCTGGATCAAAGGATGAAAGAGCCAGTGTGTGTGACTTGTGGCCTCATACTGAAATGAAGGAGCTAGAAGAACAAAGTGTTATAGTCCAGGCAAGAAAGTTGTAGACCACCATGCATATAAGGCCATGTTAGAGTCCTTCATTAGCTGGTGAGAAGCACAGGTCCTTGCCTCAAAGAACTCAAGACATAGAAGCTCAGTGGTACAGCATTTATAAAGGCCAAAACCATAGTGACATCACTGTCAGGTATAGATCTGGGAACTGTGTAGCATTTGTCTTGGTTACACATCCAGCTTATATTTTGGTTATATGTCTGGGCCATGGTCAGGGCTACACACACACACACACACACACACACACACACACACACGCACACACACACCCCACTGTCTTAAAAAACTAAAAAACAAAACTAAAAACCAACAAAAGACCAGTACTAAAAATAATAGGGAGGTCCCAAAGGGGATATCTGGAAAGGGGGAAACATTTGAAATGTAAATAAAGTATGAAAACAAATACCATACAGTACAAACCAATTTAGAACTTAATAGTGCCACTTAGAACTTGGGTCTCAGTTAGTCATGACTGCTTTCCAACTTCTCTAGCTTAATATTAATGACAATAAATATGTTTATTTGCTGTGGAGTTCAGAGAAGCATGATGGAGACAAGATGGTGACATTTATTGGAATCAACCAGATGAGATTTAACCAAGGGACCACTACTAACACTGGCTTGGTTTACTTCAATTCTTAACTTGACCACACATGTCAGTCAGAGCTCTCTGGTGATATAAGACCCTCCTTGGAGCTGAGGCCTTGCCTCTTGTATCTTTCTGCTCTCACCAGCCCAGAACCAGGTCTATGAATTGTCTGACAGCACTTATTGAACAAAGTTCAGAAAGCCTCCCTATTTTTGTCAGCAGATGCTGTTGATAGCTAATATAGCCACTCTGCTCTGTCCCACCTCACCATGTACCTTTGGCCTGGGGTTCTGACAAACAAGGCTCAAGGGGACATATTTCTAAGAAAAGCTGACTTCTCTAGCAGGGGGGACTCGCCAGCCAATGGAATGTCATGCAAGACAGATTGCAGACGGTTCGCCTCCATGACCATCAGAATCAGAAATGCTTGCCTGCCAATCAGCATTACCGTGAGGAGCTGTGACATGACAGTTGTCTGACTTGTGTTAATATGTTCTAATCTTGCAAACTAATTTTCTTCCCCCACTTGGCCATCTCAGCATTGTGTTTGGTCTGCCAGGGCTGGCACCGTCCATCAATCTTAGTTAGTGGCCCGCTCCCTCTATCTTACAGCTGAGAATATCTGTGGTCCCCGTGATGTGCCTTAGACCCG
Source organism: Rhynchomys soricoides (assembly GCA_019843965.1). Classification (NCBI taxonomy): domain Eukaryota; kingdom Metazoa; phylum Chordata; class Mammalia; order Rodentia; family Muridae; genus Rhynchomys; species Rhynchomys soricoides. The sequence goes on from JADRCH010000281.1 coordinate 1,302,744, forward strand.
TTCTACAAAGCTTCCTCTGCAATCAGCCCTGTGAGAATGTGTTCATCTGGTTTCAAATAAAGATGCATGCCCTTGTCTATGAGAGCTGACAAGATGGCCATTGTTGTCAGAAAATGGTTTTCAGAATGGCTTTTCCAGGAGACAGGGAGGCCCCATGACAAAAGAAAACCACTGTGGTCTTACTTGTTATTTAGGATTCAGTGATACATGTTACATTGTTGGAGTCAGTCTCACTGAGCTCGCTTTAGGCTTGTCTTTCCTATGTGGATGGGGTAGGAAGTGTCAAGGATGAGTCCTTTCTAAGCTATTTCTTGTCTTTGAAATTTGACTAGTTCAATCTATCCTTCTACAAATTCTTTTGTCTCTCTGTAAGTCGCTATTTTTAACACATTGGGGGATATGGGACTTATAAACCAGCAATGTTTTGGTAAAAGCTGTAAATAATGTCTTCATAGAAAATCCTGCACTCTCAGAACTTATACTCAGTTATGTTTTGTTAATAAGCCCTGAAGCTCACATGTGCTCTGGGATGGCAAACTCATTTTGATTTGTATTTTGATTTTATTTATTTTTTACCTGCATACTTACTTCACTTTTAAACGTGTAAGTCATCTTAAATACAGTTGATTTTACATTTATCTTAACTTTTTTGTCTTTGAAATAATTAAAAACCAAGAAAGATATAAAGAAATGTCCCGTGGGTATGGAGAGCCATGGATCCTGCAGCCGGATTGTGACTGTCCATTAAGCCTCCTCTCCTTCTCTCCTTCCTCCTTCTGGTTTTTCATCTTCCCAAACTCCTCTTGTTTCTTCCCTCCCTCCTTCTTTTCTGTATGTCCTTCCTTGCTCCCTTCTTTCCATTTCCCCTTCCTTTTCTCCTTCCTTTTTTCCTTCCTTCCCTCCTTCCTTCCTTCCTTCCTTCCCTCCTTCCATTATATGTCCATCAGTCCTCCTTTTGAAGCATTTAAAGACAAGTTGCAGGGGTCATTGGTACACAGGTGGGCTATGATTTATCATAGATGCCAGTCTTTGCAGAGTTCTCAGGGAAAGATGTTATTTATTTATTTACTTTTGAGATTACCCTAGCTTCAGACACAGCCACTCCTCTGCTGTCTTTTATGGAATGGAGCTGTATGTGGATGACTCACATTTATGAAATGCTACTGTACACATTCCTTACAGGAGGCTGGATCCCTGGATTTGCATGAAGCCCAGACTTTTCCCTTTCATCCCTAGGGGAGGATGGGGCCAGGGCAAACACAATTGCAACAGAAATCAGACCATGCTGGAGCTGCATTAGTAAAAGAGACAAGGTATGTTGGGGAGGGAAAGAACAGCACATATCCACCAGAGGTAAGGGCTTGGGGGACGTGTCAGCGGGCATGATGAAAGTAACATTTACTCAACCATTTGAAGAAAAGGCACTTTGCTGTGAGTATCCATTACAGTGTAACCAACTGGCATGAGCTGGCTTCAGCATGGTAAGTATAGCAATAGAGGATCAGTTCTCCTTTGGGCTCGCTTGTACATATCATCTGTCTCTCTGCTGGCTTGTCCCTAAATGACTCTATCCTAGTAGCTCTTTAAGCCCCTTGGGGATCTTCTTTGAAGGCTGTGGCTTTGTGGGTCTCTCAGAGCTGTTCTTTCGTTTTGAAGATGAGAATTAGAGGTTCCCTTCGCTCACATGATATTTGGAGAAAGATCTGGTGGCCTTGTCCCCCCCCCCCCCCTCTATTCTGTAGTTCAAGTAGAGTTTGACCTAGTTATCTTCGCTTGGCTCCCTTTAGCCAGATGCATCCCTAAGTTTTGAGAGCAAAACAGTACCTGTGATTTTCTTATGAGCCACAAGAGGGGGAAGTGTGAACATAAATGAAAAAGAAAATTAAAAAAAAAACCAAAACAACTCTCGCTGGTAAAACCCAGCTGGCAAGTGAGCATCTTTTCCAAGGCTTCGTTCCTGCTGCCAGGCTGGCAGTTCCAGTCTGTTATGTATCCCAGTTCTGTCTCTCTCTTTTCTCTACCACTGTTCTTTCTCTGCCCTTCTCTTATTTTGCCTCTCACTGTCCCTCTGGAATTTCTCTGGAAAAAAAAAAAAAGATGCAAATTTGTTCTGTTGCCTTTAGAACCAAAAATTAATGAACAATTCCTAGGAGGAGTGGTGGGGAACCAAGATCTGAGGGGATTTTTAACTGTAATCTCCGTGTCAGCCAATGAGGGAGTTTTAGAAGCTCCACTCCTTGTCTTCGTAAAAACAAAGCAAAAGAGGCCTCCTCATCCTCAGGTGAGCCCCTTGCTCCTCCCTGCTGACCTCTGAGTGGGAGTGGTTGAGCAGCATCACCGTTTTGCAGGATTGTGAGTATGGGTACAGAGATGTCCAAGGGTTTGATCAATGTCACACAGCTAGTGAGAGAGCTGGCTTTGAACAGGGCACTCTAATTAGAGACCCTCTGCCCTTAAGCCCCTCTGTTATCATCAAATCTTATCATAAGTGAATGTAAAGTGTTCAGGGGCAGGGAGGGCATGGTCCTGATGCAGACCCTAGTGAGCAACTCAGATCAGAGATGTGCACAGCTTTGTGGGAGCTGGTTTCAAGGGTAGCTGTTGAGACTGGAAGCTTCTTCATAGAGGTGACAAAGGATGGAAGTGAGTGGTATGAAGATCAGTGTACTCAAGGGGGGGGAGTTCAAATGAGCAACAAGACCACCCAGAGCAGTGGTCAGGCCAGTGGCTCTCAACTATTTGAAGGGATTTGGGATTTTTGTCTCTGGGACCTAGCAACTTTCTGAGGTTATGTTGGTTCAGAGCTTTGGTTAGGCAGTGGGAGATCTCATGGATATTTGCGTATATGCTTTCTGGATAGGCCATGATTTGGGAAGTGGACTGACCCATGGTTATTTTTATTTGTGTTCCCTCTGCCTCTCCCCAGGCTATCTAGGGAAAGGCTCCATGGTCTAGGCTGTGGGAACTGCCCCATGTATCAGTGATACAATGCATTTCAATTAATTCCTCATGTGTCATTGCAAATCCTGCAGAACTGACTTTTTCTTAGAGTTAACACTGTATTATCATGAACACAAAGCATATTACGTATAGAGAATTTAGAAAACAAAGTCCAGAAAGACAGGCTTACAGCGTCTCACTGAGAAAGCCAGTGTCTACATTTTTTTCTTTTTTCCTGATCCTTATTTTCCCCTTCTCTTCCTCATCCTTGTTCACATTTTCCTTAAAGGTCTTCCCGGGGGTCCTTCCTGGAAGTGCTGTAAAGAAAAACATGTCACAGTCCATTGTGAAGCAATGTCAGAGCTCCCCTCATTTCTAGTGCAAACATTTCATGAGTCATTGTGTAGACTGTGATATGACTTCTTCTGGGCCTTCTCTACAATGTGGGCATGGCTTGGGCAGAGAACACACTGTGTGGTATTCACACTTCATGATGCCATGGGAAAGGGAAGAAAACACCATGCCTGTAGCCCGAGGTGGGCCAGGCACTAAGCTGGATACTGTTCTTGGTATTCCTTTGTTGAAGAAAGAGCTGAGTCCCTATGGTGGTAGAGTATAGAGGTCAGCACAGGGAGCATATGTGACTCCTGCTCTCAGGAGAAACAGTCTCAGCAGAAAGGCTAAGAGTGGTCAGCAGACAGAACAACCTGAGACAAGAATAGAAAAATTGGTCTAGCCTTAGGCAAGGGTAGGGGTTGTCAGGAAACATTTGAATTAAAGAAGGAGGACTGAATTTTAAGACTAAGGGGCAACCTAGAGTTGAATGCCTGAAGAAGGTAAGCATGTATGCAGAAGTAGTTGCCGAAGAGTGCCTGACATACTCATGGATGAAAGATCAGAATGCAAAGACAAAATTGGGGAGGGACTACATGTAAAGTCAGGAGCCATGAGGAAAAATGAAACAATGTGTGTGTTGTGTGCATGTGTGTGTGTGAATAGGATGACCATTGCATACTTAACCTTGCATACGGTAGCATACATGGACTGATTCACTATTTTTTTTTTTTTTAAGTTCAAGAACAGAAAAACTAATCTGTGGTAATGGAAGTCAAGATAATGTTCATCTATGACATGAAGGATGAGAGGAGCCTTATGGGTATTCAAAAATAGGTATCTGCATGCAGTGACTAGGCAAGAGCTTTATACAAGATGCTACCAAATTATATACTTAGATTAGGACACACAGCATTCTATACTGAATAAGTTATTCAAATCAATGAAGAAATACTCTGCTATGTAAGAATGTATAGTATGCCACTCCTTATGTGGTCCATGGGCTGGTGCTGCCCTGTAATCTGTAAGCAGTGGACAGATGGATATCTTTAATACTTGTTTATTTTTAATAGGAAGTTTCGCTACAACATGCCAGTTGAATTAAACGTGTGCTTGGTGACATCTTGTTGGTCCAGGAGATAGATGATGGCAACTTAGATCCCAGCTTCTTATACTGTGTGCTATGTTCCATATGGGGTGTCACACACTTGAATGCAGGTGTTACAAATATTTGGCAACAGCAAAAGGTTTCTGAATGTTCAATGACCAAACATTAATTAAAACTCAAATGTGTAATGAATCCAAGGTGTTTGTAACAGCAATCGCCTGTGTAATGTTGTGCCTTGGGTCTGAGAACACTGCATATACACTTAGCACTGAGCCGGCTGTCACAGCATCCAATGTCAATGAACGCTGCCCCAAACACCTCAGCTCAGACTCGAGACTCACTTGTTTTATACACCGAGAAGCCTTCACTCTACAGACAAGGTTTTCTAATAAAATCATAGTGGTCTAAATGCAGAAAACAAAAAGTCTTTTAATATTTTTCTGCTATTATTCCTTAGAATATAATTATTAAATTAGTGTATATTGTGATTGCATTATATTTAAATGTTTGACTTTTAAAGGTGCTGTTTGAATTGCTGGCTTACATTTCATTTTTTTAAAAAGTCTTTCAATGGGTTTTGGCTTGGGATTTGGACCCGGCAACGTTGAATGGAACTCACCATCCTTCTGCCATTTGAAGCACACATTCCTGCACTGAGATGTTCTTAACACTGATTAAAAGATCAAACTATCTAACAGCCTTTAAAAGCATTAGAAATTATCTAAATTTTGTGGTATCAAATACTAAGCACTGGTTTAATCTTTAAATAAAACAAACAAAGCATACCTATCTCTTTAGGATATGGATTTACTCTCATCTTTAACTGATAGTAAAATTATATGTATGTCAAGCAATTGTTTTTAAATGAGTTTCTTTATGATTCATGGTATGTGCATTTTTTGCTTATGGTCACATAAGAATGTCTTTTACAAACAGGAGTAGTAAGTGTTAAACGTGTAAGAAGTCCAAGCTTGCACTCTGGGGAGAGGGTAAGGAGCAAGGAATGCAGATAATGGAAAGCTTTTGCTTTGTGGGGTTTTCAGAACTTAAAGAATGAAGAGGGCTGGAGAGACTGGTCTGCAGTTAAGAACACTCCCTGCTCTTGCATAGGACCGGACTTTAGTTCCCAGCACCCAAGTGAGGTTTCTCACAATTGCCTGTAACTCTAGCTCCAGGAAATCTGACTTCCTCTCCTGACTCCTACAAGTACCTTCACTCGCAAGCACACACACACACACACACACACAAACTCTTAAAAACAATTTAAAAACAAAATATTAAACATTTTTTCTTAAAAAAAGAAATCAAGTATACATACAAGACTATTTTCTTTTTCATTGTTATAAATATTTCCTGGTCCTAGCCTTCTTGTGGCTATTTTAATACATGGCTGTTCACCCACCCTGTATTAAGGTATTGCTGGATCTAGGTTATTTTGTCTTCTCTTTTGTAAATCATGTTACAATAGAACTTCTTGCAAGTGCATACTTGCCTATTTTGATTCTTTCATTCAATACACATAAACATAACTGACAACATTTTAAAACTTGTGGATACTTAAATAACCAGTAGGTATTTTAAGCAAGAGGCAGCTGTAAGATTTTCCTGTGGAAGATCACTCAGACTGCTAGATGTCAGCAGAGGTCAGAGAGGAAGCTGCTCTAAGAATCTATGTGAGAGATAGTGGAATCTTAGGAGCTGAGCCCGTAGGCTCGCTAGTGGTTTGATGTAGGTGACAGATCTGCATCTTGTGAATGTTTCAGGGTAATTAGTTAAGGAAACAACACTCTTTCCAAATGAGAGCAGAGATTTAGCCTCCCCATGCCCCAGTTCCCACGTGGAATTTCCCACCCTAATACTAGAGAATATCACCTTAGTTGGAGGCAGATCTTGAAATCTAATTCAGCATGATTCAGAGTGCCCTTGTAAGAAGAGGCAGTTCAGACACTGGCAGCTACAGGGAGAAGGCAGGACAAATGGTCATCTTGTGAGAGCAGCAATTAAGGCCCATTAGGGGAAACTTCTAATCAGGAGAATAGAATCTCTGACCTGGGTGAAAAGCTAACATTCCAGGTATACTGGGCCCATCGCCAGGCCTAGAGATCACCCCTAAAGGGGCTGTTTCAGCTTAAGCCATGCTAAAGAGATAGGACAAATAATTATTCCTCGAGTGAAATACTTTTTCTTCCAAGAATTCCCTCCTCCCCAGTGAGGTCCTCACTAGCCAAGCAGCCACTGAAGTTCAGCTGAGTCTACCTACCTTTTGGAGCGAGATGCAAAATTTCCTTTTTCCTGTCGCTTTCTTTTGGGTACCGGCCAGAATGTGAGTATGCTTTCTCTGAATCTCTGGGCTTCCTTACTTTTTCTCTGACCCCTTATTCCATCTACGTGGTTGCCTGATGCTGTGTAGCAGACCTTACATCTATAACTCAAATGGCCAGGTCTTTCCCCATTTCTCCTCCATTCTCTTCTGGGCAGCTGCCAAAATAGCAGCCTGTCTACCCTGGGATTTGTTCTTTATAAATTCTAATAAAAGTGTACTAAAAATTCCATTTGAGTCCATTCTTAAATTCTTTAATTACCAGACTTGGAACTGGTGCAGCAGTATGTGTGTGTGTGTGTGTGTGTGTGTGTGTGTGTGTGTGTGTGTGTGTGTGATTTCCCAGGTATCAGTCTCACACCCAAAAGGAGAGACTGTCAAAGAAACCAACCTCAGAGGCCCCTCAGTCCCTGAGTCATCTTCAGCAACCTGTGTTACTTAAACTGCCCAAACTGTGCTGCGAGGGACGCTTACTTTACTGACTGCTAGAAGACAAGCAGAAATCCAGGAGGAGAGATTGGAGGGGGTGCTTTTTAAAAATGAGTTTTGAATCTTCCTTCTATACTTTTTTCTTAGCCACTAATGAGTTTGTAATATTTCTGCAGTAAAAGAGCTCAGTGGTTTAATCAAACTCTGTTTACTAAAGATATAAAAATAGTACAACTAATCAAATCAAAATGGTGTTATCAAAGGAATTCCCATCAATTTTCTAACCATTTACTAGATAACTCTCTCATTTGATTAGCAACTTTTTTCTTTTTTTTTTTATGAGCAATTGATCTTTGTAAATTTTCCGTGTGTTCTTGAGGTTAAGTGTCTCAGCATATAATTATACCGCATTGTGTTTGTGAGCCTCCAGCAAGCTGCCCTCTATTCTTTGTGGACAATTTCAGCCTTGAGTTTGTTTACCTGTGATTATTAACACATTTAGATGCAACTGCAGAATTCTGATGCTTAATTTTGAGTTGATATATTGCAATGTTTCAAGAGGAAATAAATGTAGACGATAAAATAATTTCTATAATTTTCAGTCACTTTAATAGGGTATGTTCAGGAAGAGCAGAATGTTATAGGATTTTGTTCATGAAGACCATTTGGAGATATAAATCGGCATAAGCACACCTGCTAAAACAGTGTCTAACACTAGCTTGAAACACTAGCTGCTCTCAGATGCAATTGCTATACCGTGTAATGGTGACTTTGGGGAAGTTAGGAGTTTGTTAGTCACCTCGAAATATAAGATAGGGTCTTCAGGTTTTTGCCATTGTAAGAGAATGTGACTCTCTTTAAAGAGGCATAGTCTATTCAACTCTTGAGATGCAAATGTGGGCTGTATGAGTTCATCGGGACATGCTTGTCTTCTGGGCTGAACTCTAATTGGACCCTGGTAACGGAAATAGTGTCATCATTAAACTCCCTGTCCCTCAGCTGTAGAATGTCTGTATAGGTCGAAGGCTATGAAGAAAGCTCAGGAGAGTTGTCTCAGTTCCACCCAGAACATTTATACTCAGAGTGCCTTATCTTCCAGGTTCTGTCCCAGATGGTTGTACTACCACAAAAGAGCAGTCAGCTCTTTCAGAAGTTCATAGTAACCCCATCACATAAATCTCTAATGGTGTTCTACAGAATGAGAGCTGTGTAGTGTTTGGTAGAAAAGATAAATGGTTCTCCTCAAGTAAATGAGAAACAGCTAAGACACCATGCCTGTCTGACCCCTCTTCTGAGACTCCACTGAAAACAACATACTCAAAGTTTTACTGCAAAGACATTTACAAAGTAATGACTTCTAGGTAAAATAGCCAGAAATATTTAAAAGAACATACTTTGGAAATTTCTAAGACTATAACACCTTCCAATTCTGGGATTTCTGTTGACCTGAATCCTCTTGGTAACTGTCAGGGTCACAGCTTACTTGATCTTTCACTCAGAATGCTTAGGTGCCCAGTTAAAGCAGCGAGTGTTTATTACATAAGCCAGACATTTTAACCAAGACCCCAAGGGCTTCTTTGAGTTCTTTTCTGGTTAGGGGAGATTTTATTGTTTTAGATATTGATTGCAGCACATGCGTCACTGGCTGGGAATCTTAGGCTAAATAGAGATCTTGGGACTTTATGGAAATAGGATTCAATCAGGTCCCAGGGTGCATTACAGTTGGTTGGTTTTGCACTTGGGTTTATAAGGTAATTATAGTCCTACTGGTTTTATGCTCTCAGTAGATGATGGACTTTCTAACCACAGGAACTGGCTCTCCTTTTTTTCCTGTCTGTCAGTTCATCTGTTGGAAGATAAATGGCCACCTGCTACTGTGCTAGATGGAAGATTCTTCCCATCCTTAAGACTATGCCATTTAAAGCTGTGAATTGGTAGCTCTGCTGTGTGAACATGGCATTATCTTTTCCTCCCATTAGCTTTATCTTCAAGCTTAAATGTATCACTTGTCTTGACTATATACTAAGGAGAAGAATGTTCTAGAAAAAAATCCCTTATCTGGTCATAGTTATACTGTATATAGCTTGAGGACATTACTTTCTGTTATGTTTCTCAACTCTCAGCCCAATTCTGATCTCCTCATCTTTTTACATACATACCTCCTGTCAGTAGTTCAGCAAGACAAATTTGAGGTCAATTTCATTGTGGTCAATGAAAGCTCCAAGGGAGAAGATACGGGACTGAAAACATGGAGAATTAATAATTATAAGAATGTGGGTGGATACCAACATTATGTTTTCCTCCTTCCCATCAGCTCACACTTTTGAAGTTAAACTTACAAGACTGTCTTTAGGCTCTTAGTAAGGAACAGAGAAGATTAAGGCCCTTCCCAGAATGTCACAGGGACCCACCCCCCTACCCCCAGTGACCTAGAGCTACTTTGTTCCAGGACAGTGTGGTTCAGTTACAGCTCTGTGAGGTGTATGTTTAGGAGTTTCTATGGCTCAAAGTATAATACCTTTCTAGGTCATCATTGCCCTAGTGCATTCCACATGCCCTGTAGGGGAAAAGCACAGGAAGGAAATGTGGTTCCTTCTCTTGCAGTACTCAGTCTGAACCATGATGGAAGGAGGTACCCAAATAGGTGTACCTATAACCAAACCATCATTGTGGAAAGCAGAAAGATTTAGAGCATGGGGCATGAAGAAGAGAGGCATCAGCCTGGGGATTGGGGATGAGGTGTTGGAGTCAGCTGATGTGAAATGGTCGGGTCTCAAAGGACGAATACAAATGGCCAACAAAAAAGAGAAAGCATGTATTAAGCCTTCTGAGGTTGACTTAATTCACTGAATATTATTGTCTCCAGTGGCATCCGTCGTCTTGTGAACTGTGTTGCTGCATTTCTCTCGTGTCTGAAAAGAGCCCCTTTGCACGAGCATATCAATTTTCATTTTCCACACACACTTGTCAGTTGTTGGACACCCAGGTTGCTGTCATAATTTAGCTACTTGCAGAGTGTTGCAATAAACTCTGATGTGCAAGTGTCTGTGTGCTGGGTTGACCTGGAGTCCTGTGAGTAAGTACTCAGAGGTTATAGAGCTGGGCATACACAGAAGAATGGAATTAGACTCATGCTCTTACTCAGTGCTTGGCACCAGGCAATAAGAGAAGGCCATTGCTGCTCAGGCAGAGAAAGCAGCACAAGCCTTCACCCCAGGCAAGAGACAAGATGGAAAAACAAACTGAAAATGGGAAGCAGAGAGAAGAAGGAGCTTTGGGTGGCAGTAACACACCTGAGAACTCAGCCTTGAGAAGAGGCAGTGCCTACAGACAGATTTGTCCTCTTCCCTTGTTGTCCTGGGGGTGAGGCCTTCTGAAAGGAAGCGAGTGTCAAAGCTAGTTTCTTCTTTATTTACTTTTTTTTTTAATTAGTTCAATGTGTGTGTGTGTTGTATGTCCACATGTGTGCACGGGCTTGCAAAGACGTGCACATGGAGGCCAGAGAAGAGATCCCTGTATTCCTCTATTGCTCGATACCTTAGTGGTTTAAGGCAGGTTCTCTCACTGAACCTGAAGCTCACCACTTCAGCTCGGATGGCTTGCCAGAAAATTCCCAAGGTTTGCTTCTCTTTGCCCCACAGTATTGGAGTTACAGGTGTACACAGTTAGGCCTGAGTTTTTAATATATATTCTGAGAATTCGAACTCAGGTCTTGCCAGGCCAGTATCTTAAAGAGCCAAGGAAGGAGCAAAATGGCAAATCTTCGGGTGCTAGTGTTGATCCGTGGATAGCCTAGGGAAAGGAGCCCATAGAGCACTGGAGAAATGGACAGCGTGAGCCCTGTTCTTCAGGCTTCACTTCTGGTTGCCAGGCTGTTTGGTTTGGCAGAGGCAGAGTAACTTAGCCAATCAGGCCAAAGTGCCTCTGCCAGACACGAACTTTAATAGTCACCAGAGCCCAATAGCTGGGGAGAGTTTATACATTCCCATACTTATTATACACAAGCCACAAAACTGTTTATTGAGGGGTTTTGTTTTTTTAATTAAAGCTGCAGGTGAAGCTCCGCCTACTCCATTATCTTACTGAGTGAATTATGTCTCTCCCCATCTTTTCTAATGATCCACAGTTGCCCTGGTCTTTTGACTCAGGAGCAGAGGATTGTTCTGCTAGAAGAAAAGTGTCCAACTTGGAAAAGGGCAGCCAGGCTTGGCCAGGCTGAGCCAGGCTGGGCCAGTCTGGACCACTGATTAGCTGAGTTGATGCTGGAAGCTCAGCTAACAAGCCCAAATTGGTCCCTAATCAAGTCCAAGCTGAGAGCCACTCACTTCCCTGGGTTGCCAATTTCCTTCTCCGAGAGTAAGAGCTGCTGGGAAGGATTCCTAGCTACAAATGGCTGGACAATGGTTAAGGGCAGGAACACAAGCCCTCTTCAGAGTCCAGTAGGACGGAAAATATTTGTCTTCATTCCTCTCTGGGTTTCTTGGTGCTAAAGTCTCAGCCTGACTTTGGAGAACTCAGGGATCTATTTGATGCCAGCTCTGCTGGTCAGTCTCCCCTTTTGCATTCGAATACTTCAGAGTACTTATCCATACATGGACCCAGAGACAATTTGGTGTGCAGACTCCAGAAGCTTTACAAGCCTCCAGTTTTCAGATTAAAGAAAACCTGCCTTGTAGAAGTTGTTGGAAAATCTGCCCCTGGTTGATGAAGGAAAACAAACTCAGAGGAGTGCAGAAACCTGCCCAAACCCCACAGCAGCTGATTCAGCATGGAGCTGGGCCTAGATTCCAAGACCCTGGCTGCTGGACTGAGTGCTTTGTCTTTGATGCTCTTCTTCACAGCAACAGACAGAGGTGTGGATTTCTCAGCATGTGGTAAAATGGCTCCTTGTCTTGGTTCCAGGCTGGGAGCTACAGGAGCTATATGTGCTTGAGTCTCATGGTGGTCTCTAGAAAGGGAGTTTTACTGATGGTCATGGCACATGGGTGTGGAGAAGAGTAAAGATGTAGACATTGTTGCCAGGCAACTGATCCTGCACTTTTGCAGTTACCTAGGTGATGATGGAGTGAAGAGTGTCTACATAATGAGAGCGAGTATCCATTTCAGGACCCTCACCATGTCTGTTTCCTCGTGTGTGTGTGTGTGTGTGTGTGTGTGTGTTGTAGGGATGTTTGCACCTTCTTTGTGATATTTGTCTTGTATCCCCCTTGCTCCTCAGAAAAGTACGAGTTGTGGCCTTCCACCTTCCTTTCCTTTATCCTAGCAGGAAATCTTGTAGATTTGTTTTCTCAAGCTTGCTTCAGCATATGCTTTAGCATGTGAGTGTTGGAAGACAGGGCCCACACAAGCATAAAATGGCAGAGCATTTGTTGATTTTCCCAGTAAGTGGCTAGAAACCTGCTCTGCAATATCAGACTCATTTCTGACTCAGGCTGACTTACAAACCTAAAGTGTGTATCCCTTTCCCAGGACATGTCATTCAGTTCTGCCATATTGGAAATGCCATTTTTTTGTGGGGGGTGGGGGGGGGTATGGCCATGAGAGTACTCCACGGAAAAGAGTTAACTCTAAATCCAAGCATTTGCTGCTGTTGTCCAGAATCTTGTGGTGAGGCATTACTAGAAAATCAATGTGATCCTCTTTACAAGTGACAAAAGTGTTGATATTTCACTTTGTAAACAAAAACCCTGAGACATCATGAGGATAATTAACTTTTTCCAAGACATCCATGTAGCAAGGAACAGGGTCACCATGGCAGCCACAGTCTGAAGATTACTGCTCTTGTATGCTGTTCCTCTAAAGGTGTAGATATTCTGGACTACTTGTATCCAACACAGGACTCTTTGGAACAAGTTACAAACCTGGGGCACCGCAGTATTTGAAACATTCTGAAGACATTCATGCTATGTGACCCAGTCATCACCATGTGAAGTAAATGAGAATCAGCAGTTACATCTGAAGTTGAAGAAATTGACTTAGTGAGGTTAATGAGCAGCTCCCGGTCATACCAGTAACTAATGGTAAATTTGAACCTGGCTTCTTTGTTTCGTGATGCTTGGTTCAGATTTCCTTCTATTACAGGATGGCTTTCAGCCTTGACAAAATAGGTTTAAGTCATATGCTTCACCTAAAGTCCAATTTTAATTTTTGCTCTGCATCTTTAAAAGGATTTTGGGGAGCATGGAGATAGGTGCAAGGCTTGTCATGCAAATGTGAGGACCTGAGTTTGATTCTAAAAACATGTTTTTAAAAAAACAGGCATCAGTGGAAGGGGAGGTGCTTGGTTCTGTGGAGGTGTGATACCCCAGAGAAGGGGGATGCTAGAGGAGTGAGGTGGCTGGGTGGGGAAGCACCCTCTTAGAGGCAAAGGGGTGGGGAATGGGGTGGGAGGCTCAAAGAGGGGAGACCGGAAAGGGGGATAACATTTGAAGTGTAAACAAATAAAATGATTAATTTAAAAGAGGCCAGGCATGGTGACATCCACTTGTATCTCAGCATGGAGAGACGCAACACAGATTCCTGGGACCCACCAGTCAGCGGGTCTAACCCACTTCATGAACTCCAGGCCAGTGAGAGAACATGTCTCAAAATACAAGGTGGTCAGCTCTCATGAGGACCAACACCTGAGACTCACCCCTGTTCTCCATACTCAAACTCACAAGCGCAGGCCTGCTCACGCCCGCGTGTGCATGCACATACACACACACACAAATTTGGAGGGTATGGCAATGAATCAATCTCACAAGAAGAATTTATTAGAAGAAACAAAAGATTTACTCCAGTATCAGGCAATAGCTAAATCAGTCAAGTCTTTGCTTCTTTCTAGGCCCTAATCTATCATATAGAGGGAAATAAGGCAGGGGAAGAAAAAAGGAAAGAAAAGAAAGCAAGGAAAACAAGGAAAGGCTGGGTGAACCGTCTTAGTTACTCAGGGTCCTTATCCCAGGTTCCCATTTCTGCAATAGTGTCATCTTAGAAATATTTAAATTTACCATATCCTCGGCACCAGCCAAGATAAAGATACCTGGATACACCTCACTCTTAGCAATGACCTGGGTTGAACCAGGTCATTGGTTCTCTTCAATTCTGAGTAAGATAGGAAAATATATTAAAGAAAATGGCAAGTTCCAGAGATTCTGGCTAACTGACGTTGATTGAACCGTATTGAGCTTTGGCTGAGGATTGTAGTACAGTGAGCTTGGCACTCAGTGGGCCCACAAAAGCACCCCATGAACAGAGTCAGAATGCTCAATGGCAGCTCTGTCTGGATCTATTGTGATACTGGGCAGATCACATTGTCTTTTGTGAAGTCCACTTCTACCTTTGCTTGTGACATGGAATAAAATGGGCTACATACCGTTGTTTTAAGAATTAAATTAACTGGGATGTCTGGTACAAATATGCAAAGTGGATGTATAACCAATCAATGCTTCTCTGACGACTAAGTCATTTTGCAGCTTGCTCTTGAGAAGTCAGTGCTCTGCTTTGTCAAAACTCCATGCAGTGAGTTTGGCTCAGCAATCCATCTGATTGTCCCCTTCTTTGCAAGTCTGTTTAAAGAATGAGGCTATTCTATTTCCACCTCCCTAGTGGCATAGTGCCCAGCTTGCTTTCTGTAGGCAATGATGTGAAAACAATGTTAATAGTCAGTTGTGCCCTAGAGTGGCCATGGTTTATAATTTTCCATGACTTACAAAGCTCAGCCTATATTACTCTTGATATATATATATATATATATATATATATATATATATATATATATACCACTTCATTAATAGTGGTGCTTGGCTTCTGTCTTCTATTTCTAATAGAAATCTACCATTTTTCATTTGATTTATTATTATTATTATTATTATTATTATTATTATTATTATTATTATTACTAAGCGAGAAAAAGCCACTGAACATATCTATGGATAATATGAGCAGAAAACTGTTTCCTAACTAGTATCCACAACACAAAGTAATGACCTTCTGGGCTTTTTTTTTTTTAATTTTCTTACTCTTTTTCACCATGGCATCTGCTCATCTTGGGCATTTTGTTCATATTCTAAGCTCATGTATTACTTTATTAGCACAAAAACTGTGAGTTCAAGAGCAGGGAGGACTGTTAAGAGAGTTAATAACGCTAAAGGTCTTTACACCGTCCCCGACATATACATGGTTTTCTTAGGGCTCAGGCAAGAGGATCACTGGGCTGTATGGGTAGACATCAGCCTAGGGGAAACAGAAATGAGGTACAGATTATCTCTGTGGATTCATCTCCCACCTTTGTATTTCTGCATTTTCATCTCCGTTTCACCTGAACCAGGTTCTGTATATGTCCCAACCTCTCTCTCTCCCGTGCAGTCCTGTCCCCAGGAAAGGCTCTGATGAATTTACTCACAATGACATGTCACAGATTCATATTGTTTCAGATCATTCCTTTTGTTAGGACTTGACTATGAAACGTGCCCAAAGATAACACTGATTTTAGGAAATCATGGAGCCTTTAGAAGTGGGTGATAGCTAGAGGGATCGGGCCACTTGAGTAGGACTTTGATCTTAGCCTAAACTCTGTTCCTGATCACCACCTCCCCATTAGCACATCATGCATTTTAAGGAACTACTCTCTAAGGTGAGGTTTATCTTGAAGTAAATTGCTGTACAATACTTGGCTACTACTAGAGTTTCCTTACTGGCCTGATAGAGCTGTAGAAACACATCTCATCTATAAGAAGTGCTTACCTAGCCATAGGTCTCCTGAACATTAGCTTTGAAGACTTGGGGCTAAGGGAGCCCTTTCTGTAGGACTTTGTCACGCAGTAGCTTCCAAATAAAACCAATCCCAAGAAACCAGCAGAGTTTCCGCAAACTTCTCAGGTGTAAGTAATGGGAACCTTTTTTAGGCTCTGAATCCTTCATTCCTGTATCAAACCCTGCTCTAGTGGGCTGAAAGCCAGCATCCAGTGGAATCTACAGTTATTTCTACTAGCAGGCTGTTTGTTATGATCTCTTGATGGAAACCTGGCAGTGAACTGTAACCAGGGTATGGCTGGCAAAACCTGACTATTTCATCTGCACAGGCTGTTTGTAAAGGAAGTGACAAACTGAGAGAGGCTCTGTAGGTGGGGGTGGGGGGGTGGGGGTGGGGGGGGGAATGAATCAGAACTTGTCTACCTCTGAGCCACAGGACAGGGACATGCTCCTGTTCTCTCTCTGTCTCTGTCTCTGTCTCTGTCCCTCCCTCTCTCCCTGCCTCCCTCCGTTGCTCCCTCATGTGTGTGTGTGTGTGTGTGTGTGTGTGTGTGTGTGTGTGTGTGTGTGAGAGAGAGAGAGAGAGAGAGAGAGAGAGAGAGAGAGAGAGAGAGGCTCTGTGTTATTTAGCCATCACACAGGAATACCTATCTTCATCATGGACTTACCAGGGGTTTTTTCTGAACATCAGCTAAGACCCTGGCCCAATGCCTAGATCATGGCTTCAGTCTCTTGGAAGGGTTGCAGGCAGTCAGCTGACATGGCAGATGAAGAGTAGGACATGGGAGAGTTTGACTGCTTTTGCTCTGTAGCCTGTGAACCCATGCAGAAAAGCTTCTTGAGAAAGACTGCTCTGGCCCCAGGTGAGATTTCCGAAGAGGACACCCTTGGGCTGAGTATTAGACCAGATTGTGGAAGGGAAATTGATACAAATTACAAGTGACAGGCCACAGACTTAAACATTTATTGACTCCCGCTAGCCGTGCATACATATTCTGTTGCTGCACACACATACTTTGATCTCTCGCACACACCCTCTCAAGATGTCACAAATGCTTGGATGTTACACACACTCAGCCAGTTACACAAACACACCCATGCAGATGCTACTTGTAATTTCTCAGATTCACTTATATTCACTCAGGTGTCCCAGGCACTTGGGCACAGGGTTGACACTCTAGTTCTGTCTCGCTTCACGGTGTCTTAAGTGCTATTGGATACAGAAGATCAAGTCCACTCAAACCAGTTTAGCAAAGAGATTTGTTGGGAAGATTAAAGCTATGTCATTGAACTCTGGTGGGAATCACTGCCAGGTCCACTGAGCAGCTCAGGGGCCAGTGTGGGACTTTTTCTCTTTTGGGGAAGGAATGTAAGCCTAGGCAAGGTGGCTTTTGTACTCTGCCTCTCCGAGTTGACAGGTCATCTTTATGTTTCTCCTCTGGCCAGGCTTTTTTTTTTTTTTGTCACTGCTTGCATTCAGCTTTACCATAGATGGTCCTATGTGTTCCCCTCTTTAATAGCGTTATAATGGAACACAATTATCTCTGTTCTCAGAGGACAGTCATGTGACTCCCATTGATCTTTCATCTCTATACTCTTGATATCAACTTTATGTGATTGCTTTTCACCAGAAGACAAAAGTTTTCAACAACAACAACAACAACATTAGAGAGAAACTTGATAACCCAAAAGAAAAATCAGAATCAGATCTATTGTTAATAGCACTCAAAGATAACCTCAGGGGCTGGAGACAAGCCTTAGCAGTAAAGAGTGCTCACTGCTCCTCCAGAGGACCTGAGTTTGGTTCCCAACATCCACATCCAGGTCATGAATACCTGGAACTCTAGATCCAAGGGATCCAATGCCCCTTTCTGGCTTCTGTGGGCACCCCACACCACAATGACACATGTAAAAAAAATAAAATAAGTCTTAGCAAAATAAGATACTTCAAGAAAAGTTTGTTTTTTCTTCTATTCATTTGTGTGTGGTTATTTTTAGTATTGTATTTATATAAATGAAGGTAATTTAGTAATACCGTCTTTATGTCTTTCAAAGGAAGGTACCTTAAGACATGTCTAAGACTGCCCTTAAGCACATCGTCTAAGGTGAACCATTCAAGGGCTCCGAGACATGCTTTTGCCCACCTTGCTCTCAGCAAGGTCATAAGAGTTTTTGAAACTGTAAACTCCTCAGGCATCTTGCCTTTTACTGGCAAATACCATCCACATGCCCAAGATGCAGGTGTACCTTCTTCGGCTGGCTCTGGTCCCACACATTCCAGATGTAACCAGGGCTTTATGCCTGAACTTGAGGGCCTCAGGGACACACTATAACTCTATGCCACATTTTGTATTTGTAATTTTTTTCTGGGAGAGGGACTCCAAAACTTTTGCCAAATCCTCAGATGCTTATCTGAAGGATCTAGAAAGTTCCAAAAGTGTCTAGTCTGACCCCCCAGCCTATGGGGGCCTCTTTCTTCCTGATTCTCAGTCAGTTACAGTCAAGCCCTGCAGGGGAAGTGCAAGCAACAAAAGAAAGCAGCTTCTCCCCTCTCTCTAGTTTTTTTTTTTTTTTTTTTAAACTTTTGTTTTCATTTTTGAGTCTGATACACATTATTCTAAACTGTTAAAAAGGGTGCGAACCTTCCCACCCAGAAGAAAATGGAATTGGTATGCAAAGTAAGCCTGGTCTTGAATAATTAATTCTGATTTGCATGTTCAGATGAGTCTGAGACTGCCCTGGCAGTCAGGAGCGAATTCATATGCAAGGAAAGGGTGGGCAGTGTGCCCAGGCTGGGAGAAGCTGGCTTCCTGGGGAATCTCCACTGGCTTTCTTCTGCCTGCTGAAGCTATAAAAGCCCTGAGAGGTAGAGAATTGTCACCCAGGGAGAAGCATCTTGCTTGTACGCACACAGCAAGTTACTGACATGAAATACTGTCTTGTGGTCAGTAAGGCTCAGATGTTTGGAGCACTAGGATTTTAATTGCAGCATTTATAGATTAAATGGCTTTAATAAGTTATGTAGCTTATTTAAGCCTTGGTTTTGTCATCTGTAAAATGGGAGCAATGGTAACATTGACAGTACAAAGTGATCGGAAGACCTAGAGGTTGTAAAGGACAAAATACTGCCTTCCAGACTGTCAGGGCCATTGTACGTGGAGCCCACGGCAGTTGTGGCTGCATGTATAAGAACTGTGTAAGATCAAGCCAGCCAGAATTACAGGGGGAATAGAGGAGGGGTCCACGGAATCCCATCTGCATCTGAGGAGCTTCTGGAGAGGTGAAACTTCAGTTTCGTTCAGGGATAAGACCCCTGGTAACTTGTTCATATTCCAGTGTATGGTCCTATGCACATGCACATGCTAACAGCACTTAATGGACTCAGTGGATTTAAAAAGAGAGCACATAAAATTGGGAGAGGGAAGTGGTGTAAAAATTGGAGGGGAGGGAGTAGGATGGGTTTGTTTAAAAACATATTGTTATCATGTATGAAATTCGCAAAAATCAAACAAAACAATAACAACAAAAACCAAAATAACTATACCCCTGAACACACAAAAGCAAATTAACTTGCCTGGTTCTCACATTCACAGAAGCAATGGTGGTGGCTCTGTTGTAGTTCTCAATATCAGAACCACCATCTTCTCTTCTTCCCCAACTTCAATGATGAGGCTAGAGGCCAGCTTCTGCCCCTCAAAGGTTGTTCAGGGCCACAGCACTACCCTGTGATAGTGTTTCTGGACAACAGCAGCAATATCAGTAGTGATGACAAAGCTTTCTGAGCTCCACTCCTTTCCATGTTATTTACTAAGTGTTTTTGCAGATCTTGATGGTCCTGAAGGAGATGATTCACAGGAACCCTAGGCCTTCTTCTTGCTGCAGGTGGAAAGGACCACGTAATAAAATAGGACACCATCTGGTACATCTGATCAACAAAGGGTCAAATCTGACCAGAGATATGCCATCCTATTCTTCAGCGCCACTTGCAGAGAAGGCCATCTCAGTCTTTGACAACATCTGGCTGTATCACAGTGTGCAGGATTGAGACCTGTCCTGCCAGAACTCATCGATAAAACCTTTAACAGACTCCAGGGACATATCCTGATGTACAATGCCTGTCTTCTGTGCCTCTAACACCTAATAGGAAGAGAACCCTATGGAGGAAGGACTCAGTGATATGCCAGTGGGTAGCATCTAGAAGGAGAAATATTTTTACCCCTGTTTTGTTCTACTATTTTAAATCATAATGTAAATCTGTGTTTTCCTATTTGTTTTAGGCTACCCCTGTGAAAGGGTTGCTCGATCCTCAAAGGGATAGTGACCTACAAGTCAAGAACCATTGTTTTACACAGATAGAGTTCATCATCCTTGAGATAAATTCCTGGTCATGGAGAGTTTTTCACATCTTTGTGGATGTTGCAAAGAGGATGGAGAGGTTGGTTTTTGCACTCCCCAAGTTTATGAGAGTCTTTGTTTCTAGTCTGGATAATGGAGGCCCCTTGGATTCAGCAGGCATAAATCCAGTCTTGTGTCCACATCCCTTAAGTCTCAGGAGACATTAGCCATAGAGTTATACACCCTAGATATACCATGATAAGATATAACCCTCTCTCTTTGATTCCTGACTCCAAACTGAAAGGACCTTCTATAGATGTGATAGGCTTAGCCCCTTTGGACCTGGAAAATCATTGTGAGAGGCAGCGCAAGGCGATGGGAGGTTAGACTCCCAGTTAGATGTCTCCAGTTAAATTCCAAGGCTGCTACTCATTTTTTTTTTTTTTAAATGACTTTGGGCAATATGCTCACTTTCTGAACCTTAGATTTTTGGGGGAGG
This sequence comes from Rhynchomys soricoides, assembly GCA_019843965.1. Taxonomy (NCBI): domain Eukaryota; kingdom Metazoa; phylum Chordata; class Mammalia; order Rodentia; family Muridae; genus Rhynchomys; species Rhynchomys soricoides. Next base: position 1,323,444 of record JADRCH010000281.1, read on the forward strand.
GGATATTATTTTATCCACTTACATTGTGGAAGAGCAGAGATAAGGCTGAGAAGGCACCCAACACAGCCTAGATAAACTCTAAGAAGTATTAGTATGCTTCCTTTGTAGTTGTACTCAGGTGCAAGGTGTGCTGACTGAACGAGTGAATGAACATGTGGAAAACATAGATGCCATTTCTCTTTCCTAAAGACCTTTGTTATGCTTGAGTGGTTTGTGCCCCGTAGGGTCTTATCAGGAGCCTACCATCTTTCTCTAAGCTTTATTGGCAGATAGTGGAGTCTGGGTGGAGATGCCAAGCCAGGACCAGGAGGCTGACAGAGGATTTGTTTGGATGGAAAGAAAGAACATAGTCCAATGGATGACATCTTTCTACTAATGAGTGTGACAATTTTAAGCATCCACTGTAAGGTCTCCATTGAGAACTCTGGGTCTGCTTGTGCCAGTTGAACTAATACAGTGAAGGAGGAAGGAGAGAAAGAAGAGTGGCAGGAGGAGAGAGAAGAAGGGAAGGGGGAGGAGAAGGGAGTAAAAGAAGAGGAACAGAGGAGAAAGGAGGAGGAGGGGGAACTGGCAGAGGAAGAGAAGAAGAGGGAGGAGAACAGGGAGGAGGAGGAGGAGGAGGAGGAGGAGGAGGAGGAGGAGGATTCAGGAATCAGAAAGAGTTAAGAACTAACCCTCTCTCTTCCCCTAATAACTCAGTGTCACCCTGCCTCCATTTCTCCTTCTGCAAATGGGAATCATATATTATACTCTGAAGTCTTTTTTCATGGCTTTTCTGAAACCATGGACACTCAATGGATATGAGTGAGTCCAGTTTGGATGGTTGAATTTTCTGGATGGGCAAGGTTAACCTTTTAAACATTTAAATTTTTTGAAAATATTGCAAGTCTTTATGTTCTTCCTTCCAGAGGCAGCCAAGTGTGATGAGTCTTGTCTTGGTGACTCAGAGTTAACATTATGAGCACCAGATTCTGTGCACTGAGGCCATGGGCATGAGGAGAGAACAATTTGTCTTCACAAAGGATGGGTGAGAGATAGCTACAGAGCAAGTTTCTGCCCTGCCACTTCTGCTGAGGCATCTGTGGGTTCTGTCTTTTCTGCACCAATTGAACTGACTGCTCTTCTCTTCTGGAGACCTGGGAAATGACATCTAAGAATGTTGTCAGTAAAATGAGCTTCTATGTGCACAGACGGATCCCTGTAGATAGACTACAAGGGCTGAGGACAGCTCTTTTAGTGGGCCTAAACCTTGCTTGTTTTCTTCCTTGGACCTGGATGTGCTCTGGACATGTATAATACAAGACATGGCCTAGCCTTAGACTGGAAAACAGCTGGTGGATTCTTACAGCTTAGGCACAGCTTGTCTGGCCGATGGAGGGATGGCTGGGCTGTAGTAATGAGTTCTTTCCTTCCCCCATATCTTCTTCCTATGCCCCTGCTCCTCCTTGTCCTCCTCTTCCTCTTTCTCTTCCTTCTTCACTTCTTATTCCTCCTCCTTCTTTCCTGCTCCTCTTCTTGTTCTCCATCCTCTATCTTCTCCTTTTCCTGCTCCTCCTTTTTCTCACCTTCCTCCCACTCTCTTCCTTCTTCCTCTCTCCATTTCCTGTTCCTCCTCTCCCCTCTTCTCCTCTTCTGGTTCCCCCTCCTCCTTTCCCTCCTCCTTTTCTTCCTTCCCCCTCCCTTCTTCCCCTCTCCTCTTCTCCCACCTCCTGTTCCTCTCCCTCCCCTTTTTCCTTCTTCACTACGCTAGTGTCAGAATTCACTCTTTTGTATCTGTGCATGTGTGAACAACTCTGCAGCTGGGCTACAGCTAGACTAGAAGTTACTAGAATTGGTTGATTTTTCTCTGTCTAACACCCCCACTTCTAGAAGATTGTTTGGCAATCTGGGATTTGAAGAATTCTTAGATACTGAACATGTGCTCAACATTGGAGGATAAGCCCATCCTCTGCCTGTAAGGACCAGGGACACTGATGGAGATAGGGTAGTCTGACTTCTGGCTTAGATTCATAACACAGGTGATGGACTTTCAGGTTCAAAGTTATTGCCTTCAGCCTCTGAGAGCCACCTACAATTGTTTATTTAGCAATCCAGTAGGGGTGGTTTTGGTCTTGAGGCATTGTTAGAGGGGGGGGGGGGACCATGATTCCTAGACACCAAGACCTGGGTATAAACAGATGCCTATGTACACACTTAGACATGCATACAGATGCTGTGAAAAGCCCACCTGAAATGCACTCAGGTCTATGTATGCATAAAGGCACCTAACTGCAGCTTCACCACACTCTTTCTTCATCTCAATAACTGTGCTTTTAGGCCCTAGCTTAGGTACAATATCCTCTGAAGCATTCTATTTTAATTTCTCTTAATTTGTATTATCCATGGCAGTGTTACATGCCAAACCAGTCTCTTCTCTGTGTCAGCACTGTCCTGATAAGCTGGAATTCAGAATGCACTGAAGAAGAGAGCCCTGACCAAACTGTGACTCCTTGAGCAAGAGATGCGTTTAAAGGTTTCATAACCTTTGCAACTCCTTGTTGTCTAGGACAGAACAGATGCTCAATACATAGTGATGAATGGATAGAAAATATAGTAAGAAATCCAAACCAACCCATAAAGTTACCATCCCACACCTATTCATAAATATATAGATGTATATGTAAATGTGATGTGTGTGCAGAGTGTGGTTCACTCAAGCATACCCATTGATCCACACACAGAAATGCTAACACATATTCTTCCAAGCAGTTGAATGTACCCATACACAGCCTACTGGAGGACCATTATAAATATTCCACAAGCAAAATAAACACACACACACACACACACACACACACACACACACACCTCATGCACCTCTAGGAAGGTAATTTCCTCTCTTGTGCTTACAACCTGTGTATGCAAATTGGATTTTCAGAACGTTTTAATCCTTTGTTGACACTTATTAAGACAAACAGAGGTGGGCAGACACAGCTTCTTGGCTGGGTGGATGTGTCTCGCCTAGGATGTAATGTCAGAAACTGTTGATGTAGAATTAATACTCACTTTTACGAGTTTATCTTATGTCATAGAGTTGGAAAAAAAGCCTCAGTGTAAATATTCATCATATGGCTTAATTGGTTTGATGTACCGTAGCAACAAGCACGGTGCCAGACGCTTGCTACAGAGGCCTCTGCGTTGTTTCAAAGTCTTTATTATTATGACAGCAAAGTCTTGTTCATTAAAGTTTCACAATCCATTTTCATTAGGTTGAAGCTGAGTCTGTAAACGAACAGTTGCTCTGAAAAATCTAGCCCTCGCAGCTCTCGCTGGGGAGGCAGCGCGTCTGTATTAATTATCAGAACGCTGGTGTCGATCGACGATGTTAATTGCACTGATGGCTCGTTATTTGGGGAATTACCATGCATTTCATGCAGGGATAATAAAAATGAATTTTTAAACAAAGAGACTTAAAATAATATCAAATCTGCAGAGAATACCAACATCAAAGGCATATCTCAAAGCTTTGAATTTTATCTTTGTGGTCCAAAATGTTAAAGAGGCGCCTGCAATGCAGTTGGTTCAAGTTCGCAGTGAAGGGAAACAAAACAAGAGTTAATTAACTGTTATTACAAACCTTTTCAACTTTAATTTGACTTTCAAATATTAGCATTTATCTATGAACTGTGCTTCTGGGTTTGACAAATTAGTTTTCACAGAACAAGTTTAATTAGGCGTCATTGTGCTTTTATGTCAGTTTTCAGAGCGGCAGACAATGAATGGATTAACTTATTAAAAGTCATCTGTTTAAAAGACTTTGTCGAATGGCAAGGGGTGGGCACAGTTGCTTGGCTTTGCTAGGCGATGGGGAAATGATACTGCCACTTGGGTGTCAGGGGCTTGTAGATAAGATGATAAGAGGGCTAGCTGCTCTACCAGCTGAGCTCTGCTTTTTGTTTACTGCCACTTTAGGATCCAAGGTCATGGCCCCAACACAGTGTTTGGGAAAACTGAGTTTCAAAAGGTGCCATCTTGGGCTGGGGAGATGGTTCAGTCAATGAAGCACTTTCCTTGCAAGCGTGAAGGCCTGAGATCAATTCCCTGGAATCCATATAAAATAAAACTCGGAGCGGGGGGTGGGGGGGGACGCCTGTAATTCCAGCACTGGGAGGTGGAGACAGGTGGATCCCCAGGGTTTGCTGGTATGCCAGCCAGCCTAATTGGTGAACTTTGAATCTCGATGAGGATCCCTGTCTCTAAAGAAGGTAGATGACTCTTGAAGAATGACATCTGAGATTGACCTCTGGTCTTCATACACACACACACACACACACACACACACACACACACACTATACCATCTTGTAGAGATATAGAATGTTTATGATAATGTTTAGGATTTTCAATTGACTTTATATGTTATGTTATATGCTAGGATGCTCCAGGTCAGGGGGCAACAAACATTTTTTGTTTTTCCTAAGGGACCATTCAGTCTATGTTAGAACCACTCAATTCTTCCTTTGTCCTATAAAAGCAGCCATAAACAAACAGGACTCAATAAAATTTTATTTACTAAAACAGGTGTCAGGAATAGGCCTTGATCCTTGGATCAACTGTGGTCATAGTTGGTGTAGTTGGCTTACCCCTGATTGGTTGTTCTGACCACACCAATCAGAATACAGTCAACAAAAGAGAACTGTAATTTCTCTGCTACCAAACATTTTTTTATCCTATCTAATGTTGTAGGGATGCTGAGCACATGATGATGAACAGATGGCCTTTTACAAAGGTGCTGTGACTCAAGGTTACATTCTTATAGTGGACAGTTCCTTTATATTTTCCCTATAGGTTTTCCTATTTGGGCAACAAGATTTACTCACTTGATTTATTGAATTAGATCTTTAGGGGTGTGTTTGTTATAAAGGAGGGGAGGGGAAGAGAGTGATCTTTTAAAACTTCCAATATGATCTTTGATATGAACCAGAGATTTCTCACACTGACTCTGGAAGATGAAGGGACAGGACTAGAGCCATGACAAGGGCTTCTGCCCACCTTTCTTATCACTTCCAGAGCCTTGAAGTTGCCTAATAAGGCCCAGACCTTAGTTTTAGTTACCTGAGGTGACAGCAGTAGGTCTGTATGAATGCGACACCTAGGCCCGTCATCCCTGGGTAACTGTCATGAGAAAGTTTTCTTACCTGTCTAACCCCACGTACCCTCCTCTCTAAGAGCATGCCCGGTGCTGATGTCTACAGGATTCTATGACTTTCAGACTCTGGTCTCGGGTGTCACGGAGGCCAGGCCCTAAAGTACCTAAGACAGTTCCTGCAGACCTTGACAGCTCAGGGATGTTGCTATTGGGACTTTCATGGTTATCAAGAATGGTGACAATCTAGGAGAATAGGGAATATCAGAGAGCACCTTGACTACGGAATGGATAAAGCAATAGGCAATCATTAACTCTGTTCGTGATGGTTAGGCCAGGCTTCCTTTGGGCTTCCAAATCTACGATTGCTACACCAATGCACTTGGTCACCACCACCTAATGAAATCAAAATCATTTCATTGTTTTCTTGTTGTAATCTTTGAAACAGTCTCTTGGTCCCACTTCAGAGATATGTAAACTAAGGCCTGGAGAAATAAATTAATTTAGATTGAAGATTTGGTAAACTCCAAGTGTGTCCTCATGAGGATGCTCTTTTCTAGTTTCCCACAGACCGGAGCCTTGTCAGAGAGATTCTGGCCCAGGGCTCTCTTGAGAAGCTGAGCCCCTAGGGCACCCTCTTCTCCTTGCCTGGTTGGTCCTGAACAAAAACAATGACAGGCTGATGCTTGCATGCAAATGGCATCCCTCCTCTCACTGCTGGAGCCCTGAGCAAGCACTTGTTGTTCATTTCTATAAATGTTAACATATCAGGATGTATTTTGACACGCTACTAAGATAAGTGCTAGAGCTGACAATAATAATGTATAATTTATGTCTCTCATATTACCTTCCCATCACTGTGCTTACATTATTACATAAATTAGTTTAATGTATCTGACATTCATCAGATAATTTAAGCATTTGTTCTTTTGTCTCGTCTCCTGCTCAGCAGGCTTCTAGGCTGGGGATCATGGTGCCATTTTGGCACTGATTTGAGAGAACCCTGGAAAGTTATGGGAAGATTTCTGACATGCACAAAGAAGGTTTGTTTGGAGGTGAGCAACTAGGTCATAGGGTACAGATGGTCCTGGAAGAAGCCCTTAACTATTACATAGGTTGCAAAAATGGTCAAAGATTCTCCCTACCCCATTTTGGTCATTTATTGATGATGTGACTACTGAGATCCCCCCCATCCAGAAGTGGAACTTCTTCTTTTTGAATCTTGGCTTGGCTGAGTGGTAGCTTGGACAGAAAAGCATTAGTAGACACATGCCTGGTGACTTGCTGTGACTGGAAATATCCTATTACCATCATGAGAGTAAAATCTACTTAGCAAGCTGACTGATGATACTCAAGGCCCAGTTTGGTCTGGTTTGCTCCAGTTTACCTTCTTTGACCCCACTGATACTCAGCTGAGCTACTAGTCATGTGTGTGAGGTAGATCATCAACTGTTAAATGACTGAAGTCACAAGGATAGCAGAAGCCATCCATTACCCCAGCCCACATTCTGCATTCACAGAATACTGAGTTAAATGCATGATTTCTATTTCATGGTTTAGCACATTTGGGAGTGGATTTGGTAGAATAAAATATGAAAGACAGCTGAAGTTGATTGACAGGGAATCTTTCTTCTAGCTGTTGAGAAGAAGAAAGGAGTCTTTCTTAAAGTTCCAACTACGTACCTCTGTGGTAGTTTGATAAGGAATGACCCTTATAGGCTTATATATTTGAATGTTTAGTCATCAGAGAGTGGTACTACTTAGGATTAGGAGGTGTGGCCTTGTCAGAGTAGGTGTGACCTTGCTGGAGAGTTGGGTTTTGAGGTTTCAGAAGCCCAAGCCAGACTCAGTTACTCTCTCTCTTCCCCCCACCCCCATCTCTCTCCCTGCAGATCTTGCACTTGCAGCTACCTCTCCAGCACTATGTCTGACTGTATGCCACCATGCTTTCTGCCAAGACAATAATGAACTAAACTTCTGAAACTGTAAACAAGTCCCAGTTAAATGCTTTATTTTATAAGAGTAGCCATGTTCATAGTGTCTCTTCACAGCAATAAAACACCGACTAAGACACCCTCAGTCTGGGCTGGGAACTTGAATTTATAGTGCCTCACTTAGTCTCTCTCTCTCTCTCTCTCTCTCTCTCTCTCTCTCTCTCTGTATAATAATAAAACTATTATTCCTATTTTATAGTCAAGAAAACCTACGAGGCTGGACATGGTGGCACATACCTTTAATCTCAGAATTTGGAAGTCAGGAACAGGTTATCATTGTGAGTTCGAGGTCATCCTCACCTAGGTAGTAAGTTCCAGGCCAGTATGGTCTATATTTGAGACCCTATGTCAAGATAAAGAAGATGCAGAGTCAAGGTATTTAGACGTCTTGCATGAGGTCATAAATCAGTCAGTGTAAAATCCAGGATTCTAAAGCAGGTCTATTTCTTACACACCCTAGCTAAGATCACTTCTTGGGATATATAAAAGGAGACCTGTTTAAACAGATGAATTTCACGTGCGCATGTCTGTTTCAGGATGGGGGCATCTATGAAACAACCCCCAGAGTTCAGTATAACCATAGTCCAAGGGCCATTAGCATAGTGTCTGGTATTTAAAGGCTTTTCCAGCTCTATTACCTATTCTGTGGTCCCTGCTTTGTGAAGTCAGTGATATCAGCCCCTTTCTAGATGAGGAAAGTGGTTCCAGAGGCTCTAGAACCTGAGTTTCAATCCCTTAACCAAACCAGAAGCTTTTTTCCTTACAGGTTAAATAACCACTAGATGGAACCACTGTAGACACTTTACTTTGCAATAAATCTCTACACTGACAGACTTGAAGATAATGCTTGTGAGTAGGTCTCTGCCCCAGGCCTCCATAGTTTCAGAGGTATGGTTCCTACCCTCACAGGGCTTGCTGTCTGTCCAGGAGACAGCACCCTGTAATACATTGAACCTGCATCTACCATTGCAGTACTATCACAAGGCCTGTTCCGGCGATGCTGACCCATGTCCACTTAAATAAATCAACACGTCAATTTCCACAGTTGATGGCTGAGCTCCCTATGGGCCTTGTGGGATCCATCCAAAGTGATTCATTCAGTTTCTATGCTCAAAAGTGTTAAGATGCAAAGATCCAAAAGTGAACTGTCCAGTTTGGGCAAAGATCTAGAAGAGTGCAGAACTGGCAAACTGACACACATTTTCCTGGAAGGTTACTTACTCGGATTAGATACAAAACACTTATTCATACATTTTACCTTGGGATTCTAAGAAAATTACTTACCATAAAAATATGTAAGACCTGGAAAGGAAAACATTTGAAATGTAAATAAAATATCAAAAATAAATAAATAAATAAATAATAGGTAAAAATTGCTTGTCATGGTTATTTTTAAGATGAAATTTAATTGAGAACAACTTCAATGCCAATATTTTTCAAATAAAATATAATAAAAATCTTACAGTAGACTGGTACCCAGAAAATCAGAATGATGCCTATTGTAACATTGTGAAATATTAAAATAAAAGGTAGGTTATACAAAATAAGTATTGTGGAGTGAGTTTACATGTAAACAACATATTTATGGAAAATTCTGGAAGGCTGTGTATATAAAAACATTAACAATGGTTATTCCTTGGAGATGGATTAAGAAATAAAAAAAATTTTCTTATTTTTTTTCTGTATGTCTATATTTTCACTTCCTAAATTAGTTATGTAATATTTGTGGCTTTAAAAAGGGCATGGAACAGATTAAACTGTATTGGACAGTTTAAATAAAAACTTGGCAGTGTTTGTCTATTAAATCTTGGATATCTAATTTAAAATCAGATAGAAAGGTAGGTACAGGGCTGGAGAGATGACTCAGTCATTAAGAGTACTTGTTCTTGCAAAGCACGGGGGTTCAATTCTCTGCATCTACATGGAGCCTCAAAACATTCCTAACTCCAATTCTGGGTGATCTGATGCCCCTTTCTCACCTCCATGGATGCCAGGCATGCATATGGCACACATGCATACATGTAAGCAAAATAGTCGTATACATAAGATAAAATAAATAAGTCATTTCAAAAGTTTTAAAACTAGGTACAAAACCTTAAGATGTGAACAGTGGAAGTCGTCATAAGGATTTGAAGACTGATGCGCCCTTCTTTGTAGCCTTGCCCCAAACCTATTTCTGCTTCATTTCCATAGAGCTTTCTCTCCTATTTTGATTCAAAACAGATCTAGTCATTGTTTAGCACAAAGAGAAAAGACTTTTACCTCAAATAGACCCAATGGCTGGAATCCATTTCTGCCTGTACGATATCAAGGAATTCAACCACATCTCTGAACATCTATTTTTCTAAATTTTGGATGTGTAACCAACATTGAAAGGGTTAGCATGCAGAGCCAAGAACAACATCTACTGCTTAATTGATGGACAACAAATGATCATGCTATATTGTTTCAGTAGTAGTATCACAGTGGGAACTGAGGGGGATATGAATCCCATGTCCTTATTTCTGATAGAGAGACTAAATCAGCAATAGGAATAGCATGCAGAATCCCATGGTGTGTGAGAATGCTCGTTAGCTGTTGAACCCATGACTGGTCTCCTCTTTGGCCAGGCTTCTTTACACCTCCCAGGGCTCATCCCAAAGCATTCCCATCTCCAGGAGAGACATATCTCTCTTTGTAGATAGATAATGGTTATTACCTTACAAACAGAGAGGAGTCTATGGTTCAGCCTCATGTAAATGTATCTGAGACAAGAATGGGCATGCTGTCAATCACAGATGTAATTGATCACCATGCTTTCACCCGCTGTGCCTTGGCATCTTGAGTTCTCTTCAGTGTGATCACTAGTGCTAATCAGAGGTGCCCAATAAATGAAACCCATTATTACTTCTGGTTGAAAACTGGGTGTAGGAAGGAGGAGAGAGCTAACCTCCTAATTTATTTCTTGTAGGTTAGAGTTTTTCTTCTCCTGAGCTGTGCTATCCTCATGGAGTTGATGAACTACTAAGGTCACACCGGGGCTGCTGGCAGTTTTTTTCCCCCATGTGTCTATATTGTTCACCTAGTATATTAATGAAGAGGAATTTGTGCAAAATTATTCAGAGACCATCTCCAGAATGGGCCAGAAAGAGTGCTGTGATGGATTAGTGATGTCTGCTATGGTGTGGTGTGGACTGTGGGGCAGGGCTCCATGTGTCAGCACTTTACATTGCTGGATTGGATAGCTTTTGAATTTCTGTGGTTCAGAGGGGAAGTGACCAGTTCAGATGAGTTATTGGCAAAGCTGGGGATAATACCTGGGCTTGGCTCTCTGATTGGGACTTGTTCTGTAAAGACCTAAGCTTCTAGACAGCACCGAGTATTTCCTCAGAGGAAATACTAGCTTTCCAGAAATGACGGCCTTCAGTCTTTTCTTCCCTAAGGATGAGTTTCGCTGCCCCAGTGGCTCTGTCTCCCTTGGGTTCTTCAATAGGAGTCCTTCAGGTCTGTCTGGGGGTCTCTCTGTGTGTCTTTCTTTAAAAGCTTAAGGGAAGAAATGTTTAGACCCCAAATCCTTCCCCCTGGGGTAGAGTTTGGGAGTTGGAGGCATTTCCCAGAGTAGGGCTTTGGCTAGGCAGGGGGTTCAGCTAAGAGCTGCAGGGAAGCAGCAGGGGTTCCTTAAATATGCAGAGGGAGCAGCTGCCTTTGATCTCTCCAGCCACAGAAGCAGCCCTTCCCTGCTGAGCTGGAGTGTGCATGTGTGCTGCAGGGAGGGTGGCATGTGCATGTGGGTTCATATGTAAATGAGAGTGGACCCAGTACTAAAGTGTGCTTTGAGCATGTGTGTGTGTGCATACGCACCTACACATAAACCTCTATTAATGTACACATGTGCACATATGTGTTCATGTCTGCAAACATGCCCCCATCATGAAACAAGCATGTGTTTCATGTATACACTGTGTGGTTTGTTGAGCCAAATGTATGTTTGCACATTGATTTTTCTGTAGCATTTCTATAACGTAATGGTATAACATGCCCAGAAGATTTCTTGGTGGGTACCCACAGCTCCTTTCTTTACTCTTAACACTACTGCTAGAGCTACCACAGAGGATCCTGCCCAGTTAGTCAAGGAACAGATTTGTTCTAGAGTCTGTCAGGCAGTCACATATGACTAGGAAAAGGCAGCCTATACTAGTCTAAGTATTCATCTCCTTGTTCTCACTGTTGATATTAGACATGGCCAGAGGATGTATTTTGGTTGGTGGGAACCCACAGATGCATGTCACACTCCAGGTTAGAGCACTTACATGATGTGTCACCTCTCCTTCTTTCTCTCTTCCCTGAGACTTTTTAACAGGTCATCCTGGAGCCCAGATAAGAAAAAAATGAGACAAAGCCATATCTAGCTCAAGATAAACATGCAATATGATTCAGTCTTTGTGCAAATAAGCCATGGAGGTTTTAAAACCTTTCGTCTAGCAGTATAACCTGCCTTGAGCTAGCTGAGACATGTGAGCACCTGGATCAGCTCTACTCTCCCTTGGCATTTGGTAGAGCAACCAGAAATACTTCCAGCAACTTGATTTCTCACATCTGTGGCTAGAAACAGAGTTGTACTGCTGTGTTTCCTCTACATAGAGAAAGGGAATGTTTCCACATTTGGCTAGATAACGGCTTTTTGTATGAAGCTACCATGGAGAAAAATGAAAATCAGAGAAACAGACCAAAAAGGGTGTTGAAGTTGGTAAGGCCACAGCTCAGTTGTTCCTCAGGTCGAGCTCTTTCCTTGTTTTATCCCAGGTTCATTGTTCTTCATCTTTTTTTAAAAAATTATTTATTTATTTATTTTATGTATGTGAGTACACTGTAGCTGTCTTCAGACACACCAGAAGAGGGCATCAGATCCCATTACAGATTGTTGTGAGCCATTATGTGGTTAAGAATTGAACTCTGGACCTCCAGAAGAGCAGTCAGTGCTCTTAACTGCAAGTATCAATACCCCTACTATGTAAAGCCAACTGAGCTGAATCTCTGTCATGTGCATCAAGATTCTAATGTAATATGAATGCTTTAGTATGTTCATACATGTGTGCATATTATACTTCTCTATATTTGTGTAAATCTGTGTATATTTTTATCTGTGCTTCCATTTTGTGGGATGTATATCTCTGTATATATATATATATATATATATATATATATATATATATATATTACATGCAGGTATGTCTGAGTATCTCTATATTACCGTGCACGCGCGTGCGTCTGTTTATTATATAGGAGTATGAATATGACTTTGCCTGACACACAGCAGAACAGATATTTCCTGCATATTATTGTATAGCCAGTGACTGAAAGAGAATGATGTGGGAAGGAGGGATGTACTATAAATGGCAGAATTCTGCTACAGCATCTCCTGGCTGTAATTGAACTCATTCAGGGATGATTTTTAAGCTTCTATTCTTTCCAGATGACTGAAGAAGGTTACCCATAGGGTATATACCAATAAGGCTCTGTTCTTAGTCCTTTGGCAGGCAAAAGAAAAGAAGGAGCCTAACCCAATGCTTTCACTCTCTGATGGTAATCAGCTTGGGACTGGTCAGTCTTAGGGAAACATTTTTGGAAAGACTACCTAGATAAGTCTAGAGTCAGGTGGACAGATGTCACTCCCTATCATCGGCTGGAGCTCTGAGTCAAATGTCTTTTCTTATAATGGGAACTTTTAACTGTAGGCTGTCTGCATTTGTCTTTGGTAGTTTTGTGATCAGGTGGTGTGACAGAAACGGGAGACTTGATATCTGCCATTTGCACTTTATTGTCATGTGTTAAGGAAGTATTTTGTGTTAGTGAGGTGGAAAGATTGAAGAGACAGCAGTGAAGGGCAGCTGAGGTGAGAGGGCACTAGCACTGCAGAGAAGGCCAGTCTTATTCTTGGGGGCTTTCAATGTGAGAACCAGCGACTCCTGGGTTCAAAAGGCCTAGAAAGCTCAGTTGGTCCAATGACTACAATAACAACTACTGTATGTTAAGTGCTTTCGTGTAGTCTTTCTTGGAGTCTATTTCTATTCATGACAAACCAAAGAAAGGATTCCAACCCATGCTCAGCTGGGTGAGTCAATGAAGTCACTGCAGTGACATACAGGGTAAGTATGAGTAAAGGTTACTCAAAAAAATCAGGCAGCTGACAATCAGCCACACCACTGAAGAGCCTCTCCCCCTGCCTCTATTCCCTCAGCATTTGTTTGTTATTTATATATTCTCAGGGAGAGAAGGGGCCTCATTGAGCCAAGGGGACCTCATTGTAGACCTTGGATTTTCACTGCTTAGTTGTCTGAGTACAACGTGACAATTATTCTGAGCTATATTCTTTTTTTCTCAGCTGATTTACCAGGGAAAATTATACCTGGCCTATGAACTTTCCACATATGAAATACTCACAGAAGTATTTCATTGCATGAAGAATCATAAGGGTTTACCATGTTACTGGTGCATGCAGAAGATGACCCTTCTCCATCCAAAATAGTAGTTCTTGGATGTGCATCATTTTGCTCTTTGAAACTATGTGGAAATACTGTAACAACTATAGTAAGAGTTTGCTGCTGGCACTTGGGGACCTTATGGATTGAGATACTTTAAACATCTTATAATATACAGAACACACATCACAACACATAGCCAAAATGTCACCAGATCTAGAGAGATCACATAAAACTTTTCAAAAAAAGATATATTGAATTGGTTTCACAAGGATGGGAAATTAGCTGGATGAAGGATAAGGGGAAATGGGATTTTTAGTAAGAAGGACAACATAGCCAAAAATTTGGAAGTGAAATGGAGTAGGTTAAGAATAGGCCCACCTTGAGATCCAGAACAGTAGACTCATCACAGTTCAACTAGTCAAGAGCCATGAGGTCTAGTTCCCAACCTACCCTTTGAGAGATGCTGTGTAGATCTTGCCTAGCAGAGCTCTAAGAAATGACTCTACTGGAGCTTTAGAGGGGTAATCCAGGAGAATCTCTACCCCAGGGTGTTTACAAGATAGAACGCATGGTCAACAAAGATGGTTCTCAAACCCTATGATTCCACAGTGCTGGCAGTTGTTCTTGAATTTACCTGGGACCTCTTTCCTCCTCCATCCCCACCCCTTCCCCTTAGAATGAGAATGTCTGTTTTATATGGGTCACTATTGTACTTCGGAAACATGTTGATTATTCAGAACAATTGACCTTAGGATAACCCACCAAGAGCCTTCCTATGTGGAATGAGTTGACATTTGGATGAATCTTTGACTTAGATGTCAATGTTGATGCTGGAATGAGAATTGAGTCAGAGTGAATGTATCTGGAGTATGAGAAGGCTGTGAATGAGATAGGCAGGGGTTGAATAGAGTTGTTTAATTGTCTCTGTACAGCTTATTGTTGAAATCTAATTCCCAATGTGATAGTATCCAGGAGTGCTCTGTAGGAAATGATTCGATCATAAACTCAGCCCTTACCAACGGGATTAGTGTTCTTACAAAGGAATCCATTTGGGAGCTTGTTTATACCATTCTCTCCTTTACCATGAGGACTTAGAAAGAAAGTCCCATTTTTAAAACAGGGGGAAAACCTCACCAGATACCAAATCTGCTGGAATCTTAGAATCAGACATCCCATAGTGGTTAACAAAGGATTTGTTTATAAACTACCAAGTCTAGGGTGTTTTGTTATATCTGTTTAGCCAGAACACAATGATAGAACACCACCCAATTGCAAAGTCATTTGACTATTACTCATTTTTGTTTCCAGAAGGAAAGAAAATAGATTTGGTGATCACCAGGACCTTTTATATTTATCATAGGATAGAAGGAAGAGATCATACTCAGAGATGGGAAGACCACCTAGAAGAATTAATCAGAACAAGTACTAAGGTAATAGTTATGCCATAGGCTTTTAAGTGAAAAATTGATAAGACTATTATCAAACTCACAAGTTAAAGTCATGCAATCCCTCATGGGTCTGAGAAGTCCTTTGGAAGAATTGCTATGACACTGGAAGTACATGTCCTTCTGACTTTGTATTTGTCTTATTAGATTTGTCCTGAAGATGACATTGTTTCTGCTGCTCTGTGAGTTTTGTTGTTGATGCAAAATGACAAGGTTCTGTCTTACTGAAGCCATCACTGAAGCATGAACAAAAAGTGAGAATTTGGATACAAAGATTTCTCAGATCTTTAACTGACATAGAAAATCCTCCCATAATGGCTGTTGGGAGATGTACTGAAGTCTGTGTGAGATGCTAGGAGTTTAAGGGGAAATTTCTCATCAGAGAGTTTCAAGAAACACATGAATAATTGTAGAACCCAGAGATGCCAAAACTCTTGAGATACAGATACTTAATATATTGTGTCTTCTAGAGAGGCAAGGCACGTATGAGCAGGTATTAACACATTTAGCTGGGAGGCAACATTCTAATAGGTTCACTTAGAGTTTCTTCCAAACTCTGCCATTCAGTTGTGACCTAGCATATTGTAGAGGCCAACGTGGCTTTGGAATCAGGTAGGCTAAAAGCTAGGTTCTATCCTCATTTACAGTAATATTTAATAAGGGTGGGTAAATAAGATCTGAATATGGAGTGCCTGACACAGAAGTAATTTTTAGAAAGTAGTTAAATCATAGGAACAATAAAGGTGCATTTGCTGAAGCTAGACTTCTTAGGTGTGAATCCCATCTTACCCTTTTACTTTGGTACTTAAGTACACTTAATCTGTTTGTGCCTTGACCTATTTATCCATGCAACTGGTATCTTGGTATAATCTTAAATGGCTACTTGTAAGGGACAATGCCATCAGTACATAAGAAGAGTGTGTGACATTGACATATGCAAGCTGTAAATATTTATATCTGTGGTGGTGTGAATGAGAAATGCCTCCCATAGGCTTATGTATTTTCTGTTGGTCTCCAGTTGGTGGCATTGTTTGTTGGCTGGGGTGGTGGTGGTGGTGATGATGAAGGATTATGAACCATTAGGAACTGGAGTCTTGCTGGAAGAAGTAAATCACTGCGGGAGGGTTTAGAGAGTCTATAGTCTTGCTTTACTCTCTTTGCTTCTTACATGTAGCTAGACATGTGATTTCTAAGCCTCCTGATCCTGTTGCCATGCCTCCCCTGTCACATGGACTTGTCTTCTGGAACTGTAAGATCAAATAAACTCTTCCTTCCTTAAGTTGCTCATGGTATTTCATCACAACAACAGAAAAGTAAGCAATGCACTACCTTTATTATAAATATGATCATTTCACCTCATCACATGATCACCTACAGTTTGAGGTACAATGATATACATCTCTTTTAAAGATCCACAGGATAATCCAGGCATGCTGTGTGTTTTTTCTGTGAGTGTGTTAGTCTGACAGAAAGAGAGGAGGTGAGGCAGAGAGACACAGAGACAGAGATGGAGACAGAAATAGAGATAGACAGGGGGAGAAAGAGACAAACACAGAGAGACAGAGAGAGAGACAGAGAAACAGAGACAGAGAATTAGACAAGGGAGGGGGATTGATGGTCTATGTACATTGTGACATTAACACATGCATTTAAAAATAAAGTTTTACTCAATTGGTAACAGCTATAAATTTACAGGAAAAAATGCATAGCCACAGGAAAGAGCCATAAAGACCACTGCAATGGGAGAGTCAGAATCAATTTATGGTTTGTCAAGTCAAAAGTATTAATTCTTCTTTTTATTAAAAAATTAATGCTTTGGGTTCTTGTCCATCTTTGATCATTACTTCTGTAGCAATCACTGCATGTCCACTGTGAGTGTGTGTGTGTGTGTGTGTGTGTGTGTGTTAGGGGGTACACTGATAAGATCTTAAAAGATTTTCTCATTTAGTCTTTACAACAACCTAGGATGTTGGTGCAATTTAAATGGACTCTAAGAGGTTGACTAGCTTCAAGTCACCCAGTCAGCAATGGTGGCAAGACTACTTCTCTGCTCCAAAAGGCAGGATCTATGTGCAGGTGGTGACCTTCAGGCCATGCCGGATGGCAGAGTAAGGTGTTTGTAGCCATTGCCTTTCCTGATGAGTGGGTCCCCTGACATATTGACTGCTCAAAAGATGTATTATGGTTACACTTCTCAAACACGGGACAATATATCTCTGCTGTCAGAGGCAGGAAGTCACATAAAGACCTTTTAGCATCTATGACATATTGATTTGAATGTGAAAAGAAATAAAGCTAAATTTAAAACACACAACATTTTATGATTTTTAGGAATAAAGATGTCAGTTGTTTTGCTACATGTAAGCATCATGTTGAAAAGGAAGGGGCGCTGTGACATATGTCAGAGAACAGACAGGAAAAGAGGCCACTGATCAGAGAAAGACAAATGCAGAAAAATTAAAAAGTGAAAAATATACCACCCACAATTGTAAAGTCTTATTTACAGTCCTCCTTGGACTACTGTAGCCACTTGGATGGGTCTATGTATACAGTTTCAGAAGTATAAGTAGATCTTTCTTAACTAGGATGAGAGGGTTGATCTCAGGAACTCCCTTTCTGTCCAGTGCACCCTGATGAGTACTCAAATAACTCCAACCAAGGAGAGAGGTTGGGTACACGCCACTTTTAACTGGGCTCTAATTTGTCCCCAGCCCCAAACTGTCTAAAGAGAAGTTTTCATCATGCATAAAACTAAAAAGCAGAACACAGTGCAGTATATAATTCTAACAATGCACATGAAAGGGCAGTAGAAATAGAGTCAACTGCATACTGTCAAAGCTTTTCTCCAAACAGCTGCCTAACAGCATAGGACAATTTTTCATACAACGTAGTAAAAACTTAAAAGAAAAAAAAAGTTGCCTCACAATGCCAGTGATGCAGGGCCGAATCCATTAACACTTTATTACCTTGGACTTCATTGTAACAGAAAAAAAGCCCATATGATATAATTTGTCACTTTTTTTTTCCCTCTTCCCAGTTTTGTTACTGTGACACATGAAGACTTGGGTGCTTGCTGGTGTGTTGTGATCCCACATTTAATGATCTTAACAGGAATTTAGGAAGACATTGTTCGTTTCTCTTGCGCTATCCCTGAGAGAAGTGTTACACGAACAGCAAGACCCAATTATATTATAGTGTAATTTACAAAGGAGGAAAAAAGTTCTTTTCATGGCATGTTCCCCAAGGAGACTGGGAGTATGGCAGCAGTTTCTTGGCTCTGCTTTGCAACAATATAATTAGCTATAATCTGAGCATTTGCATATAGTACAGAGAGCAGAAATAATTCCCCGCATTCTCCACTCGCTGGCTTAGGATGCAGAATGTCTTTAAAAGACATTCACTCAGCTACACCTAATTTTACTTAGCACATTTGCATGTATGTTGTGGCTGATCATCACAAATGGAAATTGTCTCTCTCAATATGGAAGAGAAATGAGGAAATGCACCATAATGGAAGGTATATATATTTTTTCAACATGGAGACTTTAATTGAGTGCTTTTTATGAACTCAGAACTGGGGTAGAACTCTGAAGTTTTTGAGATAGAAGGCTGGGTTTCATTTTAAGGCTCAGCTTTGTATGGCCTGATAGCTGGGATTGTGTTTCACACTTTGGGGAGGTCAAGTTTCTTAGCACCATGGTAGCTGGAACCTTTAAGCACAGGTCTTTATTTCCATAGAGAAGAAAAAGTCTATGAAATTGAGAAATGAAAAAAGAACTTGCTAGTTTGCTATCTCTTTCTTAACTCGCAATCAGGATTGATCATAAATCCACTAATGAGTTGATTTCATTTCAGAAGTGTACATATGACTGCAAGATGTAAGACAAAGCATCTTGGGGTCAAAACAACCTTTGAAAATCCTCTACATGACCCTCCAAGAATGGGGAGAATTCCCATTATGAATGGCCTGTGAGAGCTAAGCCAGTTGAGAGAGCAGTAGACTCATGGCAGTCTCTCAGTCTCATTCCAGGGCATGCTTTAATAGAGGGTAGAATGTTCATCATATGTGCAGAGTTTATCTGTAGAATGTCCCCCACAGGCTCACATATTTGAACACTTGGATCTCAGCAGGTGGCATTATTTTAGGAGGTCATAAAAACCTCAGGTTATAGGGCTGATGGAGCACAGCAAGGTTTAGTGTTGAGACTTGTAGATCCGTTTTACTTCTAGCACCAGTTCTTGGCTTCTAGGTTCTTTGACAGTGAGTAGCTGTGGCCAGAGGCTTCTAATACCATAAACCATATTATGCTCTTCCAGCCATGACGGGCTGTATTCACGTAAACTGTGGGACAAAATAAATCCTTCTCCCCTTAAATTGTGTCTATAGGATATTTTATCACAATGAAGAGAAATTGGCTATTATGCCATGCATTGTGAATTCTCTTTGTGGATCTCTGTCTTCTCCTTTCTATTATAGCGATGGAGACTAAGGTAGCTCTCAAACATTATTGGTCTTTGTTAAGTTTTGAACACAAAAGTACCTCACAGCTTATTTGTTGAATTGTTGGCCCCTCGTTAGCAGGACTATTTGGGAGGATGTGGACACTTTATGAAGTGGGGCCTAACTCCAGAAAGTAGGTGATGTGGCTGTGTCCTTGGCACTCAGTCTTGCTGTTGCCCCTTTCTGTATCCTTGCTTCCTGCTTGTTATGAAGTGAGCTTCTAGACATAGCTTCATTACCATGGTATTCTTCTTTCATCTTTGTTAGAGACAAAATAGCTATAATAGAAAGGATGTAATAGACATAAAGGCAAAATAGAAAAGAGAAGACAGAGACCCAGAAAGAGAATTACGAATGCACGAGATAATAGCCACTTTAATCTTCACTGTGACAAAATATCCTACAGACATAAAGTTGACTGTGGGCTGAAAACTATGAAACTGTGAGCCAAAAGTAAGTCTTTCTCACCCGTATGTTTCTATTGCAGATACGTTGTCATAGAGATAGAAAGTCACCAATACAATGTTTTCTCGCAGATCCGTCTTACAACATTAACAATTCAGAGAGCAGTTGGTCTGGGCTGCTCATGTGATGATGTCTCATGTTTAGCTCATCTTCTCTGTGTAGGGTTTGGAATACGGAATCTGTACCTTTGCTATGGACTGTAACAGTTTTTGGCCAGCCAATATGGATGGGTTGAATACTGGATATTTTGTAGTTTTAGATGAATTGTGGATAGGCGTACATCTCTCTGGTTTCGTATGCTGAAGATTTAAGTAGTGGTTAGGACTCAGAAAGTGACCTTATTCAAGGATAAGGTTTCTACAGAGGTTGTAAAATTAAAATTATGGCGTTAGGGCAGGCCAGAATCCGATATAAACCTTGTGGATGATGGTTATTGGGATCCAATGACAAGCACAGAGGGTAGGTAATGGGAAAAAAAGTACACAGATAGAAAGAGACCGTCTGCAAGCCCAGGAGAAAGACGTAGTACTCAATCACATGCTGAAAAAAAACAACCCTGCAAAGCCTTGGTTTTGGTCCTTCGACCTTCATAACTTTGAGACAAGAAGCCACTTCTGTATAAACTGTTCAGGCTAGCGTACTTTGTCATGGCAGAGAGTGACTTGAATTCCAAATCCAGAGCATTCCCAGGCTTTTAGTTTTTCAAGGTAGTAAGTGCTTTAGACCTGGCTTGATTAAATACGAAAAATTTCTCAGCACTGGAGATTGTTTTGGGAAAGGGCATACAGTCTATTCTATGTGTGATTCCTTCTTGAGGAATATTCTCTAAACCTAAATGCTTAGATACCTGAAGAGCATCGGTAGGCATTTCCTGCCTAGTTTGCAATATTTGCTCACTTAGTGGGTGTCAGAATTACTTTTCCTATTTTGGAGTGGTGACTTCTTTTTGTGGAAGTTGTGAAGGTAGTAAGGGAAGGGGAAAAAGACCCAGAAAGGAGAAGGAAGGGAAAAACAGGGTACCATTTGTTGTGATTTGCCTAGCAACCCCTCAGTTATTTGCAGATTTAACGTGAAATAAATTTAATCAAAAAGTTTCACAGTAAAAGTGATTTTGTAAGGCTCTCATTCAAGTTCTCCAGTGGCTGCCATTCCTCATATTTTACCACATTTTCTCTATAATCTAAAAATACACTCCTTTCCCCCTGAACATGCCATTGTGCTTCCTGAAGATGAGAATATTTCTCCATGCAACTGTAATAAAATGATTAAGATCAAGAAATGTAACATTGATATAATGAGTAGACACTGCTCAAATTTCTCCAATTACCTCAATAAAGTCTTTTTTAGCATCACCCTTCCGCTCATTTCAGAATATAATTCAAGACCATGCTTAGTATTCTTGAATGGCCCATCTGCTTTTATCTGAAGTTAGAGATACGGATATATTCTGCAGAAGGCAATCATTTGCTATATAGACCAATCCTTATTTGGTATTTGATGCTCCTCCTGGTTAGAATCATGTGACTTTCTGGCAGGAAATCACTGAGGTCTGTGGTGCCTTTTTTAGGTCATCAGGCACTGCATTGTTTCAGAAACCTCCTCTTCCACAAGCACTCCACAGGGCAAACAAAAGCCACGAAGTTAGTAAAGTACAGGTAAGGACAGCTTTTGAGAGGAAAATCTAAGTGTTCATCTATTCCTTCGTCATTTATAGAAACACTTACAATTTTGAGTATCAATTTGTTCTGTGAAGTATGTGTATGTGTGTGCGTGTACGTGCGTGTGCGTGCGTGTGCGTTTGTGTGTGTGTTAATTTTTGCTTTGTTTCAATGCTTCTAAGCAATTGTTTAGCTGAGAAATAAAACGCAAATATAGGAAACAAACTGCAAGCATTCCCTCCCCTAAGCTGTTACATAAAGAAGCAGACAGTCTCTTTAACTAGGAAGTGTCATCATCTCTAAGCTTCCATGTTAATAACTTTTCCCTTCCCTTTTATTCTGTTTTCTATGAGCCTCTTTCAGCAGTGGAGGGACAACTAGATCTCAAGTCTTAAAATGAAACTTGTGGGGAAAACATTCTGGCTAAAAATGTCTTCTTCATTAACATTTTATGTTGTGAAGATTGGAGCTGCTGCTATGGTTGGATTTTAGCTGTGGAATCCATTTGCGGAATACAGTGCTTGCAAAGACGAGAATGTGAACTGTGCTTTTCCGTATGTACTTTTCCATTTGGTATGGGGTAAGTGGATTATTGGAGTGTGAAGTGAGAGACTCTCAATGCCTCTATCACAGTCCAGATTGAAACTTAATCCTGTGGTGACAGACTAGAGAGTGATAATTTAATCTGAGTGGCGTCTGGAATGGGACCTTTGGAAGATAATTAAGGTTGAATGAGGCCACAAGGGTGGAGCGTTAGTCCAATATGACTATGGCTTTATAAGAAACGAAGGGGAGGCCTGAGATGGAATGTTCTGTGATGCCACTTGTCAACTCTGTGTGGCCCTCACTAGCATGAACCTCACCAGATAAGTTTGCCCGGTCTTAAACTTTGAGGCCTTCAGAAGCATGAGCTGAATAAACGTCACTGTTCACTATAAATAACTCATGCTCTGGCATAGAAAATGGATGTAGAGGGTACTCTTTTCTCCTGTATGTGGTCATTTGTTGGGATCTGGGTCTTGAGATCCTGGGTTGATTGCTCTGGACCACATGTAGTCTTATGACTTTTTTTCCTCTTCTGTCCCTAAAACTATTGTGGTTTCCTGTACTTGGTAGATGGTTCCATTTACCATTGGAGTGCTTGCAAGGGAAAGTACAAGAGCAGGAATTTTTGGTTCCTAGAACCTACTTTAAAAGTAACAATACTAATTAGTGGGCATAAAGGCATATTGGGGAGGAGATAGCTGGTCCCTGAGATATCCCACCCTAATTAGCAAGTCTCTGAGGTTGGCTTCTGGCTTACACACACACACACACACACAACAAACAAAACAAAACACAACAACAACAACAATAACAACAACAACAAAAGCTATTGGGAAAGTTTACAGTCACCAAGTCTGTTCTATGGCACCCACCCCAAAGCAGGTGCTTGTACACACTACCATTGTCTTTCCCCTTCCTACCTTTATCTCTTGCAATGTACAGGAAAGAGTAGGACCCACAGGAGTTGATCTATGTGAGTGATCTGTGTGAGTTTATTGCATTGTGATCATTTCTGCTCTGCTCTGGAGAAAAGCTGGGGTGACTTTGCTATGGGAATGCTTGTGGGCCACTTTTCTGACAGCTTGACTTGAAGGACAGAGAGTCTTTTAAAGCACTGCCTTAAAGGACACCTTGAGTCTGAAATAGAGCAAATGACAAAGTGGTGAAGGAAGAGACACATAGCACATTTCTGGAGAAAGAGAGTGAACCCAATCCTGACAGGATTAACAGGTTAATTAAAGAATCTGTCCTGATGAGGCTGGCACATCTTCAATTCCAACTGACACTAACTCCAGGCACAAGCTCCAATCTTTCTTTTCCACTAGCTGCCATGGTGCTGAAATACTTATTCGACAAGTCGATCCCTAAGAACCTTCTAGATGTGTGCTATTGTATCACAGGCAGAAACCCACTTTAAGAAAGATGATATGTCAGCTTAATGATCAACAAGGTCTGGGTTATCTTAGTAATAATCGGCCACCTAGTGATGGTCTATGGATAAAGTAGAATAGGAAAAGAGAGTTTTGATAGAGTGAACGAACTGCTTCTTCCTGTCTATCATGTGCTTGGCACAGTGTTGGACACAGTGTACCACTTAGCTCCCTCACTGTGCTGGTTAGAAGCAGTTCCTGTGTTTGGGGATGATCTGGGTCCAATACTGGCATCCCCATGCCGTTTCTCTGAGACTCTGGGTAGCTTGCTTTTCATTTGAATCTCGATTGCCTCATCAACCAAACAAGGACAATAATACCTTTATATCCACTTTTCAGAGATGCTGTAAGATTATCCAACAAGTTTGGTGGCTTGAAACAACAGGGATATATTTCCCTGTCACTCTGGAGACCAGCAATCCAGTAACACGCTGCTATTAGCCTTGGGCTCCCTCCACAAGCTCTATGGGGGACTCCTGCATTGTTTCTCCAAGTTTCCATCCTCCTAGAACAGTGGTTCTTAACCTCCCTAATGCTGTGACCCTTGAATAAGTTCTTCATGTTGTGGTGACCCCCCCAACCATAAAAATTATTTTCCTTGCTACTTTATAACTGCAATATTTCTACCATTATGAATCATAATGGAAATGTCTGTGTTTTCTAATAGTCTTAGGCAACCCACGTGAGAAGGTTGTTTGACCCCTAAGGGGTTGCAACACACAGGTTGAGAACCACACTGCTCTAGACATTGTTTGGCTTCTGACTGCATAATCCAAGCGTCATCTCCATCACACTGCCTTTACCTGTGTCCTCTAGTTTATTCCTTATGAGCACTTGAGATTGGACTTAGAGACTCCTTGGGTGATTCAGGTTGTTCTCATCTTGGGATCATTAAGTTGATTACTGTGGAGAGAAGACACTCAACACTATGCAATCTGAGAGACTCATGCACATGTTGAAATAGGTTCATTTAAGTTTGTCATTGTGTACAAGGTTAAATTAGATTTCCTATCCAGTGATGAGTAATCCCAAGACACTGTGCTTTTCCTCATTACTGTGAAGACTGCATTGCAGCCTCCAACCCAGATTCTGAGACAGACGTACCTCCAAATGCAGACCTTCAGGTAAAAATATAGATAAACATTGGTTATTTGGAAAATGATCTGGGAGTTCAGTAGATGGTTGGGGAAATGAGCAAAGAGAAGAGAGAAAGTAATGGACATGATGTTGTAGTGAGTAACTGAACTCTGTGGGCTTAAGGACCACTCTCATTCATGCTGGGACCTTTGGGAAGATGATGTGTATGAAACATGACCTACAATGTGGGACAAGAGCATTGAAGAATAACACAAAGATGGTCTTCTACCATTAAGAATCTCTATGCTGACAAAGGTCTTGGGGAGCTGAGAGTGGGATGGGGGGCACTGAAGTAAAAGATTGGAATGGACAGTGGAAGTCAACTCAGATTTTGGGACATTGCTTGGGCAACTCTTAGAAATCTGAAGAAATTGTAGAATTCCTAGTGCTGGCCTAGACCTTCCTTTGCAATCATATGCAAACCACATGGCCTTTGATTTGTCCTCAGTGCTTATCTGCAGCTGTTGCCTGAACATCTGTATGACCAGAGGGCATACTGTTCTATTCATATATAATACCAATTGCAAAAAAAAAAAATCTTAATTTTTTTTCAAAATTTGGCTCCTAAAGTCTCCTATACATGAGATCTAGTTCATTCCCAGAGTCCTCTTTGTCCTCATAGGTACCTGTTTGCTTGTGTACTGTGTTTAGCTCTACAGCCCTGGTTTGCCCTTGCCCTAAAGCTGTTGCTCTTTGGAGACACTATGTCCAGCTCCTGAAGGGCTCTTGTTTCTAATGATCTAGGAAGTAACTTAAGTGGTTTTACAATGAAATATAACTGAACCCTTAGGGGCAACTGGAACATATGGTGTGGTAAGAGGAACATCAATTCAAGGGATGCTGAATAAGCGCTTACTTTGTGTGTCGGCTCTGCAGCTGAGAGCATGTTGAGAGAGTTGGGCAAAAAATGACCAACTATGATTCCCAGGTGAAAATCCTACAAGATCACTTTGTAAGGGCAAAGTGGGGTGCATGGTGCTTATCAAAGCCCAGAAACAACCTGTTCTGAACACAGTGATCTCAGATGATGAATTGGGAAGGCTCCTTGTAGGTAACATTTGAACTGAGCTTGGCTGGCTGGCTAGCTGGTGTTTTAACTAATTTAGAGTAACAGAAGAATTTGAGAATATAGGACTATAATTTGAAAGTGAAGGCATGTCTGCTCTATTCAGGGTGTTCTGATTTATGAAGATTTCCTCGAGTTAGCAAGGGTATATGTGTGCCTTCATTTTGTAAGTATGCAAGGTTGGGGGATCCACCTGGTTCAGCCACTAAATTGTGGGGAAACTTACAGATGCTTTTTTGTGTGTGGTGCTTAGGATTGAGCCTAGGGTTCTGTGCCTGCTGGACAAGAACCCAATCGCAGATCTATATTCACAGTCTTCTTTTTATTTTGAGAGAGTGTCTTACTAAATTGTCCAGGCTGGTTTTGAACTCACTCTGTTGTTCACAACTCATGGACTTGTAGTTCTTCTGTCTCAGCCTCCCACGTAGCTGGAGTGACAGGTCTATGTCACCAGGCTCAGCTTCAAATGCCGTTTTCACAGGAATGAGAAAGTTTTATTTTAATTTTTAATGTGGCATTCTGATACCTCTTTGGTTATAATTACCAGCCTAGAGTGGAAGGCAGCGAGCACATAGAGGAGGGCAGCCAATGTGCTTGAGCAAAGACCCCCCAGTCTACATTCTTCTAGTCTAGGACTTCCCAAATGTGAGCCCAGACATAGTCTGATACCTCAGGGTTATAATTGTGGTAATAGGGGGCAGAAGGACTTAGTAAAACACAGCTACAGATCTAAGAATTCTCCCTCCCTTTCACTCTCCCCGCCTCCCTTTCTTCCATTCATCTATACCTCCATCTATCCACCCCATATTGATATGTACATGATAGAACTAAGCATTTATTAATTTACATGCTAGAATTAAAAGATCATTGTGCTAGAATTAAGACTTTAGAAAAAAGTAACGGGGTTTTCTGTCTTCAAGGGGGTTTATATTCTACTTATACTTGGGTTGGGGAACTGGAAAGGAAAGGGAATGTAAAAAGATATCTTAGAACTGATTGATGCAGACTTCCAGCTCTGTCTGATTTCATAAGCATGGAGATGAAGAGGAAAGATGAAAAGTATTCCTCACACTGGAAAGGGCAATGTGAATTCAGGAACCAGTTATTTTATGGGCTACATTATGTGGTGCTATGTCATATCATATGCTGGCCATGTGATCTTGGATCAGTCTTTTTATCTGGGTCTCCTTTACTCATCCACACACTTTGGGCTGGGTGATTTTTTCGTGGTATTTCACATACAGTGATTCTATTATTCTCTTCTTATGCATTGATCGAGAGCTAGTGAACTGTGAGTTGTTTGGAGCCTGGGAAGTAGGATTCTGTGAGGATGTAGCTGGAGAAGCAGTTGAGTAGGGACAAAGGTTGAAGTTGGGCTCTGGAGAGAGGCTGTAAATGTCAGAACGACGTGACATACCAAGTTTCTTGGCACTAGAAGTGCCTCTCTGCTTCTGGCTCTCACCTATGACACCAACGGTAGTCCTCTGAAACCAGATAACTACAGTTTCTTGCAGTCTTTCCTTGACTATGTCTGGGCTCACATTTGGGAAGTCCTAGACTAGAAGGATGTAGACTGAGGGGTCTTTGCTCATGCACATTGGCTGCCCTCCTCTGTGTGCTCGCTGCCTTCCACTCTAGGCTAGGGCTTCCTCATTTATTTCATTTGAAATTATATACAAATTGACAAAGAAGAGCTGCTAAGGTTATATATTTTGGGACTCTGGAAGATACAACACTCATTGATTCCTGAAGCCTAGAAGCTATTTAAAGTCATACCCTGGTGCCTCTCTGAATTCTGTCTAACATGGACCTTATCCATAACATTCATGGGAAGACTGACTGACTGACTGACTGAATGAATGATTAGATTCAAAGATGTAGAGAACACTAAGTCCAGGGTGGCCAGATTGCTGCTGAAAAGAGCCTTGGCATTTGGGTCAGGCAGAGCTGGAGTTGTGTCTCAGAGTCACCCCTCTTGGTAGTAGCTATTTAAAATAGAGACAGTAATACATGCCCTGCAAAGGCAGCAGGTGTGAGGATCAAAAGGAGACTGCAGATAAAGCTTCTAGAATGGTGCTGAGCACACAGTTTGCACCCAATATTTTTAGGCTCCGGCCTGGCCCAGAGCCTCCCAGAGTGTCAGTGACAATCCCCTGACCTTTGAAAAGTTTTATGACCATAGGCAGCCTGGCCTATCTAGGGCAACTCTGGGCGCAACCTCACTAGACAGAAAAAGATGGATTGAATGACCCTGGGCTCTGTCCAATCCCTTTTGGGTCTTGAAATCAAGGATGTACTTCTGATCCTGACCATTGGGTGGCACCAGCCCATCAGCTTAGGTAACTAGACAGTGGAAGGCTAGGCCCCTTGACTACTCAGCAGGGGAGTTGGAAAGGGGGCTGTGGGGTGGGATCAAGAGAGTGGATGGGGGAAGGAGCAGCTTAGAGAGTCCAGGTGTTTGTGCCTCTGCTTGACTGTCTGTGTGCTTTGTGCATGACTGAGGTGGGGGTGGGCTTTATAAACACAAGTAGTGTGTGTGTGTGTGTGTGTGTGTGTGTGTGTGTGTGTGTGTGTGTGTTGTCTTTATCTCTCTCCTGTATATGTACAAGTAATCATTTGACCTAAATGAAATTTTTTGCCCCAAGGATATTAATTTATGGCTGTGGGTAAAGTGAGTCTAGGGGACATGGGGTTTTCAAGATGTTAAAGGCATTAAAATTTAATTGACACATGGGACAAACTGAGGCCAGAATGGGATCCTAAATGGTCTGGGAACCCTTGCTCCCTGACCTTGTCTACCACAGTCTCTGCATTGAACAAGGAACTGGACCAAGCAAACATAGTGAGTCACCTGGAGAAGAGGATCTGGACCAGCATGGGCCCTGGAAGCCCTTGTTTAGCCTAAGCCACATGATCATCATGGTTTCTCTCCTTTGTATTTTATTCTTTCTGCCTGGATTCTAGAGCTCTCTCACACTGGCATTTCCATGCCTTGGAGGACAGCTGTCCTTGCTCTGGAGCCTATGATAGACAGGTGACAGCTGAGAACTGGAGTCTAGATTGCTGTTCTTCCTCCCCATGCCACTTTCCTGTTGTTACTGCTTCAGTTGTGTTCTCCTGGAAGGCTTGTCTCCACCGTAGCCAAGGCATCCAGCTTTTGTGTGTGCGTGTGTGGGAGTAGTAGGCATTGTGCTCCCCTTTACTGAGTCCCTCCCAGGAATTTCTCTTCCTTCTAATAAAGACCACGAGGCATGCTCCAGATCTGCGGAAGGCAGCAAAGATCATGCACAGAATTGGCCTGCAGTTCACAAACATGACAAAGATCCTTTGCCATCCTTGATTTGGTTGATTCTGTCCTAGGTGCCATGCTAGGTCATTAGAATCAGATTGCCCGGACTTGTATGTAGGCTCCTCAGCCAAGCTGTCTATGACTTCCAACCAGTGTCTTTAGTCTCTAACCTTTCAGTATCGACATTTTACAACTGAACTGAGCAAAGTGCTCCCATCCGGGTTTGTTATTGAGATATTTCAGTGAATCAACACTTAAAAATACGCAAAATGAAGCTTCAATAGGTTATTGCTTTATTCTTAGAAAAATTCTATACCAGACTAGCAAAAAGCTATTTCTCAGGAAACGGAGACTCTGAGAGGTAATGGTTAAAAATGAGTCACAATGATAACTGATTAGCAGTGGATCTCATTGGAGAACCCAAGTTACTTTCAGACTCTATATCAGATGCCTAAAAATTCTTTATTGTCTCATCACCAAGTGTAGGTATTGCGATAGCTGCTTTAAAAGAACAAAAGCAGAATCAATTATATTATGCATTTATATATAAATACCACATAGTTGGAGAGAGATTGAGAAAATGAAAAAGCTTCGAAAAGTGGCTTCTTCCTAGACCTAATGCCTCTGTCAAGCTCTGGGTCTTCCTCAGATACTGACAGAATACTGAAGGAGAAGAACCTCTCTCAGAAACTCTCTCTGGTCTCCTGAAGCCCTGTACTCCCAGAAGGGAGTCTCTGACCTATCTTTTGCCAATTTGAACCCACCCTATGTGGATAGTGGAGCTGTGTGGATTGTGCTGTGGATTCCTCAGTTCAGTTCATAATCAGGGTCCCCTTGTAAGCTCTGTGCCAGTGAGTTATTGGTTTTATATAAAATATAATTATGAGCATTCATTATGGCTGGGTGGTAGTAGTTAGCATAGAAATTGTACAGTTAGTATGTTCAGTGCCAGGCCACTAATAGATGAACCTGGAAGCCAGCAGGTCCCACCTGGCCCAGGAAGAGTCCTCTAGGCAGCTTCATTCTAGCCAGCAAGACAGGGAGATGTTTTCTGGGTGTCAGTTTCCTTGCTTCTTATCCCATGAATCTTCTAACCACGGAGACTCCCTCTAATCCAATCTGACAAAGAACATTCAGGACCTTCAACCTGTCCAGTCATAAAACCCATCACTTTGGATTTTCTGTTTTGACTTGGTAAACAGTGTCAACTCCTACTCTGCCCTCATCTATCTTGGGATACCTTTGGATTTACAAGTGATATTTATTGTGTCAGAGCACTGCCTTTTGGGGACCCAGAAGACCCAGTCCATCTCAACTTGTGCAGAGCCACTTGGGCAGATGAGGGGATAGCTAGAGTGGCCAACAGCAGGGCAAACTGGGTCTTGGAGAGTGTTCGAGTGTAATAAACTACCCTGACATAAAGCAACTTAAGGGAAGAAGGGTTCATTCAGTTTAGAAGTCCAGACTATAGCTCATCATTGAAAGAAGTCAAGGTGGGAACTTGATACAGCCGTTCACATCCACAGAGTAGGGAGAATGAATACATACCTGCTTGTATCTCAGCTTGATTGCTGCCTCTGCCTCTAGCCCCCATTTTTACACAGTTCAGGGACAATCCCAGTGAATGGCATGCTCATAATGGGTGGGAATTCCAACCTAGATTATTCAATCATGACAACCCTCCCATAGACATGCCCACAGGCCAACGTGATCTAGACAGTTCCTTAGACAGACTCACTCCCCAGGTGATTCTAGTTTGTCTCTTGATAACAATAAAACTAACCTTCTCAGGGAGCCTTGCATCTGAGTGGAAGAAGGTAATCTGAATTGCTGAACAGAAATGCTGGGATCAGAAACCAGTGCTCAACTGTTTAATAAGACATCTAGCACAAAATCTCCTTGCTTCTATCTTTTAAGAGGATAATTTAATTCTTTCATCAATAAATTAATTGTGTATGTGTGTGTGTGTGTGTGTGTGTGTGTGTGTGTGTGGTCACACATGCCGTGGTGTGAATGTAGAGGTCAGAAGATAGCTTGAAGGGATAGATTCTCTCTTACGACTGTGTAGGTCCCAGGAATTGAACCGGCTTGGTCACAAGCATGTTAACACACTGAGTCATCTCACTGGTCCTCTATGTTTTTGATTTTTTGCTATCTACCATTCATTCTTCACTCTGTTGTCAGAGGGATCTCCTAGATTCTTCAACCATGCTAACTTCCCCTCTTGTTTAAATCTCCCCAATGATTCCCCCACTATCCTATGAATATACTACACAGTGAAAACACAAGGCTTTCACAGTGATATGAAAGGGACAGTCTCTCCCCTCCTCCTGTTCCCAGGTCATTATCATATTCTCATTGTTTTCCATCACCAGCCTGCTCATTGGTCCTTCTAACTAGACATCCTTCTGTCTCTGGGAACACTATCAAGCTCTCTCTTACCAGGGAACCTTTGCACCCTTTTTCCTCTCATCATGAAGTGCCGTTCTCCCTGGTGGTCAGGAGCCACTTTGCTGTTATTCAGCTGCCAGTTTTCACAAAACCTCAGGACTCAGGCAGTGATGGGAGTGCTGGCCATTTTGTTTTAGAGTTGGTTCTGGGACCCAAGGATGTGATGTAATTCCTAGGATGCCTACATCCTACATATCACACACTTAAAGTTGTTTATAGGGTGTATAACTAAAACAGTGGTGGAAAATAGAAGTTTGCCACAGTGCATTTGGGTTCCTATAAAACAGTATGACAAGAGGTGGGCATGACGCCACACACACACACCCACATCCTCCGAGCTACCTAGGAAGCTGACACACAAAGGTTGTGAATTCAAGGCAACCTAGGCAACATAGCAAGATCTCATTTCAAACAAAACAAAAACCATATTAATATCTAGAAAATAAAAGAGTGAAAATTGGCTCATGAACTCAATGCTTCAATGGAATAAGCAGATGTTGTGCTTGGCCTTCCTTCTAGGGTTTGTCCATATAGAATGTCCATGAGCAAACCACTATTCTACTTGGAAAGCTCCTGTGAGAACTTTACTCTATGTCAGAGCCAAGTGTTAGGTGTGGACTTGTTGTGTTCTCCAGGTATGTAACATGGTCACTGCATTTGGAACCCGACCTTCAAATTCCAAGCCTTGGCATTTAAAAGTCTTCTTACCAACAAACTTAGATTGATACCAAACTTGATGGTGTACACCAGTATCCCAGCATTTGGGAGGATGCAAACTTGGGACATGGAGACACATCTGCCGGCATAGGGAGAACTTATTTAGATAAAACAAAATAAAAAATTTTAAATGGGCATAATAAAAATAACACTTCAAGAACCAAGATAAATGATACTTCATGGGATGTTCTAGAACAGCTCTTGGGATAAGGTAGATGAGAAGAATCAGCTGGTATGACAGCTTAAAGGCAAAGTGATGCAGACTTTCTGTTGAATAATTAGATTCACTTATATGAATTGAACAAAAATAGTTGGCTTCACTGTGATATTTAATTCATGTTTTTAATGCTCCTTGATCATATTTAGTCACCCCATTGCATACACTTTTGTCCACTTGCCTGTGCTATATTATTACATTCTTGATTTGTTTCTAGAACAATGGGTTTCATTGTGACATTTTCATTCATAAATATAATTGCTTCTTATTCATGTTCACATTACTCTGTTGTCCCCTTGCCTCTTACTGATCCCCCCTTTTCATGGAAGAAACTTTGTCTTATGTATATACATATATGTATGTATATAAAGTCTATATTTAAATCTAGAT
This sequence comes from Rhynchomys soricoides, assembly GCA_019843965.1. Lineage (NCBI taxonomy): Eukaryota > Metazoa > Chordata > Mammalia > Rodentia > Muridae > Rhynchomys > Rhynchomys soricoides. The sequence goes on from JADRCH010000281.1 coordinate 1,356,335, forward strand.
TACATACATAAGCAAACCCTTTTTATCTCCTTTACCCTTTCATTTTTTAATATTTTCTACTTTTAGACTCTATTCTTCCCCACATAGTTCCCCTCCTCCTTTCTCATAAGAGGAAAATATGTCTCTGTGTTAAAGTATATGCAGATTTACATACTTTAAAATTTATATTTAAAACACACACACACATGAATACTCACACCCAATATGTGCACACTTACTATACACACACACACACATACACATACATACATATTATATATATTTAGATCTAGGTACTATAATGAGAGACAACATGAAATATTTCTCTTTCTGACTTTTAGCTTACTTTGTTTAATAAATTGATATATAGTTGTATCCATTTTCAATTTAAAATTTTATTTATTTATTATTACTATTTTACTTATTCACCTTATATTCCACTCACTGTCCCCTCCCACATTCCTTCCCTCATCATTTTCCCTCTTCCTCTTCTCTGAGTGGATAGGGCCCCTTCCTGCGTATCCCCCACCCTAGCACATCAAGTCTCTGTGACTCTAGGTGCAACCTCTCCCACTGAGGCCAGATTGGACTGGTTATTGATTGGCCTTTCCCTCAGTACATTTCTGCTCCAACCTCCATTCTTGCATTCCTTGTAGACAGGATACATTTTGGGTTGAAAGTTTTTGTGGGTTAGTTGTATTCATATTTTACATGTGCCAATTTTATTCTTTTTTATCATTTAAAATTTTGCTTTACAGTTATTTATTTGTGTGTACAAATAAGAAGACGACCTGTGAGAGTGAGTTCTTTTTGTCTGGCATGTAGGTCCTGGGTATGAAATTGGGCCATCAGACTTGGCAACAATCTACCTTGGCTGAGTCATCTCATCCTTGACAGTCCAATTTCATTCTTTTTTTTTTTTTTTTTTTTTTATGTTGAGAGAGAGATACAGGTGTTATTGGGACTATTGTCTGCTGGAGGAGAACAAGGAATGTTTGATGCAGGAATTTCTGTCAAAGTAAGATGGTGCCAGTAAAGGGAAAGGTCCTTTCCCTGTTGACTTTGTTATTTGTCAACTCTGGCTTTGGACACATTATTAAACTGTTCTGGGGAATAGGAATCATCTCACTGGGGTCCTGTGGAGATTAATGCAATGCCACATTGGAGGTGCTGGACCACAGTGGGTTGGAGGGAAAGGGCAGAGAATACTTGCTCCAAGAGGCTACATTGTGATGCAGTGCTTCAGTGTGTGACATCCAGTCAGCTTTCTTTAGGATTCCTTTAGCAGAAGAGAGATGCCCTTCCAGAGTAACGTGTCTTTGGGGAAAAGTCTGATTCTTTTTTCTAAGAATCTAGGAAGCTTTAGGACACCATGAATGACACCCAGCTCAGGTGCTTCTGTCAGGTGACCTGAGGTCTTTAGGTCCTAACATGGTTGTGCACACCTTTGCTGTTTCCTGCTTCCCTGTCTCCTGGTGGTGTCTTGTAAAGGAGCATCACTTACTTGTCGTCTTAAAAAATGGTAATGTTATTGTAGTTGTAGAGGCTCAAGGTCGAGAGGTCAACAGGCTGTTTTCTGGTGAAGTCCCTTTTCTGGTTGCCAAGTGGCAGCCTTCTTTCTGTACTTAACATGGCCGTTCTTTTCCATGTGTGCAGGAACAAGGATTCTGGCCTCTCTTCTCTAGTTCTTATAAGAGGAGCAGTCTTGTGAGATTACAGTTCTACTCATATTTAACCCTTAGATCCCTTCTTAAAGATCCTATGTCAACACAGATTAGAACTGAGGTTTTGGCTTCAGCATATGAACTTTAGAGGGAACCAACACCATTCCACGTCACAGATTCTCGAATAACTTCCTTTCATCACATTTGCCTTAGCCTCTTCCTTCCAGAGAGTCGGAAATTCGCATTCTTCTAGAACATCTCTCTGTGTCTCTATCTGTCTCTGTCTCTCTCTGTTTCTTTGTCTCTGTCTCCTTCTTTCTCTGTCAATCTCTCTCTCTCTCTCTCTCTCTCTCTCTCTCTCTCTCTGTCTCTGTGTGTGTGTGTTTCTGTTTTTGTATACATGTATGTGGAATTTAGAGGTCAATGTTAAATGTCTTCCTCAATTTCTCTCAACTTTATTTTTGAGACACAGCCTCTCCCTGAACTTGGAGCTCACTGATTTGGCTAGCTTGGCTAGCAAGCAAGCACCAGGTTTCCTCCTTTCTCTGTCTTCCTAGAGCTGGGGCACAGATATGTACCGCTGAACTTCACCTTTTCTTTTTTGTTACCCATGGGCTCTAGAGAACTGACCTTGGTTCTCATTCTTGTGTAGCATGCGCTTTACAGATGGGGCTATTTCTCCAGTCCCTGAACCACTTATGCATAGCACTCAAGAGATAGTACTCATCCTGTGAATGGGTATTGCAGGTATGGCTGCTTGGATCTAAGTTAGAGTGTGAAGGATCACTCAGGGCTCCTGTTTGCTTAAGGCTAGAGAGAACAAAAATCTTCCTGTGTCCTTATGGGCTTATGTTTAAGTGCACAGACACCATGAACTTGTAGGCCAAGAACCTTGACTGATTTAGACAAGGACTCCTCTGATAGTTTTAGACCCCTTGTTAAGAATGTTTCTATTGCTGGAGAGATGATTCAGGGGTGAAGAGCACAACTGCACCCACATGAAGACTCACAACTGCCTCTATCTCCAGCTCCAGGTTGTCCAGTGCGCTCTTATGGCCTCTAGAGGTAGCTGCACTAATGCATACATACCTACATGTACATGCACAATATAGTTAAAAATGAACATTCTTTAAAACAAAAGACTATCAACTGCTATCTGTGTCAGAAGCTGTGTCAGCTCCTTGCTGAGGCATGCTTTCCCCAAAAGTTCTGTGAAGCACTCTTGTTTTGTTAATCCTATTACTGAGGCTTCCTGCCCCAACACAAACAGTGTCACCACTGAGAGTCCTATCATCCCATAGCCTCAAAATCCCTCAAAGGAGGGCATATCTTTTCTCCATCAGCAGATGCATCCTACTTCTCTCTAGTTTCCAGGCCCCACCTCAGCTGCTATTTCCCAGAAGCCTTTGCAAGACTGAGGAAGCAACCTCTTGGGATATGGCTGGCACTGGAAGTTAATGACTATCAGTTGAAACAAAACACTTGTTTACATGTTGCCATCATTAGAGGCTCCAGCCTTACCTCTGCTGGGCCTCCTGCCAGATGTTTGGAGGGGCTTTTCACAAGCTGTGCAGTTTACTAAATACAAAACACACTTATTAAGGCCTTTTAGTATTAGGCGGTGCAGCCCTGATAACCGGTAATTGGATTTCTTCATCTGGGAGATAAAGGACCAAGACAACTCTCAGAATCTGCTCAGCTGGGAACACAGATGGTTGCTAGAGAAATGGTGCTCCCTTTCTTAAACTCCCTCTGAGGAGGGCAGCTTGGTCCAGTGGCCCTTCATGGCATGTGGCTCCTGACAGACAAACAGTTCTTCCTGAGGCAATCAGGGGAGACTTCATGGGGAAAGTGGCTGGAAGATACATGGAGATTCTGCAGGTAGAGAGAGGGATGAAGAAGACCACGTCATCCCCCGAGTCCCTCAAAAGAAGGTAGATTTACTCTATAGTCAAAGATGTCCTGCCTCCTCTTCCCTCAGCGTCCCATCCCCCCTTTGCCCCATGCTGGTTGCTATTTTCCAGAAGACTTTGCAGAGCTGAAGAAACAGAAGGACATACTCAAAAGCACAGAGGTGAACTGTAGAAAGCAGCTCTCATGACACCAAGGACCTCCTTGTCTGACCGCTTACCACCTGGGCCAGTAGTTCCCAGTTGTAGTTGGACACCAGAGTCACTCCAGAGGCTTAAAACGTTACTCCCATTCTGGACTTTAGTTTGCAACCATGCTCCAACATCAGCATGTTTGCAAAGTTGTTCACAGTGTCCTAACATACAGCACAAGTGAGGATGGACCCTGACATCCCAATGAATTCCTGCCCTCTCAGACTTTGCACAAGTGCATCAGGGAGAAACTTTGGTCAAGTCTTAGATTCATTACCATGTGTGACTGCAATTCGAGGTGGGACTTTCTGAGTGCTCAGCCTTCAGGGCAAACATTTCCCTTTGGGCTAGTGAGGGGGCGAGGCACCCCCTTTCCTGTCAGAATCTGTTAGGGAATGAATTGTTTGCACAGGGAACTCCACTTTGACCAGGTCCAGACTCCATCAGTCACAGCAGTAAACAAACACCAATAGACCTGGCGTCTTTATCCGCATCATTCCTAGTGCTGACTTTTCGGCTGAAGAAAAAAAGAAATGGTGAATTATTCAAGATTGGGGAGATCGGATTTTGTAACTATGAATTGTAAGATGGCTGAATAGAAAACTATAGTGGCCTATACATATTTTATTCCTATGTTTTCACTTTCTTACAGAAGATTTCAGTTTCGTTTCTCCCAAGCAGGACTGCTCACTTTGACATTCCCCGGGTGTCTGTAGTATGAGGCAATAATTAAATATCAGGTGCATAAGTTGGTCTTTAATTTGACATGTGTGCTCCAGGCAATAACGGCACGCAGTGCCATGTGGGAGTGTAATTGCTAAGGAATAAACTCTTGTAGCGGGTGAGATCATTGCGTCAGGTACGGCGTGACAGCTCATTTGATCATTATGCCCAGGCTAAAGAGTTTGCCTAATTAGTTTCTAGTAAAACTCACCCTTTAATCAAGAGTTATTCTTGCATAAAGAATGTCACTTGGTCCAGATGAATGAACAATGGTTTCCCCTTGCGATGGACTCTCAGCTGTACCGGGATGCCATGTCTTTTCAACCAATCCACACCCATCCCTCAGCTGGGAACCCCAAGCTAGAAAGGCTGGCATGGATGGAAGAGAGGAAAAGCACTGGCAGAAAAAAGATGGAGGTTGTCAGTCTTGGTGGGTGAGTCATGGGAATTTAAGAGGCATAGTGATCTGGAACTCCCCCAGTCTTCCATCTGTAGAGAAAACAGGACCATATTGGAGAAGTGACTTGGTCACAGCTGCACAGCAAGTATCACAAAACTCCTGCTGGGAGTCAGTGCTTGTGGCTTGCAGTTCAAGGCTTGCTCTTCTCATTGTATGCCCAGTTTGATGACTCTCAAGCTTCTTAGGATGATGGCATGGACTTTACCCGTTGACTCTGTCGGAGTTGGGCTTTAAGACAGCAAGAGTGACAGTGACCACTGCAGAGCCAGCCTTCAGTCTGGTCCTTATCTGGGCTCTACAGCCAATCTGATTTTCCTTGGAGTTCAGCTCTTAATCTCAATATCTGTGTGACCTTGAATAAGTCACTTAACTTCTAAGATTGAGTTTTTCAGCTGCAGTGTAGAAGTTGTGGTACCTACCCTGGGCATATAAGACTCCCCTTGGATATCTGCAATTCAAAGTTCCTACTCTTGACTTTGGGTTTCTATCCTGAGGAAATACTTATCCAATGTTCTATTGAGTGTTACTGTTACAACCCAATCACTCCCCCAAATGCACAAGCCCCTCTCAGATTTCTGCCTTTAGGTTTGATCTTCTTACTTTTAATCTCATATGACTCATTACCAAGTGGCTCATCCCTGTTTCAGAAGTCTCATCTGATGTAAACTCATAGCTCATCTATTCTCCATTCTTATTTTCTTTCACCACCACCATCTTCCTCCTCCTCCTCATTATTTTTATGCTGGTGATCAAATGCAGGCCCTTGAGTATGCTGGGCAAGCGCTCTACCATTGAACTACACTTCCAGCCTTTTGTTCCCAGTCTTTAAATGACCTTCAAATGAGATTTTCAAGCTTAAAATCTGAGAGCCACTCTTGCATGGGGAAATGAGGAGTGGGAAGTCCTGGTGTTGGTAGGACAGCTCACCTACCCTGTTAGAGTTTGGCTTGGTTTTCTCATAGTTTGACTGGAGGAAAACATTCAAGACCCTTTAGGATCTGATCCTTGCTTGCCTCTTGCATTTTGATATTGCCCTTCACATTGATCTTCACACAGTCTTTGGTCCTGACAGCACAGGATGAACACTCAGAAGACATTCGGTGTTTCTACTCATGACCCTTAGATTTGAGATATCATTTTTTTTTTCCTGCCTGGAATGTGTTTCCTATCCATGCCCTCCCTCCTAACCAATTCCTATCACCTTTAATGGCTTAGGTTGAATCCTTGCTCTAGTGGCAAAAAAAAAAAAAAACCAACCAAAAACCAAAAAACAAAAAACAAAAAACAAAAACACACACACATAAAACAAACAAAAGAAACCAAACCAAAACAAAACAAAAAAACTGGCCCTCATAGATTCATATATTTGAATACTTAGTTCGTTATCAGAGTATCACTATTTGAAGGGATTAGGAGGTATGGCCTCATCGGAGGAAGCATGTCCCTGGAAAATGGGCTTTGAGGTTTCAAAAAGCCAATGCCAAGCCTAGAGTCTCTCTTCCTCCTGCTCGTGGATCCAGACATATGACTCTCTGCTATTTCTCCAACACCATGTCAGCCTGCATGCTACCATGCTTGCCACCACAATCATAATGGAATAAACCTCTGAAATTGTAAACAAATCCCAGTTAAGTGCTTTTTTCTTTTTAAGAAGACTTGTTGTGGTCATGGTTTCTCTTCCCAGCAACAGAACAATGACTGGTGTACTTGCTAAACTTTTCTTGAGTTAGACAGAGTTAGAGAGTGATCTTTTTCTACCTACATCCCTGGGTTCCTTGTTTTGCACTAGGTCTATTCTATCTTTCATATCTCCTAGCTTTCTTTCATGTATTTGTCTATCATCTCCTCAGAACGATCTACTCATTCACTAATTTGTTTTGCTTTAGCTAACTTCGGCTTGTAATTTATTTCACTGGCTGTGTTGTTTACTTTGAGAATTTATATTGTCTACACGTGATATTTCTACTTGGTACTCTTTGTTGATGCCTAATGCTTGCGTCAGCTTACCGGTAGTTCTCCCTGTGTATCTTTAAGTGTATTTGCCGCATGTTATACCGCTGACTCTTCTGCTTCAGGTCTTCTTCTTTCTTTCACCTCAGCAGCCATATCTCCAAATCCATGTTTAAAAATGATATAATGTTTGCTTAGTCATTTTACCTCCCATAAGAGAGGATGTGAGTGTGACCTTGTTGTGACATTTTTTTAAACCCTACTTATTGCTAGGGTCTAGTGAACTGATTGGCTAGGGAGGTAGGTGTCCCTTCTCTTCCTCACTGCTTCATGTGCTTGCCTCCCGAAGCTCCTTGGTTGGCTGAAGAGGACAGCAGACTCCCTGATAGAGGGGAGCATTCTTCAATCAGAAGTATACCACTAGCTCTGCTCTCCCGGAAGAAATCCCCATAGATGTTCTTAAAGAGATGGGGGCATGAATCTCAGGGCAGAAAGCCCAAGACCCACAGGCCTAATTTTGGGGGAGGGGTTACTTTTCAATTTGTAGGCATGAGAAAAGGGCATTCTCATTGGGTTGTGTTCAGCAGCCCTGAGTCTGGGAGGGCATGGGTGGAGTACAAAAAGCTGAAAACAGAGAGCAGTCTCAACCTATTTCCATCTTCAGAGTCTGGTAGGGCTTGCTTGCCATAAGTGTTGGCCTGGCTAAACTGAGAAGGGATAGGGATTTCTTGTTCAAGGCAGAGAAGAAGGAGGAGGAGGAGGATAAGTAGAAGGAGGAGGGAAAGGAGGAAGAGGAGGAGGAGGAGGAAGAGAAAGGAGGAGGAAGAGGAGGAGGAGGAGGAGGAAGAGGAGGAGGAGGAAGAAAAGCAGGAGGAGGAGAAGGTGAAAGAACTTCAAAGCATTCATCCATCCCAGACCTTGGCTGGTTCTCCCTGGCCCACAGAGTTCTATGCAAATGCCCTTTCTCCTTGACACAAGCCAGTCCCAGACAGCATTCCCAAGAGGCTCACACTGTATTGTTCTTATTCTTGGACCTGTGTTTCTTCTTGCTTCCCTGGGTTTTCTAGTGTTAACTTTGGTAAAAGGAGAGAAAACTATGCAACTACCTTGACTTAAATCAAAACATTATATTCCATAATACCCGATACAACCCCTACAAACACATCCATTGCCCTGGGGTCGTGATGACATGGTTAAAAGCAAAAGCTCTGAAGTTAGACTGCTTCAGCTGACCCTTTGCATATGGACAGGGTCCCATAGAGAGAGAAGGAGGATCATCAAGGCCCCCAGGTACAGCCCCATGGCTCATGTCTAAAACCTTTGTAAATAGGAACATGGAAACTGAGGCTTATTTGCAAACCAGACATTTTGTAGTTCTGAGATGAAGAGCAATGAAATGCAGGAAAGAGTCCTTTTCTATTTTAGTCTTTTAATTATGCGCTTTTTTTTTTTTAGAGTTATAAAAGCCATGAAGAGTTTCCATATGCTGAAAGGTCTAGTTCTTGTTTAAAATCCTATGTGTGGTTTACTGGTCTGAGTGTAGGTTATTACAAAGGCTTTGCCTGGCAAGCCTCATGGGAATCACTGCCATGCCAGATTTATGCACAGAGCCAGGAAATTGGAATGGGCAACTCTGGAAGGAACTTTGGCCAAGGTCTCCAGCCTCCTGGCCGATCGTAGTCATTTGTGTACTTGTATTCCTAGCTTAGGCACTTTTATTCTTTCTTCACCTGAAGCTTTGGCCAAGGCCCTTTTCAGGTGCTCTCTCTCTCTCTCTCTCTCTCTCTCTCTCTCTCTCCTCTCTCTGTGTCAGGATGACACACGCATTTCTCACACTCTGACTGTACCCAGCACTTTACTCTTATCCTGTGTGCACCCAAGTCCATGTAATTGCTGGAACCTTGGGTGTGAGTCCCTCAATGCTGAGAGGATCATCACCCACTGCTCCACCTGATTCTTCTCCCAGTTACAAGTGAGGAAATGGAGCTGGGGACTTCCTGCTTTCCCCAGCACCAGCTCTTTGCTTGTATCACCATTGTGAGTGACTAAATGCAACTGCAGTTTAGATGTTATCCCCAAGGGTTACAGGGTTGGAAGAACATCAAGAGGAGAGGCAACATTAGACTTAGATTTTTCCATCACTGCACCAAATACCAAAGGTAAATAATTGGGAGTCGGGGCAAGGGTGGTGGTTCTTCTAAGTCATCATTTCAGGCAGTAGCTCATACAGAGTGGGACATGAACCTACCGCATCAGGGAACTAGTTGGAAGTGCAAACCATCAAGAGCTACACCACACCCACTGAATCAGAAACTCTAGGATGGGACCTGATACCTGATAAATCTGGAAAGCCACAGATGTAGAGGATTATTGAATTAATATCTGTATGTACTACTTTGATTCTTTGAAGAACACATGTCCATTGAAATCATTCATTATATTTCCTACAGCTCTATATGTGGATGAACTAGTAAACCAGTGGTAGTTGCAAGTTTCTGTCACCTTAATGAAAAGACATGGCGTGTCTACTCTGTGTCAGGCATTGTACTATATACCAGAGATATCACCAGCTTGATTTTGGGATGTTCATAATCTAGTATGTAAAGCATATATGAAAACATTATTCAACAGCATGTTACATATCTAATAGATTGTGGAAAGCATTATATAAAAGAGGTGATTAAGCCAGACCTGGTAGGAAAGGCCTACATTCACAGCTATTTAGACTTGGGTGTTGAGATTGAATTTCATGATCAGCCTGGCCTACAGAAGGGAGTTCAAGACCACCCTGAGTGATTTAGTGAGACCCCAGCTCCAAATAAAAAGTAAAGAAGAGGCAGTGACTTGGCTCACTAGCTAAAGGTGCTCACTTTATCTGTTGATCTGAGTCTAATCACCAGGACCTATATGGTGGAAGGAGATGACTGGCTCTCACAAGATGTCCTCTGACCTATGTGCACATGCTGTAACATGTACACATATGCCCCACACAAATAAAAGCAATACAACAAATTTTATATAAAATTTAAAAAGTAGTAGAGATGTAGCATGCATGCAAGAGGCTTTAGATTCAGCCCCAAGATACACACACAGAGACAGAGAGAGAGAGAGAGAGAGAGAGAGAGAGAGAGAGAGAGAAACAGAGAGATAGAGATACAGAGAGACATAAAGACAGAGAGACAGACAGAGGCAGCATGTTCATAATGCCTATTACTTCTTGACGTCTATCATGTATTGGGTGGTTTAGTCTGTTTTGTCAACCTTTATCAAATATAGTAAGGAAGATACCAGTCCCCTTGTCTAGGTACCATCATAATCTCTGAGAAAGGATTTTCTTCAATTGCAGATTGTGTAAAACATCAGGAATGGGGTCTTGCTGATGCCAGCACACATCTTTGGGTTATGAGCCTGGCTCTATCAGGGTCAAGAGTATAGCTGTAGGTGGTGAGGGAAAGCAGGGAGTGAGTAGTTCCTGGCAGAGGCATCCACCTGAGAAAAGCAATAAAAAGTGAAGATGTGGAGCCTGTTTCTCAGAGGCAGGAGACCCACATGAGACTGTAACAGCAGTGACTAGGGAGTGAGGACAGTGCAGGAAGAAGCAGAAATGGCAGGGATGGCACATGATGAGGGTGGCACCAATGGTTCAGCATTCACTCCAAGCCCCTCTTGCTGTTGGCAGAGAATCAGCTTTCAGCACACTGACAGAGGAAAAATTACATAAGAGTCTTCTCAGAAGGAGATGGCCTAGCAAAGTAGCTACTAATAGTTTGGGACACCATCTAGAGTAGGCTTACCCCTGGATTTTCTGAACACTGCAATTTCAAACTTACTACTTTCCATTGGCTTTCTTTTCTTTATCTTCAAAACACTCTACTAGAGGCAGTGCTTAATTGAGCACTTACCATGTGACAGGTGCTTTCATAAGTACTTGTGTGAACTCACCTAGTCAGTTGTCATAACTTTCTTCAGTTATTTTTCAGCATTATTTTTTCCTGTGTTTTAAGGAGGAGATGGAGCCATGGATAAGACAAGTCCACAGAACAGTAGAACAGGACCGAGGGTGAGCTGTCTGCCCCAGTAGCCCATCTCCTACTTTACTAGTCTGTGTGAAATTACTTCTCTGGCAGTATAGGAGTTCTGTGCAATTCATTGGTACTTTATGAAACTGCTCAGTGCAGGATTGTACCAATTGCAAGCCTTGTAGGACAGCAACAGTGAGGAGTGTCCACTCATGGACGGAGCAGGGCTGTGGACCTGTAGGGAGTAGAGAATTTTCTATCATCTCAAGTACAGTCTTCCACATGCTTTAGGACTGTAATCACTCTTCAAAAAGTCTCCATGTACCTGGACTGACAGAAATAGATATTCTAAACAGAATGTATGCCCTTCAATCTCTTGGACTATTAAAACAATGGACCCAAAGAGGGAGACTTCCCCAGTTCTCACACTTGGAGAAGGAAATGGCACCAATCGGAAGAGGGAACTTGTCTTTGGAAAAGACATTTTACACAGTCTTAACATCTTGTCAGACCAACTTGCAGGGTGAGTCTGAAGCACAGACCGTCATGGGTCAGTGATGGGTGGGACCACACTTTGACCAGGACTGTTAGATGCACATGTCCTTGCCCCTCTATCTGAACTTCAATCTCTCTTCAGGACTCCTGAAGTCACTGAACAGGGGCATCACTGGGCCTCTTTGTCCCTCTTCTCCGTGTGGCCACATTGAGTAAATATCCCTTGCCTTTCCTGTTCTTTACTATTAATTTGCCCTTTTAAATTGGCTTTTGAGGATGGGTGACTGAACCTTGCTTCTGGAGCAAGCCCCTCCCCCCCGGAGTAACCTGCCCCCCCCCCCCCCAAGCCCAGGGTTAGTAGCATCCAGTAGACCCTGAATTGTTCAACACTGTGCATCTCTAGGCAGAGCTGGAATGTAAGCTCTGAGGAACAGTGGAGGAAGGAAAAAGTACACCAAACGAGTCAAGAGTTAGGAGACCCTGGTACAACACCTGGCTGTGTCTCTCCAACTGCACATGACACAGGGCAAGGTCCTTCTTCTACTGGAGTTGGAAAAAATGTTCCATTCTGAAAAGGGATACCAGCATAGAAATGTCAAAAATGTCCAGCAGGTTGCTTTGGCACAAGACAGTGGTTTGTAAAGTCCCCCATCATAAGAAATCTATGTCCCCTTCTTCCATAAACGATGACTTCCTACTCCCCCAATCTCCCTTCTTGTTAGTTTAGCATACAAAGCATTACTGAATGAACAGCTTGGGACTTACGACTGTGTATCTATTTCTCATCTTGGACTTGGCCACATAGCAGAAAGCCTGCAACTTCCTGGCTCCCAGAGTTTTGAGACCAGCAGGGGCCAACTGTCCGTAAGGCAAGAGTGTGTAGTGTCTCCTGCTCAACATTAATTCTGAAGAACCCTAAGGTCTCCTCACGCTAAAAATGAGCCATTCCAGTTTATTTCTTTCACTGAATGACCCCCACTCATAAGAGGAAGAGGTTGGATCTGTAGCTCTTGTTTGTATTTTATTTACTTTTTTAAAAGCAACACATAAGAAATTGCCCATGTTTATGGGGCATCATATGATGTTTTCACATGTATGCATTCCAGTCACTTTAAACACGTCTACCTCCTCAAATATTTACCTTGTTTTGGGGTGAAAATCCTTTCTTCTATCTTTAAAAGCTATACACAGTACATTATTGTCTTAGTTAGGGTTTTGTTGCTGTGAAGAGACACCATGACAAGGTCACTCTTATAAAAGGAAGCATTTAATTGGGCTTGACTTATAGTTTCAGAGGTTTAGTCCATTATTTTCATGGCAGGAAGGATGGCAGCATGCAGGCAGACATGATGCTGGAGAGGTAGCTGAGGGTTCTACATCAGGATCCACAGGCAGCAGGAAGAGAATGCCACACTGGGCATTGCTTGAGTATCTGAGGCATCAAAGCCTGCCCCTCCAGTGACACACTTCCTCCAACAAGATCATATCCACTCCAACAAGGCCACACCTCCTAATAGTGCTACCCCCTGTGGACCTATGAGGGCCATTTTTATTTAAACCACATTTGTCATTACTTATAGTCAGACTATTTATTGTCCAACCCAATGATGAGCTCTTTCCTTTCAGCTATAATTAATTACCTATTAACCCTCCTTCCTCTTCCTTTTCCCAAAACACCATTGTATTTTCAACTTTTGTGATGTCAACTTTGGATATTATGAAGTGTGAGATTCTTCTTTCCTGTGAGGAAGAAAAATGTGCTGAGTACTACAGGGTCCTCTGACAGTGACATCATTATCATGGCAGTTGCTTCCTCTGCTCTTTGGGAACATCTTTATTTCTTGATTAAACATCATCCTTATTGCATTTAATTATTACTTATGAACAGTTTAACAATTTTGCACTTTTCTACTGTGAGACATATATGTAACCATACCAATGTTACTGTAGCTCACCAATTTGTTAGCGTGCTAATAAAGTCCCATTAAGAAAAATCTTTTCTGATCATGAAAATAGAATCTCAGGTCTGATTAGAGCCCACTAGTTCAGTATGGTTGAGTTAATGACCTGGCCAAGTGACTACGCCTAGGATGGCTGCACACCTTCAGTCATGCTAGAGAGATGGGTGGAATGACTTTCTCTTCAATAAGATGCTGAACTTCTCCTTTCTTGAATGCCTACCTCATCCCACGAGCACAGCCATGCTAGCTTGCTAGGCTGACCACTTTTCTCAGTATGGCTTTCCCTTTTGTCTCTATCACTGCTCTGATCATTTATCCTCTAACACTCTGGATTCCCCCACCATTTGGGGAATTCTTACTCTTTCTCTAAGGCTTTTCCCACTCCATCATGTGGCTGCTTTCTGCCATGTGTCTAACCTGAAGGCCAGCATAAAAGGCATGACTCCTCTACTTCATCTTTCTCCTCCAGGCAGCTTCAGAGATTAGCAGCCTGCCTGCTCTTGGAATTTTTCTTTTAAAAATAATAAAAATTTTCTCAAGCTTCCAGTTGAGTCCATTCTTAAATTCCTTTATTAATGAGAGTAAGAACTCCAAATTGGGATTCCAATTTCCCTGATATAATCCAATGCTCCCAGATGGGTCTTCCTAAAATTCCTATAACAAATTTCGACTTAGGTTCTAACTGAGCAAGAACTTTATCTTTCGTAGTGCTAAGTTCATTCTGCATCCTGCTGCTTCTGAAGACTGAGCAAGCAAGAGAAAGAAGTGAAAAGAATCAGGAAGGATGGGAACGACTTTAAGTTGACCAGTGTCACCATGATCAACAGTTTTATTAATAATTGTCAAATTATCAAATTAATAAAATATCAAAAACCCTTTGAAATTCTTGTTTTAAAAGTGGGAGGAGATAATGGGATGGAATCAAAGAGCTTATTGAATACATTCTTGATTATTAAAATGTCTTTTGTAAGGACCTGTGCTGGTCAAGCTGCCAAGAATATCAACTCTGGGATTTCCTTTAATATTGTGAAAGAAATAACAAATACATCTTCCTAGACTCTACAGTTCCAACTGTGAGTGAAGTAAGGACAGTGGTGATTCCTGACGGCATGGGCAGTCTGAAGGTGCAAGTCTCTGTCTTCCCTAACATGGTGGCCAACTTCTTGAAGGTCTTATAAAGGCTAGGATATTTTTCTTAGTTTCTCTGTGGCCTCCAAATTTGGGAGGTCCAGCAGCTCCTCACATAGTGGGAGGTAGGGGGAGCAATTTTCACCCCATTTATCTCTTCAGCATCACCATTTTCTGTGTGTTCCTGACAGCCATGAATATCATGCTGGGTAATCCTCTTCCTGTTGAGAAGGGGCTTCAGCAATTACTAGTAAAGTATTCATGAAAGATCCAATGGAAAAGGAATTTAAGATGCTTTTTATCAGTCCTACTCATCTGGCAGTCTAGGAGGAAACGGGCTGTTTTCTTCTCTTCCAGGGCACACCATGAAGGCTGTGTTATGTTTTGTATATGTGGATATCTATGTTTGTACACTCTTATCAGTTGTAGTATTAACAATTCTACTTTCAGGGGAAAATTCATGTTGTCCCAGAATTGTAGGAGAATAAAACATACCAGCCTTCCAAGTTATCTGGTTTCCACCCACACTGCTGCTTCTATCCTTAAAGCAACCAAAATGGCTGCCTTCTAAAACATAAAACAGACACCATACCCTTTCAAGTGCTTCAGGGGATCCAGACCAGAGGGCCAGGGCACCCTCTATCCACTGTACTTGGGCCTCATCATGCTCTCCACCAGGCTGGCAGGACTTGGCCTCTCTTGAGCACAGGGGTGGAAGTGAGAATCCTGGCACTCCTGTTTCTCAAGGAATAGCTATCTTAGTTAACAGGCATAAAAATGATCTACCACTCTCTTCCTGATCTCAATTTTCTCCTTCAGAAAGTCAAGACTGGAGAGATGGTTCAGAGGTAAAGAGTCCTGCTTTTGCAAGAGGACTCATATCAGGCAGCTAATAACTAACTGTAACTCCAGTTACAGGGGATCCAGGCCACAGGGCCAGGATACCCTTTAGCCTCTGTGAGAACTTGCATGCGCATAGTGTACATAAACTCACGTAGGGCTATACATAGACAAAAAAGAAATAAATACCCATCCCTACAAAACTTCCAGCAAAGTTGGTCACGGTGGTACTCACATGCAATCCTGGTGCACAAGAAATTGAGGTAGGAGGATTGTGAGTTTAAGGCTAGCCTGGGCTACATGGAAAGACCTTTTATAAAACAAACAAACAAACAAGATTTATGAAAACAATAATAAAAACCTTGCTAGTCTAACAACTGGCCAGCTGAGTATGAGTGAATGTGAATGAGTATAGCTGGAAATCTGTGTCAGAGCCTGGCAATGACCATCTGGGTCAGGTGAACAGGCATTTGGAGCTCAGGACCTTACACAGGGTATGAAGAATTCTCTGGGATGCAAATATAGCTCACAGGTAGTGTACTCCCATGCAAGGTCCTAGGTTCCATTCACAGGACTACAGAAATAAAGAGAATGAGTGAATGGATGACTGACTGAATGAATACAATTAAATTAAAATTTAAAAGGGCTTCAGAAACAGCCCAGTCAGGAAGGTGCTTGCCTTTCAAGCATAAGTATCTGAGTTTGATCACTAGAACACACATTTTAAAAAATACCAGGTAAATGATAATGCACACTTACAATCCCAGCCCTAAGGAGGTAGGAACAGGGGCATTCCTGGGATTCCCTGGCCAGCTAGCCTAGTCTATTTGTTGAGTTTCAGGTCAGTGAGAAACCCTGTCTCATACAGAAAAACAAGGTGGATGGGCCCTGAAGCTATTCTCTCTGGTTTCCACATTCACACACACAAATGTGCATGCATATCTACACACACACATACACACACACACAGAGAGAGAGAGAGAGAGAGAGAGAGAGAGAGAGAGAGAGAGAGAGGGAGAAAGAGAGGGAGAATAAGGAGAAGTCACCTTAGACAAGAAGAATGTTTGCACAGGATCAGGGGCCAGGAGTCATGAATTGATCCAGTTTGGTACAGACCCTGTTCACCTTCACAATTTCCATAACTCTAGGCTACAGTCCCTGTGTCCTCCGAGGAGGAGTTCATAGGCTCTTCACCTCTACACCATGTTGGAGAATGACCTTTCAGGATCTCCTTCAGGAGAGGGAAAAGCGAACTATAATAAAGGCAGAGAATAGAAAGCGAAGGGGAGGAATGGAGTCAGAGTCAGATAGTTTAGAAAAACAATGAAAGGATTTACTGTTGATCAGACATCATTCCTTTCAATAAACTGCACAGCATGCTTGTCATAAACTTAAAGATGAATGAGAAAGGAGACATTGAAGAATTGGATCTGCTCTCTTATTATTAGTGTGAGATTATTATTTCTTTTTAATACCATGAGGAACATGTGAGTGGACAATCTAGAGCAGTGCTTCTCAACCTTCCTAATGCGCAACCTCTTAATATAGTTCCTCAAACTGTGATCATCCCTAACCACAAAACTCTTTTTGTTGCTACTTCATAACTGTGATTTTGTAACTGTTATGAATCATAGTGTAAATATCTGATGTGGAGGATATCTAATATGTGACTCCCCATGAAAGGGTCATTCAACTCCGGAAGGAGTTGTGACCACAAGTTGAGAAAAATTAGTCTAGATACTAATTCAGTTGCAATAGAGAAAGATAGGCACCCAGGTGGGTAAGAAGATGGCAGGCAGGCTTCGGAGACAATGGTGAGAAGGGCAGTGCTTATTTCCTGTAATCTTGAGCAGAAGCAGAACCTCTCTGTGTTTCAGTTTCTTCTTCCAAAAGATAAGGGGACAATAATGATTATCTTATAGGATTATGAAGTTCAAAGAAGATGCTACATGCATTTATTGCTGTACCTTGCACATAAGCACATGCTAAGCATTGGTACCATATATAAAGGTAATGCAGAATATTCCTGGGGGAACTCTGTTAATTTACACTTCAAATTTAAAACATGCATCTCTGAGAATAGTATTATGTGAATATATATATATATATATATATATATATATATATATATATATGTGTGTATGTGTGTGTATGTATATGTATATATATGTGTGTGTGTGTGTATGTGCGTGTGTGTGTGTAGTAGTAGTAGTAGTAGTAGTAGTAGTAGTAGTAGTAGTAGTAGT